>WBMV01000122.1:1476972-1489393 GCA_013396655.1 Campylorhamphus procurvoides
CCTACCCGCCTTCCCTCACCCTCCAGGGGCTCCTCAGGGTCACGCAGCCGCCTTCCCTCACGCTCCTGGGTCTTCAGGGCGATTCTGCTGCCTTCCCTTACCCTCCAGGGGCTCCTCAGGGTTACCCACCCGCCTTCCCTCACCCTGGAGGAGCTCCTGAGGGCCACCTTCCTGCCCTCCCTTACATTCCCGGGAGTTCCTCAGGGCGGCTCTCCCACCTCAGTGGGTTCTCCTCCTCCTGAGGGCAACCCTCCCGCCCTCCCTCACACTTGAGGGGCTCCTCGGGGCCCCCTTCTCGCCCTCCCTCACACTTGAGGGGCTCCTCGGGGCTCCCTTCTCCCTCACCCTCGATAGCCACAGCAGAGATGTCCCCCGGGGCACGGCTGTGTGAGGGGCTTGAGCCATTTTGGTGCTCCCTGCTCTGAGGGACGCCTGTGTGCGTCCCCTGGGGAGCCCTTTCCCTGCCCTTAGTACGGATTTCACGGTCACAGGATTCTGGGAGGTGTGGGTGAGCTCCTGGGGCAGAGGCTGCTCGCTCCTCTTCGCCGACAGGGCAGGAGGAAGGCCCTGGTTCATCACCAGTGAACTGCACCTAAACATGGAGCAGAACCCCAGGATCGGTGAGAGGGCTCTGGGAAGCCAGAAAGAGGTGGAGAAGAAAGAAGCTGGCTTGATATGTTGGAAGGTACTTGCAATGCCTTCCTAGTGAAGGTCACTGGATCTCTGAGGGCATTAGGAGCGTAATGAGGTAGGGGGGAATTGCATTGTTCTTCTTAAAAAAAAAAGGTGTGTGTGTGTGACAGTCATATATTCCATCTTATGGCAGAATAAGTCCTAGTATTGTACCATTATTTTTTGCTTATTTGTCCTTGGGTGTTTGTGTACATGAATTTTCTGGAAACATTGAATACTTGGGGTCCTCCACAGAAATCCTGAGGATCTTGGATGTGCTCCTGCCATATGGCCAGAATGAATCATTCCCAGCACTGGAAGTGCAAGATGAGGTCTCCTGTGCTCACACACTAGCTCTGATTCTCTGAAATTATTTTTTGTAGAACAGTAAAGCTCCTAAGTAAATGTTACTGAAATCCCTTTCTAGTGATAAATGATAAACCCCATTGTAGAGAAAAAAGTAAAATACCATCACTGTCTAGAAGGAACACTGTACTTTTGAGCTGTATTCATCACAAGCAGGGAAGATTGCTGGGGGGCAGTTGGAAGCATTTCAGAAACGGTTGGTATAAATTTTGCCTGTGACAGGAACTCTAGATTTGAGGTGAGCAGTGTATCTACTCCTGGCATCCAGCATTTGGGGCACACTAGCATTCAATGGGCAAACAAAGGCTCCATTTCAATTTATATCCATCTTACTCCATACAGGTTTTATGAGCCTGCACTTACGTTTAGTCCCTTGATCATGCTTCTTGTTTCCATGCTGCTTTGGTGGTGTGAAAGGCCTAAGAGTAAATTCAAACAGCCCCCATCCATAGGGAACCTTCCTGCAAGATGTGGAGTGTCAGGTCCTAATGAGCAGCACAGGTGGGAAGGCTGAAGGGGTTGTGCAAAGCTGCTCATTAGGGCTTTTAGGAACATTGTGGGAAGAGCAGGACCAGTGATTGCTTGAACTGACTTCCTGCCAGCATATGGGGAGTACAAGGAGTGCGTGAAGATCATCTGCTGTGGCAGAAAGGACCTGAAACACAAGGTATTCCTGTGCTCAGCAGGCTGGGAAGCTCTGAGGGCCCACACAGCACTGCAGCTGGCATGTGAGATACTGGAGGGTTCGTGTCTCTGTGGGCTCACACTGCAAAATGAAATCTCAGCCTCTTATCTTCCTTTTCCCTATTGTTGTTTTCTAGGCCAAGATTTTTCAGGCTCTGCAGGGAGAGCTGAATTACTCTTAACTATCTGGGCATTGCAGAGATGAAAGAGAAAGTGCTCCAGCTGAGGTGAGACACGCAGAGAGCAAACAACTATGCTCTTGGTAATGATCCTGTGTCAGTTTCTATTTGGGCCTGAGACCAACACAGACACTTTGACTGTTGCTCTTCCCCTCAGGCTCAGGTTTTCTCTTCTTTGCCATTGTCTACTTAGTGGTGCAGAAGGTACTTGGGTACCTTTCCTGAGTGGGAAGGGAGAGGACAGGGGACTGCACGAAGAATTGCAGGTTTCCAAAACAGTGGCTTTAATGCCCATCTGGCTTGACTGTCTTTCACCTTCCTACTGCAAAGGCTGGGAAGGGGTGACATCAAAGGCAGTCACAGAGGAAGCAGTATACTCCAGGAGGTAGATTTAGTCACCTTCACTCCCAGGTTCCTGAACCTCCCAAGTTCACCATACCCAGGGGTTTGGGTCGTTTTCCAGAAGTTGTGAACAAACAGGTGTGTCAGTAGGAGCAATCTGACTATAAACTGTGGGAGGCTGCACCTACACCAAAGCCACCAAGCCCTCCAGGCCATGTGCAGTCTGTGTTGCCCTCACTGGACCTCAGTGTGTGAAATGTCTCTCAGGCTGCTGGACTCAATCATAGTGTGCTCTGAGAATTTGCCCAGAAACAAAGACAAGATTTGCCAAATAGGAAGTGGCTTTCATTTGCTTTGGGTAACTCCAACCCCATTTTCAGAGGAGCAGCAGAAAAATCCATTATAAGGTATTCTCAACTACTCTATCCAAACCTCTGGAGGAAGAGATGTAAGAAAAAGGAAAGAGCATAAGCTGTTGATTCAGCTAACTTCATGGTAAGAAACTGTCCCTGTACTTTTGGCACCCACAGGTGGACAGAGCTATGACTGTAGCCATGATCTAAAATGCTGGTGTTCTGGTCTACAAACTGTGAGCCAGAAAAGGCAGCAGAGGGTTGAATCATGTGGAGCATAAGACTGGCTTAAAGCAGGCAACATACATAGAAAGAAAGGATCTGTGAAAACACTGCTCTGGCTCTGTAACCCTTCTTTTCCCATAATTTTAGCCAGTAACACAAAGATCATGGTCCTTCTGTTTTAGTCTTTCAGGAACAGTATTTCTCCCCTTTGAAAACCCTTCTCTCTTGCAAATTCTGCATTGGCTGAGAGAATGAAGATGAACACTAGGTCAGTTATGTTACTGAGTTTGTTGTTTTCCCACAGCATGGCTAATTCACATTCTACAGTGCTGAGTGCTGGAGGTTTCTGTAACTCCCTCCAGGCTGGTGACTACATCAGTAAGCTGAGAAACACAAACTTCTCAGGGTAGGTCTTTGCTAGCTGCCTGCAATGACACAGTTATCTTCTGATAGCTGTTATCTCTCTGCACTGCATCTTCCCACACAAACAGCCCCCAAGGAGTGACAGGGGAAGGTGTCAATCATCATTAGAGTGATGCAGATCTGGCTTTTGGTGCAGAAACTTTAGGCTCTCTCGGGCATTTCTCAGTTGAGTAAACTTCTCAGTGGTGTCTTGGGGAACATGTCAAGAGCTGAAGTGCTCTGATCGTGCTCTAAAAGAAGTCAATTTTAGTAGTGCTGGATCAGCCTAGCAGGAAAAGAAAAGGAACTCCTTCATCTCAGCCTCATATACTTGTGGATATGCTCATTAACAAACAGTAATAAGACATGCACAGGAAACTTACTGTAATGTTCATTTAATGTGTCATTGTCCTAGGGACTTAAAGTATTACCACTAGAGGGCTGGGGGACTCATCTGTTAGTGATGCTGAAGAGACACCCTGACTCCTCTCCTACAGGCTCAGCTGCAGAACTGGAGAAGAGTAGAATTCTGTGAGCAGAATGCAGCTGGGGGTCCTGAATTGATCTCACTTGGTTTCTAAGTGAACCCACCTCTCCTCTGACCCATAATAGTCAAATCTCAAAATGTGTTAAGCATCTTAAAGCCCTACCCCTTCTGCAGAAATTGAGTGCATATGTATCCCTTATCTTCTGTGCTTTACTTGCTTCTGCCTGGCATGAATTTGAATCAACAACAAAGCAAAAAAGCACTTTGCATCACGTGGTCAGTTGTCCTTGCTTTGCTACTTGACCTTTTAGCAGATGACTCTGTCATCTTTGTTTCCAACTGCTTGTTACAGTTCTTGTCAAAATATTAGTACAGGACATGTTATTTGCAGAGTAGGAAGGGGCATTTGAAAAACCTCAACAATTAATATCTCTCATAGCCAGGAGGGGAGTGGTAGATTCATGCAGAAGGTCAAGCCAAAAATTCAGTATTCTAGTTTATGCAGGGTTCTTCCTTTTACTCTGTAAATGGTTTGATATGGCTTACAATACCACCTTAAGGATCAACAAAAAATGGTCACTCAGTAGTGATGGATCTCCTGTTAGGAGTGTGGAAATTGCAGCTATTAATAGCTTGAGATTACCTCCTGAGGGAGACCTATTGTACAGATTTAATTGTATTTCCCTCTTAATTCATCAGCTGCTAGTAATTACATTCTGCATTTTTGCAATGGAAAAAAATGAATCTAAAGTGGCTGTTGAGAGTGTACTCAAATAAATCATAGGAGGGAGAGAAAACTACAATGCAAATAATATCAATCTTGTAAACAATTTTAATTCATTACTTAGCTATTAATTAAATAACATATTCAGAAAATGCATTCTGGAAAACGTAGCAGCCCCCCTGAAAGCAGTGCTGGTCAGATTAGCTTAAAGTAACTCCTCTGGTGTTTCAACAATATTTAATTTAAAAGGGTTCAAACAGGAAGCAGTTTAGCTTGTCAACTGACAGTTGAGAGAAATGCTGACTTCCCCTCCTTCCTGGAAGATGTCAGCCTTATAGTCTGTGCTTCCAAATAATCTTTTACAGGAGCAGTGTTCCCATTCAGCTTCTATTTTGAACCTTTTTTTAAAAGAAAACTGCAGTTCCTCTTGCCTCCTTTTTCTCTTTGCACATTCTAGTTTCCCACTAGCGATACTGGATCCTCCAGCAGATGCCCTGGTTTTCCACATCACTCTCCTGTGCTACAGCCTCAAGTTACCCAGTCAAAATCCCTGTCCCTCATTCTCCTCTGGGGACAATTGTAATTAAGGTATTTTGTCCTCAGATACAGTAGTCCAATTATCCTGTCCCAGTGAATGAAAAGGCACGGTTTACCACGGTAAGGTAAGGCAGAAAAGTGTGTTTTTTCATCATATCATCCCATTTCCTGGTAAGTGGAGATGGTTTCAAAGGAGAGAACTGGTGAGGCTGACACGTGTGAGGCTTGCTGCCCTCTCCTGGTGTCCTCAGAGGCCACGCACCGGATCTCACAGCTGCCTCTTAGACCAAGGTTTTCCCCTTTCTGAGGTGGTGATTCCTGCAGGGGTGGAAGGAAGAAGCTGCTTTATCGATGGAATTGATTACTTTAAACGGCAGTGTTTGATTAGGATTAGCTGGACCAATTCAACCAGGAACAGCTTTTGAATTGTCAGTTGCAAAGGCAACAGTGTGATCAGGTTCTCTGGAGCTACAGATAATCTCCTGTAGCTTTTTCATACTGACAAATGAATTGGGATTCAACACTGCTGAGTCTTCTGGCTACTCCTGCCCAGTTTTCTGGGAGCATTAGCACTTAGTATGCTCTTTGTTTATGACCATGGGAAACAGTATCATGGCCCATCAGAGCGTAACTGTCACAGATGAAAATGTCCAGCCAAGTTTTTCTGCACAGTGTGGGAACATCTTTTTAGTCAGGACATCTGAGCCTCAGCATTTGCCAGGACCCCATCTTCTTACCCTGTAAGGTGACTGACCAGGGAGGGTACTCACCTTGCAGAAATGACTTTACTCCTGATAGCTACTGGAGCTCAGCTGGTTTGGTCATGCACGACAATCAAAGGCAGCAGCTCTCCACAGCGGGAATTCAGTTTTAAGGATGCAAAGTGATCTAACCTGGTGGGCCCAATGTTAAGGACTGCAATTGGCAGCTTCTTCTCCCGGGCAGCAAGGGCAAACCTGTAACCTGAGTATACCTGCAGAAATACCAGAAGACAAAATTACTGGCAGCTTAGACAAGGGAAGAGCTACAGAAAAGAGTAAGCAAAGGAAAATAGTTCCTGTTGGTTGTGGGAAAGGGGGCTGTACATAGAGGGTTCAGGTGGGAAATGTCTTCATTCAGGAGTGCACAGAAAAGAACTGCTTTTAACCTCTGTCAGTGAAGGATTTGCAGTTTTACAGAAACTGAAATTGCATAGCACATTGAACAGAAACATCCTTGTCTTTTAGTAAATCTCTGCAGCAGCTTTTATTAGTTATCATAGGTACTAAAATGCTGCACTTTGATGGTTCTCACATGGCCCAGCTTAGGTAGTACAAGAATAAACCTAAGGCATTTCAATCATTCTCATACAAAGGATTATAAGCTTAAGAAGTGCAAGCTCAAGGAATTTGTCTCCAGTATCCTGAAGCCAAGAGAATCACAATCAGCCAGCCTTGGTTTTATCTTGTTCTGAGAGGTGTTAGAGTAGGGTTTTTTAATGTAATGGAACTTGTTCCTGAAAAAATTTCTGTTATACAAACAGTATTACAAAAGCTTCTATGGTTTTTGAAACGCCTGTTGTTTGACTACCTTACCTTATCTATAAGAGGCTAATGGAGAAAATGCATTGTGATACAAATGACAATCCTAAGCAGTAGGGAGAGCTATTTCTGCTCTCTTTTTGAGTATTTAATAAGGAATTAGAAGTCCTAAAATCTGAAATTTTACACAGTATGCTATGAGGCCTAAAAAGCTGCCAAAGGCTAAAAATGTCAAGAAAAAATAATGTGAGGACTGAATTGTGCCAGGTATCTTTGTTTTATGGGCAATTGTAAACCTACAGTGTCCTGATGGAGGAGGCAGCAGAGAGAGGTCTGAATGGAGTTATCTACGGCAGCATAAAGTAGAACAGCAACAGTGACAGGGAAGTCCCAAACAAGTCACCTGTGGAGCCAGATTCCAACCATAGTAAAAATAAAATACAAAGAAGCTCTGCAAAGGCTGATCTGATCCACAAGCCTGCATTGTAGGACCCAGGATCAATGCAGGCAGAGTAGCAGGGCAGCAGGAATTCAGTGTGGGAGGCAGACCTACTTACCTGCATAGAGGATCCTGCCACGAGCATGGAGTCTGATTCTGCCAGGCGTTGGTGCACAAAACTCACTTTTTCCTGGCTCACCGTGTCCCCAAAGAATGTCACATCAGGCTTCAGGATTCCACCACACTTACGGCAGGCTGGCACTTGGAAAGTGCGCACCTGCTCATCTGTCAGGAAGACATCCCCATCTGGAGCCACACCAAAGGCTTCAGCTTTCCAAGTAGGGTTCAGAGCTTCAAAGTGCTCCTGAAGCTCAGAGCGCAAGATTTGGTCTCCACAGGCCAAGCAGAAAACCCTGAAATTCAGAGCAAAGTCTTAATGGACAGCCAGCTGAAGATCTGGAGCCTGTAACCTGTTGCTTAGGAGGCCTGTCATAATTTTCCATATTTATTTACCAAATAGTGCAGGTCAAGGAGCTGTCTTTTTATCTCTAACTGCTGCTGTGTAGGAATGCTCTAGAGGAAGCGCTTTGAACCCTGTGCATCCCCTCTCCCAGTTCAGGTTATGTTTTTTCATCTGGAAATTTGTGTAATCCCAGCCAGGCTGTGGTGGCCCTTCTCCAGTCCACTCACGCTGTGCCATTCTGGCACTATCCACTCTGCTTAGCCCTGGTGGATGATCCTTGCATCCTCAGCATCCCCTTGTCCTCTTCACTTAGAGGACATTTGCTGTATCAAGGAAAGGGGAAATTGATACAGGCTTCAAGGGAAATGATCCAAATAACGCTTTGAAAAAACAGAGTGGTGGTCATGTTTCTCAAATACTGTGCTGTTAACAACACTGGTTCATTATCTTTTTCTCCACCCCAGCCCAGCACCACCTTGGAGCATGTCATCTCTAGGAACACAGCATGGACATTTTGCCTTGTTTCTCAGTGGGTGACCCTGAACGAGGGCCTGAGGCCCTGACCAACCTCCCTGTGGCAGCAGCTGTACCTGTGAGTGCAGCCATGCAGTTCTGTCATGCGCTGGCTCCCGGCCTTGGTATGAAGGGCATCCACGTTCTGGGTCACCAGCCAGTGCAGCTTCCCCAGCTTCTCCCAGTCCCTCAGCACCAGGTGTGCCGTGTTTGGCTGGTGGGAGGAGAACTGGGGCCAGCCCACAAAGTTCCTTGCCCAGTAGCGCTGCCGGGCACTGGCGCTGCGGACGAACTCGGCGTGCTGGACAGGCCGTCTGTCTGTCCTGGCGTAGAGCCCGACCCCTTCGGAGCGGTAATCCGGGATCCCTGACTCAGTGGAGATGCCAGCTCCCGTCATCACAAACAGCCTCTTGGAGTTAGAAACAAAGCGCTGCAGCTCCTCTACCTCCACGGGATCTGGGGGAAGACAGGCTGGCACGAAAGTCAAGTTTGGAGAGGTTCTGGATACAGAGTGGGATCTGAAATGAAGGAATCTGATGGCTCTGAGAACTCCAGGCAACTTCCTGGCAGAGAACATGTTCAGCTAAAAGGCAAGAACAGAACACATGAAAGGTAAAGCAAAGCAAAGAACATGACCTTAGTGCCATTTTCTTGGGATTCTCTGGAAAATGATGCTCATAAGTACTTTTTGCTCTCCTTTCTGTTCAGTAAAAAAAGAAATTATTTTGGACACATTAACTGAAGCCCACCAATTGAGGACAAGACTCGGATATCCCTTGGACAGATGGCAGCACCGAGCAGTGCTCAAGGTACAAGGACAAAGTGAACAGCCCTGACTTGTAGGATTCCTGCTCTTCTCTCCTAGTGTGAAGGACAGCTGCCTAAGAGGACTTGAAAGAGCCCAGAAAGACCTGAGCATGCAGCCTTTTCCAGGTATGTGCAGGAAATGACAGGAAGGCCAAGCACCCCACCCCAGAGGTGCTGGCTGTTTCTGCCCCAGAAGAAACCCTTGCTCTGCTTTTTTAACATTCTGCCTGCCCCAAATCAGTCCTTCCTATTTACCCCATCCTTAACATGTGTTGTGGGAAGGGAAAGAAAAACAACCTTGAAATGTTGGGATTTTTCAGGATAAAGGCCTTGACTGGAGTTATTCATCTGTGGTATGTTTTAGTTTGTTTTTTTTTAACAAAAGGCCTGGTGCAGAACAGGCCTTGAAATGGGACTGAAGATTACTAGGACACTGCCTACATGCCTCTAGCATCTCCTCTTTTGTGGGTGCTAGCTGTCAGTGGTTAAAGAACATGGGCAGTTTCATAAATTGCTGCCCACAGGAAACCTGCAGTGTGGGTGAGGTTGGAGGTGCTGGAGCTTACCTGTCTAAAAGGCTGGCACCCCAGTACTTCTGATGACCTGTGCTTCAGTGCCTGGATGGTTTTTAGACTCCTGCTGCATCTAAATGGCCTTGCCTCAAGCCCCCAGTGCCCCTCAAGTACCAGGTCTTACAGTAAATGGAGCAATATTTAAATACATTTAAAGTTTGGGTGTTCAGCTGTATCATGATACTCAACTGATGCTAGTGGCAAAGAATAGATTTGTCTCAGTTAATCTCCGTTCTCAAGGCTTTGCATAATCATCAGTTGAATTACAGGCAAGACTGGGATTGCCTCCATAATCTGCAGTGCTTTTTAAATCTAAGCAGTGGATTCTGTTTGCAATGATTTTTGCCTTGTTTTGCTGTTTAGCAGGAGCTGTGTTGGGCATTCCCTCTGAAGAGGTTTAATTTCCCATATGAATTAATTAGAAAGGACAAAGTCTCCCAATAAACTAATTTGCTTTGAGAATAACTTCTGCCATGATGCTCCCCAAAGGCTGCTAAGCCAGTTTGATGGTAATTAAATTGCTTTAACTGATGTAAACTCTTCATTCCTGCCCCTTATCATCAAAAGATCTCTTGGAAGGAAATGTTCAGAGGGGAAATGAAATAGAAAAGTAATAGGGGTTGGATCACAAGAGAAAGAAGGCAAAAATAACATACATTTGAGAGTTGCTATGAACCAGAGAAGGACTGTGGGGGAGAGAAAGTTACAAAGGACAGAATATTTTCAATCAAATCCAAAGCTGCTTTTAAAATAAAAGTGCTCAGATTAAAAAAAAATAACTACTGTACGTAAGTGAAACTCTTTAAACGTACCTATGGAGAGCTGAGGCTTGAGTTTGTTTTTAAAATGCACTCAGGATGCTCCACAGGAAAAGATCAGGCAAGGTTAAGGCAGAAGATAAACAGGATTCAATGAGCGGTTACAGGCCAGAATCCAGAGGGGCTCCCATGTCATCCCTGTCTCGTGTGCTGTGACAGTGGGGAGCGGGGTAACAGCCGAGCTAAAGCCACCTAATGAAACGAGAGGGACACGGTGAATAACGCCTGGAAACTCACCTTTCATAGCGCTGCCGTGCCCGGCCGCGGAAGGGAAGGGCTGGCCTGCCGGCAGAGGAGCTCTCTGGGAAATGTAGTTCGCGAAGAAATTAAGCCCTAGGCACAAAGACTACAATTCCCATGCTTCAAAAAGAGGGAGGGGGTGAGACAAAGGTGTCCCTAACATCCTGACACCTGAGTCAATTTGAAAACGCTGAGAATGTCACAGCAGCCCTCACAGAAACGTGCAAGATCGAAATCCAATTTGATTTGATACAAATGCTTGCCATGGTTTTGATAAAATGCATTGTAAATGTTTGTCCTTATGAAAGATGCATTTTCTTTTCACTGATACTGCCAGGTTTTAGGCTTAAAATGTGATTAAACAAATAATGGAAGAAAAATAAACTGAGGGCTGTTAAATCCCTTCTAGCTCAAGAATAAGGGCTGTGTGGACCTGCCTGCTGCGATGCCCTGGCAGTAATCCATCATGCCTCTGCTTGGTCCAGGCTTCAGTCTGGATAATTATCTGATGAACTGTACCAATTGCTTGGCAAGAAGGACGCGTTTTGTGTTGTTTTTTTTTTACTGTGGGGGTGGTGGTTTTTTGTTTGGTTGTTTTTTTCCAAAGGAGCTTTATTTTTCTGAGGAACAAATAAATAGGAGGAAGGCCAGTCTGCTGCATGCTAGCAGCTTGGTAATAGATGCTCATCTGTCTTTTAGGCAGTGGGCTCTGTCTAATAATTTGGACTGCTTTTCATATGCATTCACCAAAGAGCTCTTGCTAGTCAGTTCAAAACATTGCAAGATTTCCTAATTAATTTTTCTTGCCTGTTGCAGTTATTTCAAAGCCCAGGTGAGCCGTGCCTGTGCCTAGCAGCGTGTGTAATTTTGTGATCACGAAGAAGCAGCGCATCCTGCTCCCTCGGTGTGCTGTGCCAGCTGCCCTGCGGAGGTATGGGGCGCGACCCTCTCTTCGGCAGCTCCGTGAGTCTCAATGACTTTTAGTGACTGTTATTTTAATAGTCTAAACGTGTTTTTAAACCGTTGGGCGGTGACTTCACGTTGGTGCCACCGGGGTGGCGAGGGCAGGAACCACCCTGCAGCCCCCGTTTCATTCCAGCGCTCCCTCCCGCGATGGCACACGGCGATTTTTGGGCGATACCCCGGCTAGGGCAGCCCCTTTCCCTGGCGCTCATTACCATAGCGCCCTCCCGGCACCCTCCGCGTGTGCCGGCCGACCCCCGGAGCATCCCCCCGGAGCATCCCCTCGGTGCCCCCGGTCCCTCGCTCGCCGCCCCGGCACAGTGCGGGGGGCGCGGCCGGCGGGGACCGAGGGGGACCTGGGGGACCAGGGGGGATCGGGGGCCGCTCTGACCCACCCAGCGGAGCTGCCGCCATGGGGCCGGGAGGGCGGTAGAATCACGTTAGCTTTGCGCAGTGGCAGTATCGTAGCCAATGAGGTTAATCCGAGGCGCGATTATTGCTAATTGAAAACTTTTCCCAATACCCCGCCATGACGACTTGAAATATAGTCGGCATTGGCAATTTTTGACAGTCTCTACGGAGACTGAGTACCGGTGGTTGAAAAATAGGTGTTGAAACGCATCAGAGGCTGGCTACAGGTGGTTAGAAAATAGGTATTGAAATACATAAGGTGTGTACCTAGGTAAGATGCTCCCAAAGCTATGTGCTTTTCAAAAGGCTCGTTTCACTAACAATATTTCTCAACGGATCTCAGTCCCCCCACTTCTATTTTCAATAGCCAAATATTTATCACTGTTGAAAGAAAAAAGGCAAGAACCGAACTTTTTACGTAAAAGCGCCTTCAGTTTACAAAACCACGTTTTTGGTAGGAANTGTAAGGTGTGCACCTCGGTAAGGTACTCCCAAAGGTATGTACCTTTCAAAAGGCTCTTTTCACTAGCAATATTTCTCAACGGGTCTCAGTCCCTCCACTTCTATTTTCACTAGCCAAATATTTCTTTATTACCGTTGAAAGAAAAAGGCAAGAACCGAACTTTTTACGTAAAGGGGCCTTCAGTTTACAAAACCACGTTTTTGGTAGGAAAAGGTAGCGGGGAAGGACTCGGGCTGGGCTG
>WBMV01000122.1:1489463-1647543 GCA_013396655.1 Campylorhamphus procurvoides
TTCAGCAGCGAGGGGACCCTCCATTCAAACGGGGCTGCCGCGCTGACGTCGCTCCTGCTTTGCATACCTCTTCCCACCAGCCTTCGCGGCCGTCCCGGGGCTCAGCATGGGGGTCCAAGCGGGACGCCCGGGTCCCGGGGGGCCGCAGGAGGCGCGGGGCAGGCGGGGGGCGCCGTGCGGGGCCGTGCGGGGGGGACCGTGCGGGCGGCGGGGCTCGCCCCTAGCTGGGCGGCGGCCCCGGGGCCAGGCCCGGTGGCTGCGGGAGGACCGTGTCAGCTTTGCGCAGTGGCAGTATCGTAGCCAATGAGGTTAATCCGAGGCGCGATTATTGCTAATTGAAAACTTTTCCCAATACCCCGCCATGACGACTTGAAATATAGTCGGCATTGGCAATTTTTGACAGTCTCTACGGAGACTGAATATTCTCTGTGAAAAATAGAAAAAAAATAACTAAAAGTATGCTAGTTACGCTGCCGTTTTAACTCTGTTGCAGAGGTTCAGGGAGGCTGTAGAGGTTTATTACCGGAGATAAGTACGTCTTTGTTCCCTCTCAGGCTGCCAGCCGTTGTTCGTGCCAAAAACGTGGTTTAATAAAGCTCCGTTCTTGCCTTTTTCTTTCAAAGCTGCTGAAGGAGGAATCGGTCAGTGAAAATGGAAGTGGAGGGACTGAGGTACTGGAGAAGCCTTTCTCGTGTAGCTCTGGTTGAGAAAGATTCTTTAAGGAGCTTGGTCTCAGAAGGGAGGAGAGGGAGCATTTCTGGAGCAACTGGGTGAAAGTGAATTGTGCTTGACTGGCTCCAGAAGTGCTTCAAAACCTATTAGGGAACAGCTTTCACTGCAAAGTACCGTAACCTCCATTTTGTGTACATTTCTTTATGTACATCCATTGGCATCACTCAGTTGAAAAAGGAAAAGGCTCCTTATTGTCAAAGAAATCACAAACCTTTACTCTGGAAAAAGCAGCTGCCAAGTTTGGTGTAAAATCCTTTTATATAAGTAAACCAAATCCATTTCTAATTTGCAGCTGTTGTCTTACTTAATACCGAAGCAGACCCTGTGAAGGGGGATTTAACAACCATTCCACACCAGCTTCCTGGGCTGAGTCTCCAGTGGAGCTGGAAGCAGCTGCTGTGCCTCACTTTGTCTGAATTAGATGTAGCTTATGCTGCTGACAGGTTGCCTCTCACTTTCTCTGCATGGTCGTGTGTGCCATCTGGATTCTCCTGCCCTGAGAGTAAGACCCTGAGCTGGGCAGCTGCTTTAAACTACAGTTAGGCAGAGTAGAAAACTTAGTAGTAAACATTAGTGTTCCCTCTTTATCAATTTTTTCTTTTTTGTAATAGTCACTTATGCTGGGGTATTATACACAAGAGTGATGATGAAACCTCACAGATTGCATTTGCCCCCTCCCTCCCCCCATTTGTACTCCACTGCCAGCAATATCAATTTAAAATCAAACCTGAAGTGTAGGGATGCCATTACTCTCTGGCAGAATAAGCCACACTGCTAAATAGTAAAGGCATACGTAGTTTGCAGTGAGTCACACACTTCATGTTGATAAGTATTGGTTTTATTACTTCACTGTGTCTCATCTGTTCTGCCAGAATTGCCTGTGATAATGCCCTGGGTGTGGTGCTTTCACTTTGCATTGCAAAGTTGTGTCCTACATCTTATGTCAGAACCCAAATCTATTTTGCTGCCATAGATCCTTTCAACAAGTGTGAAGTTGGACCTTGAATGGGGAAGTTGCATGTTGTGATTTACTGCCCTTGCCTTAAGCCTAAAGCTCTGAATTGTTCTTTCTTGCATTCACCCGAAGGAAGAACTACATCCCCTTGCACTATGTTCATGTGGCACAGCACAGAGGACACACTGCACCGATATCCCTCTGCGTTTTCAAGTCACTCTCTGGAAAGTGCACAGGTAAGTTCTAAACATGCCTTACAAGTCAGTATAGCTTCATATCTTCTCTGACATGAATATCTGCTGTAAATAATGGTGCTTTTCATCAGTGGTACTGTGAAATGAGCTTGGATAACTTCTCTGTTTGGCAGTCTGAGATTACAGCCCTGAAGGGGACAGGTGGACAGTTAATCCATCCAGTCTGAGTGTCAAATGTGTAGGGGTTAAGCCACCCTTCTAGGAAGTTGATCTGTAACTGGTAAATGATGCTTTGACAAGAGGGAGAGATGCCTTGAGCGAGTACTCTGAGCGTGGGTTGTGTGGAGCCAGGAGTACTTTGACCACAGGTTGTGTGGATACAGGAAACTCTGAAGTCCAACATTTGATGTTGACTCACTGCCTGACTTAATTTCCAACTCCCAGCCCCGTTTCCCATCTGTAAATGAGCATTATAACTTCTTGTTACACTTTCTGTGAAAGATAAGGGTCAATCATAATGCGTCATAGCCACAGGGTACATCGTAAAAGGAAACCCTATGTATTTCTCAGTTGCACTGCCTGCCTTCATTCCCTAGTACTTCCCATCCAACACCAGTTAGGAGGGGTGTAGCTGCTTTCAGCATCACTTACACCTCTGGGCACACCTTGGGTATGCTGTTCTGGTGGGAAAGAGTTTGCTGGAAGTTTCCATCACCTGGGAGCTGCTTCTGCCTGGCTGTGTAAGGATGGCACCTGAGCAGCATGCAGGTGTTCATGAGTCAGTGAGAGGCTGAGACAGAGAACAGGTAGGTGATGAGAAAACAGTTCCAAGGTGTTGCTTGAATAAGTTTAGTTTGAACCCACACCACTGAGCAGTTGTTTTGGTAGCTTGGGTTTTAACTTGCCCCTGCTCATTAGACAATCACAGGAGGATTAGGAACTGGCAATTTTAAGTAAGAAATGTTGGTGTGTGAAGAATTCAGTTAAGAACAGCACATGTCTATGAGCACTGCAGTGAGAACAAGGTTGTTTTTAAAAGCACTATTACTAGAGGACAGTATCACTCATATGGCAGCCCTGCCTTCCCACCTCACCCAACTCTATCAAAGCAGTGCTGAAGCCACAGGCAAAGCTTTAGATGTAATGACTTTTTTATTTTTTTGATTTTAACACTGAGCAGCTTGGACACAACCCATTTCTTGTGGGTGCAACCCTAATGAGTGCTATGACAGCTTAATTTCAGCCCTGAGACACAATAGAAGCTGCTTGCTTGATTCACACTCACTTCTAGACTCCCAAAGGACAGTGTGGGAAGCTGAAGATAAAAATTGCATACTAGGCTACAGTATGAGCAGATTACAGTGGGCACTTCATTTATGCAGAGGTAAAAATGTAACCCAAGCCAAGAAAAATTACTTTTGTGCTGCTGAAGGACACATATATATCCCAGGAAAGGACATGTTTTGGATAACCTTAGATCTGCTCTGCATCCAGTCAGTGCGAGTGGTTTATGTTGGTGCACCTGGAGGGACATGTTCTGAAGTCATCATTGATGAGTTTTGAGAAAATGTAACAGTCCCTTCAAATAACGTTTTAAATTTTGCTGACGGAGAGCAGCAAGGAGGGTGTCAGGTGGGATCCTTGGCATCAGTGGTGAAGCACACAAGGAAAGTCTTTGCTCATGTTTGTGTTGTGTTTAGACCTAGGTAAGGATGTCACTTTCTGATAAGTCCTGGATTTGGAGTAAAGCCTGGCATGAATTGCTCGGAGGCTGTTGACTATTCTTAAGCATTGGTGGGATGAGGGAGGGGATATTTCCCTGCCCCCCTCATGATAGTTCTCATAGCATGACTTAACACAGGAAATAATGATGTCTGACTTGTGCTAGCAGGGGAAATGGTGCGTTTGTGCCTAGAGAGTGAAAAATACAGCATTGGAGATTGCTCACAGCTGACCTCATGGTCTCTGTTTTTATGGAAACGGAATCCCGTAATCTCAGCTCAACAACAGGACATGTGCTGTTCAGCTCTGGGAACATTCTCTGACTTGGTAGTAATTTTGTATGGAAAAGCGCTACAAGAGTCATGTTTCCTGGATCCTAAGTGGTTCCCACACTGATAGTCTTTGGAGTATCTCTCATCTGATTAAGAGCTGAACATTTGGTCTGAGCAACTGCTTTTACTGCCATGTCGACTTGGCCAGAGTGCAATGGTAAACACAAGCTCTGATGAGGGTGGAGCTGTGCTGTGGCTCGGCCAAAGCAAAGACTTCGCTGCCTTGGAGTGTGGTTTGATAGAGGTTTGAAAGGAAAAGCAAGTGAGAAATGATTCAAGATACACCATCATATGATAAATCCAGGACTGTTATAATCTTTGAACACAGCAAAGGAGAAGTGCTTGGTGACTTTCCTTTATGGTGGCCACGGCTGGTGGAAAATTGTTCAGGGGAGGTTTCCCCTGCCCAGCTTCCCTTGGATGGGGCAAATCAGCCGGGGCTCAGAAATGCCCATTTGCTGGAGCGTTCTGGGGCACAGCCCTGCGATGTGCTGGGCTCCTCTGGACCCGGCACCCACCCAGCCTGGCGCGAGTGCCAGAACATTCCCCTGGGGAGGGTCCTGCTCCTCCAGTGAAGGGTCGCGTTGCTGCGTNGCGCGGGCCCCGGGGAGCCTCGGACGTGCGTGGGGTCCGCGGGCGAGCGGGACGGCTCGGGCAGGGCCGGGCCGGTATCACCGCCGGGACGGAGCCCCGCGGGCTGGCGGCGGCTCTGGACGCGGCTGTCCCGCCCGGCACGTCCCGGGGCGCTTTCCCTCTGCGGGGCCGTGCCCGGANGCGGTGGCAGTCCCGCCGCTGCCCCGGCCGGGAAGGGCGCCCTGTGCTGCCGTGCCCGGAGCGCGCTCGGGTTTCAGCAGACACCTCCTCCCTGCCCTGCCGCAGCCTCTCCCAGCCTGTTCTTGGGCAGGAGCAGAACTTTGCGCGGGTACGGAGTGGGGAGCCCTCGGGGGTAAGCGGAGCCCAGCCGGGCTCAGGGATCATCCTCATCCTCCCTCTACTTCTCCCAGGTGTGCGGCAACCACCCGAGACCGGGTAGTAAGGAAGTGTCAGGCAACTGGCCTCGCGGGAAAGATCTAGAGAGTTTGAGTTCCTTTGGTACCAAGCCGGAAAGGGTGTGGATCTGCCAAAATCCCTTGTGCTCTGGGAGACATTAGGGTGACTGAGTTCCGCTTATGAAACTGATTAAATCAGACACTGGGGAAGGGCAGTGATCCGTTACTTCCATCCTACCTTTAATAGAAACCAGACGTTCTGTTAAGATATAATCCACACAAATTTTACTTCTGGACCTGGAGGCTCCCATTATGGTGCTGGCATAAAGCTGGTGGTCGCACCTTCAGAAAACAGACCCTGAACTGTGCTAATGATAAAACCTATGGTGCAAGGAGTCCATCTGCTGTGTGGCTTCCTGGTGAAAGGTGCACCAGGAAGGATTCATCCTTAGCGAGTGAAACCTCACCCTCTGCCCAAATGGAACAGCTGGTGGTGGAAACAGAATGAATTTCCACCTCAGCTTCTTCTCACAGTTATTGTTTCTGTAAGTGGAGACAGTTCTGTTTACCTTTTCTCCTATCCCTCAGCCTGGTTATCTCTTGGAGATTTGGTGCATGCTCGTAGCTTGCTCAGGAATGCATTGCTAGTCAGAACAGGATTCACCCAGTCTGTGTATTGACTTGCTGAGTGGCCCTTCAAGGTGAACATACAGAAAGTGCCACTGTGTAGGGTCAGTTTGGTGTCTCCAGTTTCCTATCTCATCAACATGCTCTTTAGTGAACCGTGGTAGCTGTACTGTACCCACTGCAACTGCTGCATTCCTTGGACAGTGGTAGTGTGACTTCCCAGGAAGTCAGCTTTTTTTGGAATAGGCTACTGAGTTTCATCACATTGTTCCTTTCTTCTGGAGGAGGATTAGAGGTGAACTGCAAAGAAATTGTGAAAAAGATCTGAATTTGTATGGCTTGTTGTTCTGAAGTGCTAAATGTATTGGCACAACCAGAAGTTGTGATCTGATTTTGAAAATAGAACTTTTATTCTCAGGAACTTGATTTCATCAAGTCTTAATTACACCGTGTTTGTCTCAGTTTTTGTGCAGCCTTTCAGACTGGGCAAGATCTAATTAACAGTAAGCAGTTGAACAAAAAAAGTGTGACCCTTTTGCTCTCTAAGCTTTTCTTTGGTGTACAGAATTCACCATGGAAAAGCACACCAGCTGTTTTCCCTCTGCAAATCACTGTTAGCCCCTAAATGGCTCACTTAATTTCTCTAAAGCCCTTCACCTTGGGATGCATACAAAAGGGAACAATGTGCTGATACAACTCCCCTGAAATAAGTCAGACTTTCGAACCGAAGTGAGAGTTGTTTGTTTTTCTTTCCTCATTATCTATGGCTGGATTATCTGAGTTGTGGATTAACTGTGCCATGGATACAGACGTCTGTGCTGGCTCTGCCCAGAGTCAAGCTGGTCCGGTAGGACTTGTTGGTTCAGGCACAATGCCATGTGGACATAGCTGCTCTGCTCCAGGGCCATTCTGGCCCAAAAGTTGTGTAGGATTGAGCTGGGACTAATATGCTTTGCAGGTTCAGAGCTGATGTCAAGTAAGATCAGCTTAGATGTTTCTGCACCATGCTTCTGAATCTGTGTGGTGCAGAAATGACTACTGAGTGATGGGCCTTTTTGGCCATCAGGGAGCCTCTCACAGAGCCCGCTGGTGTGTCCATTTTTAACTCTCTGCCTTTATCAAAAATCTCCTTCCTTTATCTAGGGCTGGAGGATTTGATGTGTGTGCTTGTGCACTCTTAAGATGGAGGTCCAGAGGTATCTCAGTATCAATCTTGGGCTGGAGAGGTTATGAAACACAGGAGAATGGATTTGTCTTGCTTTAGGGATTCATTTGAAGTTGAAAAAAACTTTGTTCCTTTTTTCTTCCCCGTCAGTGTTGAAGAAGTGATGTTCCAGTGCACAGCTCACACGGGAAAGTACTTGTGCAGGCTGGGACTGTGCACCCTGTTGATCTGTGGGAGCCTTTGTGGCACAGGATGTGCAGTGCTGGGGCTGGATATAAACTAGAACAGTCCATGGTGGGAAGGGGGAGGAGAGCAGCTGACCAGACTTGTCCAGATTGTCTTCCTCAGATCCCTCTAAGGAAGTGCATTTTGCGGGTATGCTTGGAGTCTGACAGGAAGTTTGCTGAATGAGTTTGCCGTTCTGTGGTGTTGTAAATTGGCACAGAGAGGACAACTTTGTCCTAAAGAGTGACAATCCTAACTTGAGGATCTCATCCCTCTCAGGGTATTGCCAAAGCACAGCCTGTGCTTCCAGCACACAAGTGGCCAACCACATATATTTGCTTTAGGCAATCTGAGATACTGAATTAGATGTTGAATTATTCTTGGTTCTGGGTGCTACTTTGCCTAAGTAGTATGTGGGAACAGATCCATTAGGATCTGCTGGTTGTGGAGGAAGAAACCTAGTTTGTGTAATGTGTCATGTCTTTTGTGGTGAGAGGAGTAAGAGAAAAGAAACTTGACGTTTGCTTTAGTCACATACTGTTTGATTTTGATTCTGAGTGTTTTTACAGCCTTTCCTGAAAGGGGTTATTTGCAAACACTCCTGGGAAACCTTTTGCTTACTCTGAACAGAAATGGTGTTGCTTTTAGAAGCTTTTCATTTGATGGCTTTGAAATTCTCCTTTCTCCACTGCTATTTTAAAAAAAAATATTTTTAAAGGCTTCAGAGTTTTTTAAACTGGATTGTGCAATGAAAAACAAACCAGCATTCAGTGGAGCTTGTAAAAGGTGTTTTACAAAGAAGTTGTTTCTGTTTAATGAGAACACATTTATGGCAGTGTTTTGGCTGTGCATGTCAACTAGACTGTGAGCTTCTTATTTCTGGTGTGCTTGCTCACTTCTAGAAGTGCTTGCTCACTTCTTTTGTAGAAGGCTTATCTAGCAGTGTGGCTTCAAAATTTCAGGAGCAAAGGTTCTGGGACACAAGAGATTTTTCCTTAGAAGCTGTTTCCCTCTGTTTTGGGAACTCTAATCCACCCTCTCCTCTGTGCTTAATCCTCTCAAGATTGACTTTAAAGGGAGCAGTCTTGCCATTGATTTTTCATGGGAGTATGGAGGGAGGTGCATGTGTTTCCATCTGTCATCTGTCCTAACATTTGGAAGATTGCTGTGCTCTGCAGGGCGGTGCTGTCTATCCCTTTTCTGAGGGGGATGCTTGCCTGTTTCTGACTCAGTTCCTTCAGTCTGGGAGTCATATGTTGTGGGTTTTGGTCTTACTTGACTGAAAGTTTACTGTGAAATTGCTCATGGTCAGCTACGCCCAGGAAATGGTATTGGGGGGAAGCACTGGTAAAGTAATTTGGTCCCTTGGCTTTCTACTTGCTCAGGTTTCTGAGTTCTTCCTGCTGCTGGGTGAGAAGGCTGTAAACAGAACTAATACTCTGCACAATGGGGTTCTGACTTGTTTCAGCTCCTTAGCTGTTGTGACCCCTTGTAAAACAGGGACTTCATTGTCCTGAGCAACTCAGACAGGGAGTCCTCTGCCTCGAGCAGTGTGCAGTGCAGAGAGAGGCTTCTTTTCTTGTTGCTCTGTTTCCACGGGAAGGCTGGACTCTGTGCTGTCTTTAGCTCCTTTGTCCCTCGCTGGGAGAGGTCAACTTATCCCAAGTGTTCAGCTGCCCTCCTGCTTAAAATTGATCCTCCGACACCATCTCTGCCACTAGAGAAAGACATGGGCAACTTCTCATACATCTTTAACTCTCTCTCTCTCTCTCCTTTTTCTTTCTTTCCCAGGGAATAATGATACTTCAATTTCTCTGGACCCCTTTTAACTCAGCTCTTTCCCTCCAAAGTGTATTTATTATATGAAACAAGTTGTGAAACTGCAGAAATGACAGCTAAAATTCTCAAGTCTGGCAGCAGAACAAGCTGCACTTCGAGTTAGATCAGAGTTGGTTTTCTGATCTGCTGCTAAAACGGCCAGACAGATAAATTCCTTAATCTCGGCAACTAGAGGGAGGAAAAAGCCTGCCCATGGCCACAAAGAAAATCAGTTTGACTCGGACTAATGTGCTGGTTTTGATATCCAGGATCTGCTGCAGCTTTGGAGACAGCTCGAGCAGATTCTGAGTGCAGTTGTATTGTGCTAGTGGAAAATCAGTGCTACTGAATAGGATCTCTGGTCCCAGTTTCCTGCTCTGGTCTCGGCCTCCCTCTTTGTGTGCTGATCTTGTGTGTCCCTTTTTGTCCGATGCGGAAGCTGTTAATGAAGATGCTCTTCTACTCCAGCTGCCTGAAAGTGAGACATTGTCTGTGGGAAACTTCCCCGTGCTGTGATAAGGTGGGGATTGGGGAAGGAGTTTCTTGCTCCCTTTGGCATGTCCTGACTAACTGAGGTTTAATAACAAGCCCTGGAAGTACAGGTTGGCATGACTGTTAGGATATTAAATTTTAAAATGCTAAGTAGGGAACTGTGGAGACCTTTGTGTTCTGTTCTTGTTTCAGTGTTTGTAAAATCTCACCTTGCATCTCATCCAGTTTCAGATGGCAACCAAAAACGGTGATTTCAGCTTCCCCATCTCTTGTGTGTTCACTGTTTACTTAATGATTACCAGGCTCCAGACTGAATTAGTTCAAATTTCTCATCTTTTGGAAAACCAACCTTTCATCCCAAATTGAACAAATGATTTGCCATTGGATTGATAAGCTGAACTGTCTCACCCTGTGGCAAGATTACTAGATCCAGTGTGGAGTAGAAACAATGACTGGCACCATTCCTTTCCATTTTGGGCTGAGGTTAAATGAGTGGGAGAGAAAGTGGAAGTGGAGATCTCAAATTGGTTTAACCTGATTTAACTGCTGGCTGCTGTGAGGTGTGTTGTGCTCCCTGCTGCCACCTCCCTTCCTTGTGTCCACAGTAACTGTTACACACTTAGCTGGGTCAGCAAACTGATCCTTCTCAAAGTAATTTTCTTACATGGACAGTGCACTGGGAAGTAGATGAGGCCACCTCTTTTAGCTGTGGCTTATGTTTAATATAGCATAAAGTAACCATTTATCCATAGCCTCAAAAATGTGCCCTGACTTAAAAAATGTTCCCTAACTTAAGGCATATTATTTCTCTGTCTGTTAAACAGGGATAATTACTCCTTACCTGCAAAGTGTGGTTAATGTTGGTTGAGATCTTTGTGTTTCTAAAATAGCTTCCAGCTGAATATATCCAAATATAACTATTTCAAGCCTTTCTGGTCACCATTGCAGGAAAAGCTTACAGTGGCACATTTGAATTAGACTTTCAAGTTTTTATTCCATTCTCAGCCCTGTTGAATGTTCCCTCTCTGCCTATCTGATTGCTCATCCTTTCTTCATCCTCTGTTATGACAGGTTGTGAGTACGGAGAAAAGATTTCCTTTCCCTTCCAAGTTCCCCACAGTAGTTCTACTCTAGTCTTTCCCTTTACCACAGAGCGTTGTGAAGTCATTCAAAGAATGTTGTGTGCTAAAGATACACCATAAAAATAGGAGGTGGGTGATGACTTTCTTGTATCACTCTGAGCTATTTTTCCCATTCATGCTTGTTCTCTTTGCAAATGGCCCCAAAGCAGCAGCAACCAGCTGGGAACAGTCTCCCTTGACTGACTGGTGTCAAAGTCCATCCTCTCTCCTCTGTGTGTGTATGTTTTTAAATCCTGATGGAGCAAACAAGGTAGAAATGGCAACCAGAGTGCTGTGGAGTAAGTTTGGTGTTGGTGTTTGTTACAGGAACTGAGTCCCTGAGGTGGTGTTTGTGCTGTTTAGGACCCTGGTAATGCAGCTTTTTCTCGTAGCAGACAGTAATTATTCTGAATTTACATGGGAAATTTATCTAAGCAGTTTGAGACAACTGTAAGATGAAGAGCCAAGAGAACTTAAGGCAGGCCACAGGAGGAGGCAGCCTGCATTGTTAGTGCTTGGCTCCTTTTTCCCTGGGCTGGACTGTCTCTACGCTGTGAACAAGTTCAGTTCCAGTGATTTCAATGATGATGAGGTAGTCTGAAGTCTTCCAATGCAGCTTGTCGTGCCTCTTCTCAGTGTTCTTACCGCATAGCCACGTTTCTATGGATGGCTCTGCTGGGCGAGGTACTGAGTGTGTCTGGCTGGCAGCATGCAGTGGAGTGGAGCTTGATTTCTTGTGGGTTTTAACTGTTTATTGCATGTATTTAAGCCTCTAACATTTTGCAAGTGATGTGAAGAACATCAAAAAAAGTAAATGGCGCTCCAGGGAATAAACTTTCTGAATGACATTTTGCATGGGGAATTGTGCTTTAAATGGCTCAGCTATAAATCAAACTGTATGGGGGCTCCAGGAATAAACCAATCCCATGTTTCTGTCACAGAATTGAGTTGGCAGACAGAATTTGTCCTGTGTCTGTCTAGATGCTCAAAGCATCTTGATGTATTTCTGTTGCTGAAGAGGAAGGTAAGCAGGGAATTTCACTTTGTGCTATGGGGAAGTTTGTGGTGGTTCAGGAACTGTGGTTAGGCTGAGTTTTAATAAGAGCAGGAGGCAGTAAATTAAGCCAGAGGTAGAAAAGGTTATGGGCAGGAGGGCTGTAAATAATTTGCCATGGATTAGGGGCTTAATACTCCCTTGTTCTATCCTCTTTCATGGTTCTAAACAAGTTCAGGGCTTCTCTGTGCAAAGGTTTCTTTTGGGTTGGAGCCACTAATTTCAGTAGGGTCAAACAAAAGAGCCTAAGGCTGACTGTATGTCACTTGAGGTTACTGGTGCCCCACAAGGTGGAATAAGATGATGGCTTGGCTGGTCTCTGCTTCTCATCTTGTCTGACCATTAGTTACATCTCCTGCTCCCCATTTCTCAGCACCAGCAGCTGCCTTGGTTGGGACTAGGTTTGTTTCTTTCTTGCTGGTGGTAAATTACCCCTTTCGGGCAGAGGTCGTCCCCATGAGTAAGGTGCTTAGGAGTAGTACTTCTGGTTTGAAGCTCTTGTTCATTATGGCTTTATGTGGGAGACTTTTTTGGGCAGGGTAGGCCTGGTTAGGCAGCGTGATGCACAGCTGGAACTATTCTGTCTGGCAGTGAGCAGCTCCAGCAGTTAGACAGGATCCCTGCAGAGAGCTGGAGCACTGGGGGAGGGAGTGAAATGCCATTTCATCCACGTCATGAAATCTCTTATCAGTGGCCAACTCCGTATTGTGGGTGGGTGCGTGAGCAGTGCTGGCCAGAAGAAGCTGCCTTTTATTTCTGCTGTGAAATGTGAGGAGCTCAGCACTGTCAGTCAGGCAGGGAGCTGTGGAGTGGCTTTGTGGAGCTTGGGATGAATTTGTCACTCAGGTTCTTACAACCCTAAGCTTGTAGTTTTCAATCTATCCTGCTGGTGCTTAATCTGAGATTTGCTACTTGGCTGTCCCTTGGGCAGAGCCTCATAAGCACAGCTGCTCTGGCATGCTGCTCCTGTGCTTCTTAATTGCTTAAATCTGGTGCCTCCAGCACCTTCTGCCTTGGGATCATGCTTAAAAGCCCTGGCTGTGTGAGTTAGAAAATCTGTTAGGTTATCATTGGTTTTTCTGTAGGAGTTGGTTAAGGGCTTCATTTGTTGGATGCTACTTTCCCATCAAATGTGAGGGAGAAAACCACTTGAAAGAGATCACCATGGTACTGCTTATGGTGGCCCAGAGACCTCCTGGGCTGCCTGGATCTGCTGGAGCCTCTGAGTGCATTGCTTGGGTTTGGAAACTGCTGTGTGTGGGATGGAACAGGCAGTGTGGTGTGAGGGGTTTGGTGCCACTTTCCCCAGAGCAGTGTGATCCCATCCCTGCAGAGCTGGGAGCCTGTTTGCTGGGGAGGAGGGTCGAAGGAAGAGACTGGGGGTGGTGCAGGGAGGAAACTTTATGTAATTCTTGGCTGGCTTTTGAATAATTGTTTTAATGAAATGGAATGCAGTGTATTCAGCGCTTGCTTGGCAGAAACGGCTCTTTTTTTGTGTTTTCTATTTTGGAAGGGGGAAAGGAGTTGGGGTTGTTCTGTTTTCCAGCTGCTTTAAACTCTTAGGCTTGGATTTGTGGCGGAGATAGAAGCAGAATGTTTTTCTTGGTGAGGGGGCAGTTGCACTGCTGTGCATGTGTGGGAAGTTGTCCTTGTACATTTGTTGTGTAAGTGGCAGAGCCTGGTCCCTCTGTTTCTCTGTGGGCTGTGGATGCCACTGGTTTGAGGTGGATCAGGTTAATTTTAAAGTATTCAGCAGTGTTGGGATGACAGTGATGTGAATAGGTATGTGTCCATGTAAAATACATGTCCATCTAAGTATTTGATAGGAAAACTAACCCATTTCCCTCTGTGCCCTAGTTCAGTGCAGAGCAGCAAGAATGTGATGAGTTAAGACAAAGAAGTCAACTTAATTTTCAGCGAAGCAGAAACGTAGGCACTGGGAATCTTTACTTCTCTAGACTAGTGCAAAATACTCTGTCCAGTTATCTCAGATGATTGTTGATCCTTTTATTGTAGGATTGGTGGTGGAACAATCAGATCATGGTGAAAACCCTTTTTTAGAAAGTAATTTGAAGAAGGATTTATTTCATGTACCTCTGAAAGGGAAGTTTATTCTCATGCTGCTTCTATTTCGGTATTGCTGGCATTTCCATTTTTGGTCAGTGCTGGAGATTGGTCTCTCTTACTCATCTTTACCTCCCAAAAATCTACTTTCTCTTTGGTCTTGGTAATTTATTTTTTTTTCAGTTGTAGTTTTCTGTGGTCTTGAGTTCTCTTGTGAGTAAAACAGCCTTTGGTTGACAGAATGAAATTTTTCTTTGTCAAATAACAAAGCAATAACTTGTGTTCGGGGCACTGAGATGAAGAAGCTGCCGTGCGTTTAATTGCTTTATTAATACTGCTCTTGGTAAAAAGAAATCCTCACTATTTCTCTTGGTGCTGCTGAAACAAGCAAGAGACTTGTGCCTAATACCTCAGTCATGATGCCAGATGACAGGTACAACAGTAGGTCATCTACCTTCTCATATAGGAAGAGAGAAGAAAACCTTAAACATTCTCCCGCTCTTCTCCATCCGCTGGCTCCAACACGCTCCAGATCTAACAATGTTAGTTTTCTGTCTGGCTCTGACAATTTCCTTTCTTTCAGCAGGCCTCTGTCATGACATTGTGAAACTCTTGAGCCACATTCTTCTGCCAATACTGAAAAAATCCCCAAGAGCTCTGCAGCTGGAGAGCCATCAGCAGTCTCCATCAAATTACCACCCACATCTCCCAAAGTAGACTGGGGGACCAGTTCCCACATTCATTTCTGAAACATTGTTCTCCATTCCCAGAAGCTGCTTTAAAGTGAACAGTAGCTGCTTTAACTAGATTTTTAACCTTGGCCCTTTGTACACTATTGTCTTTCAGAGCTGTTGCTTGCCCACTATCTGTAATTCCTGGGGTTATCTTTGAGTGCAGTGCTCATCAGATTGAAAGCTTAATTTTAAAACTTTCTACCTATTATAGTTATAAGTAGTACCAAGATCCACACGACTGAAAAATGTTAACTATTTTGTTGTCATTTCCCCCTGCCCTGCTCTGTGAGTTTACGTTGTGCTTTTGGCAGTGCTTTGTGTAAAGTCAGTTGTTGATGATGACTTACGTTTTTTGGCTTATAAAGAGTTCAGTGTTGCTCCCAAGTCTGCTCCCACCCTGCTGCAGAGAACCCTTGCAGAAATGAAAACTTCTTCAAAGAAAAATCCACCATTTTGTGAGTACTTCCTTAGTAATTAGATTTTTAACAAGCCAGTTAAACCACATACAACATTTGACACAAGTTCCTTTTTCTGAAAAAAGGGAAACAACCCACTTCAGTGGTTGGCAGGTCAAGCCAGCAAGTCTTTATTTATATCTTTATATACTAACCTTTTATTTGGCATCCCCAGGATCTGGGTGAGATTTGCTGGAACTTCATATCTGCTTATTGATTCAGGCTTTTAAAACCTCACATACTTTGGTTTTTTAAGGGTAAATTTGCATTTGTTGGATGCTTTTATATTTATGCTGTTGGGATATATGTTTATTACTGAATAGGAAGTTGCTGAAGCTAGTGAAAAATGTTCTCTTCAAGGACTAAAGTCTCTCAAGTTTGCATTCCCATATCCCATTTAAGAACCTTCAGGAGGGGAATGCCTCAATAAGACTATTCTAAATATGGATGCAATTGCAGTGTCTGTGTAATTGCAGAGTCTCTTCAGTGTCCTAGCCTCTGTTACTGGAATCCTCCTTTTGCTGGTAGCCAGGGCTCTCTTCATCTCATGGGTAGAATTTGTGCTTCTAATGCTTTTAATGAATTCAGAATTTACACTAATATTTCAGTCCTTCACTTCATCATCTTTATGTGTGTCTCAAATTTTGTAACTGGCACTTTGCCTGGACGGGTCTATATTCAGATCTGTTTATGCTGCATGGATAGGATTTCCACAGCTTAAAAGATGCCATTTTTTTTCCCTCAAGTTTCATGTCTATTCTTGCATAACCATCCAAATCCTACTCTTCCCTTTACTGGTTATAGGGTCCACATGCTTTGCTGTTACTTTTTAAAAGGCTCATAATTAACTTAGTATGTGCAAGCTCTGGCAATATTCTGTCTCTGACTGTGTCCAAACCCATTTTTACTTTTGCTGTGATCCTCTCCGTCTGCATTATTACTATTGACTGTGGTGACCTGTGTGGCAGTATGAGATGCTTAGGGTGTCTGGGCTGGTGGTCCTGCTGGCAGCTGAGATAATGTAAAGGACTTGCTGCTTCTGAAAGGGGAGATTGCCTTACCCTTTTGTTCTGACTGTTTGGACATAGTCCTTCTCGCTGACTGCTGTGCACATCTCTTTTCTGACACAAAAGGCAACAGTCAGCTTTTTTTGGCTGGGTGTATATTCTGCTGAACTGGTTCATGGAAGGGTCTTGTGAGAGCCAGCGCCTACGCAAGTAAGTGGCAGCAGCACATGTCTGGAAGTGGGAGTCAAACCTCTCCATTTTTGGCAGTGGTGAACTGTTAATTCGCTTTCTGCATCTTATGAAACTGTATCCCTGACTCCGTGGTGCTCCCTGCCCAGTGGAACTCCTGTGCTCTGTTGCAATGTAAATCCTAACGTGACGTGTTTTCCTTCCCCAGATGAGTTAGAATCAGCAGTTACCAAATTATCATCTCCACGTGGTAAGTGCTCTACAGCTGTTGTAAGGGGTCACACCTATGCACTTGAGGGCCCTGGAGCACAAGCACACAGAGTGGCTGATGCCCAGAGACTTGGAGGCCACTGCTGCTGTGTGTTCACACTGATTGGCCACTGCTGATTTCTGCTATTTAGAAGCTGCTCAGGAGAGTGATGTAGCCCTGGATTAGAATGTGGGTAACCTCAGTGCTGCTTTTGACAACTTCAGTTCAACTCAGACCCAAATCTCAACCAAATACCAACCCAGGGTTTAAAAAACCATCCTTGTCTGCCCTGTGGGCGTGTAGAGGGTTTCTTGGTAAGTAGCTGGGTGCTGCACACCTCTGCACTCAAACCTTGAGCTTCTGTTTATTCCCTTTACCAGACCCCTGGTTTAAAGTCCACAGTGTCCTGCTTCCTGCTGTTTCTATACCCATCCTTGGACTCTTTGTACTAGATTTGTCAGATGTTTGTAAAATGGCAGCGCTGTGTTTTGACCTAGTGCTCATGGTGTAGCTGCACACTGATGGAGCAGGAAGGGTCTGGTTCCTCAGATAGCTGGCTTGGCTGAGCCCCTCTTCCTGTAGCAATATAAGGGAGTTGGTATTTTGTCCAGAGGCCTTGGCCCTCCAAAATTTTCCCTGAGGGCTCAGTTCAGTGGCTGCCTGTTTGGTTTTCATGAATATTTTTTTTTCCTGTTTTGGCAGAAGAGAGCAGATCTTCTTGGACTTTTTGGAATGTTGATCCCAATTTCTAGAAGCTTTTAGAGCCAGCAGCAAATAGAAATTCCTATGACATGCATGTGGGTTAGCTAACTTTTTCATGTGTAAGGATAAATAAGGGACTAAAAATGTACAGTGTGTTGGTGACTAATGTTTTTGGGTTTATTTAATTTTTTTTTTCCATCTAAGATGCTGGCCAGCCCAGGTCAGTACTGAGATGGTATTAACTGCTTAGTGGCTTGTGTAAATGTTTGCACTCGCTCCATCCAGCCCCATGCAGGATGTCATTCCACTGCTGCTCAGCTGGAGCATTGCTGTGTTCCCACAGAGCGGATGTCCCTCGCTTTGTCTGAGCCAACTCACCTCCCTCCCGGGGACAGCTGGGTCAGTCCTGGCCTTTTGCTGCTGCCTTTGTCTGGGTCTTCCTGGAAATGCCTGAGGATGTGTTTGCTGTCAGGCAGAGATCAGAAATAGATCTTGCACAAGAAGAGCCACTCTGGGAGAGGACTGTCAGAGGCTGTTCTTGCCCTCCTTGGAGCACAAAGCTGTTTCCAATTTCACAGTTTACACACAGGGAGTGAAATGGAGACTCTCTAATTTGTGCCGATAGTTGTTCCTTGTAATCTTTCACAGGACTGACTGTAATTGCCTGTCAGAACACCAGTCTGTTTGCTTCCTAAAGGAAAGGATTCTGACAAAAGACTTGGTGGCAGGTGGAGCTCATAGCAGGCTGCAGAGTCAGGCTGAGGAATTCCAACTTAAATATTTTTAGTACAGGCCTGAGAGTCAGACTTGCTTTCTATTCTGATATAACATGGACTTGCCATGTTATATTGGATTGTTCAGGGCTGCATATCAGTTCTCCATTTCTGAAAGGGATGTGATTTTTTGTGCTGTCAAGGAAGTGTGAATGTTAGGGTGAGGATTCTGATCTATGATCCTTGCTGGAATTCAGGTGCAGTGGCTGCAGGCTTTACTGCCACAGCCTGTTATATCAATATAATATTGAATATGTGGACATTTAGGTTTTAGGGTGTGGGAGTGTCAACAGCTGTGACTGAAAATGGATTCCACTGTGATTAACGCTGCAACTTGTGGGTGGAACAATCATCTGGGGACAGTGGTACTTAAATCACAGCAGTCTGAATCACTGGAGGTCAGAATTTGGAGCACTGAGGAAAGGCTGGCTCTGTCTGTGTGAAGCATCACAGACTTCTTGTGCAATCTCCAACTTCTCTGCCCAGTGAAGCAGAGCCTGGCTTTGTGCTCTTCAGTACTGTGCAAGGGTTGAGATCAGCTGGAACTATGACTTGCAAACCCTGACAAATTTTTCCTCATCCTCCTGTAGATTGTTCAGAGAGTGATGGAAGAGTTTTTTTACTTTGCTTATCTGTCTTTGCAAAGTCTTTCCTGTTGGTCAGGACTCTGGCTGAGAGTCCAGTGAATCTACACAGAAAGGAGCCATGCAGGGGATTATCTTCTGTTTTAGCTTCACATGACTGTGGGTCCACTATCTGTGAATTGCTATTCAAGGTTTGTGTAGCTGGATCTGACATTCTCAGAACTCTTCGGGAGCTGTGAAACTGAAACATTTATTTGTTTAGTAAGCTGGAACATGACTTCAGTTTTAGGCAGCACGTCTTAGCATAGGGTGTTTTTTTCTTGGCATGAGCTGTTTGCTGCTCAGGACTATAAACAGAGGGAAGTAAATTTAAGAAGTCTCTTTTCACTTTAAGGGTGGAGAAAGCCATGCTGTAAAAAAGAGGATGCCGTATACGGCAGGAAATAACCCTTCCCTTCCCTTCCCCCCTGCTCCAGCACTTCTGGAAATGAGAAATAAAGGGGAGGGAACAGGCTCTGAAACTTCGAGATGCCACAGTGCTGCTGCTTAGTTCGAGTACTCCCCTTGGAGGCAATATGGGAAGAATACAGCAGCCAATTTCTGCTGGGCTTGTATGGCCTTGATTTGCTCCATGCTGTCCTTACATCTTCAGGGCCAGTAAGTTTGCTCTTCCTGGTGATTCTGGAAGCCACAGCCATGGCAGTGCAGTGGACAGCTGAGGGTAATTTGAAGAACTTCAAAAGGCTGCACTTGGTTTAGCAGCTCTTTTTCTGAAAACAAAAAAAACATACGCAAACTGTATTTTCTTTCTCTGGAGCATCAGATGCATCCCTTTTCAGTGTGAGGATGCTTAGCAAACTTGTGATGTACTGAGGAATATTTCTCTCTGACTATGAAAGTAGTTACGTGCCTTGTGAGACTTCTGTTATCTCAACCATCTGATGAACTCTTCTGAGACAGTGGAAAGGGGATGAAAGTTTTTCTTAGGAAGCTGGAGAAAGGCAGAATGACTATGTGTTTCTCTTTTGTACATGGTGGTTCATTTCTCTCAGCCAGTTCAAGCTGAAGTCTAATTTAGTGTTCAAGAGCTAAGTGGAAAAATTCTGATTCTACAGGAAAATCCTTTGTGGTTCCCTCACACAGGCTGGATTGTAGGCCAGAGAGCCCTGTGGATTTGTTTCATCCAGGAAGCTGTGCTGACTCAATCTTGAAGCACTTGCAGTGTCTCTCTCTCAGTCTGTGCTGTATTAATGGTCTGGTTACCTTTCTGCCAACTCAGAGATGTGAACAGAGCCAGCAGCTGAAGGATTTCCCAGCCTGTTGCATCAAAGATGACAAGAGGTGGATCCAAGGTTCTCTCACTCAAAGAACAGGACTGTGATTCCCATGGACTGCTGGTGTCAAGCTGCAAACTGGTCAGCTGGTTTCTACAGTGTCCCTGTGCTCTTGAGAGCCTGCTGGGTTACACAGGGACCTGCTGACCCTGCGTGATGCTGTCAGCATTCCAGCACCCTCCCATGGGGTCAAATACACCATTGCTGAGGTTACAGGGCAGGTCTGAGTTTCACTGAAATGCTTGTGTTAACTTGAAAGGAACTGGTGTGGCCAGTGCCAGGAAGGACCTTGCAGTGACCCTTTTGGTTTTCCAGCACACACACCAGTGGCACTCCTGCCCCTCAGAGTAATCTGGTGGAAGGTCTGAGCTCACAGAATGGCTTCTGTTGGGTTTTTGTAGTGTACAAAGTTGGCTCATCTTCAGATTTTTATGTAGGGGAGTCTCTCTTAAAAGATCCCTGTGAAGCTCAGTGGCACAAATGAGAGAGCACCAGTGGGTACATGACATGTGCAGCCCTGCTGACTGAACATATCACAATTCTGGGGCTGGAAAGCCAAAATAAGATGTCAGTATAGGCTCAGGTGGAAGTGGCAGGTCATGGTGAGGGATGTCTCCAGAATTTAAGAGCATTTCAGTTTGTGTTATCTGCTGATTGCATCTTTTCAGGCTCCAGTTTTTCTGGTCTGCATCTGAGATGCAGATGAATTATGGGAATCAGACAGGAGGATGGGAGATTTCTTTCAAGTAATGGCAAGATGGGCTTAATTTACAGTTTATGTCCTGGCCTGAGTTTTGAAGGTGAATGTAGAGCATTTCCCATTTAAAGCAGAAGCTTTATTCACTTACTTCAACAAGGGCTCAATGCTGGCATTGGTCTTTTTAATACATTTTCTAAAAGCTGCTTAAGTGGTTGGAGCTGTGCTTCCAATCTAAAAAAACCAAGCCAACAACCCAGCAAACTTTTATTGGATTAGTAAGTTGTATTAGTTTAGGAAGCATCTGGTGATCAGCAGGGCAGGTTTCAGGAACAGCCTGGGGTTGCACAGTGGGGAGGTCCCTGAGTCCTTCCCTCACACTGGCAGTGGGTGATGGTGTCAGCTCTGCTGGAACTACAGCCAGGGCACCCACGGGGTTGCATTTCATCCCCAAATGTGCAGTGAGTAGTTACTGATGAGCAGTTACTGAAACTGCTTTACCTAGGCTGTATTTGCATGCTCTTTCACAACCCTGTGCTTGAGGTGGTAGGTAGTGCATGTTAGTTGTGACCAGTTAGTTGGCCACAAGCTCTGGAATAAACTCTCCAGCTTGGGTCTGAGTGGTTGGGACAGGAAGCCACAGTCAGTGCTGCAGCTGCTCGTGCAGACCACATCTCACCCTGCAGTGTCTTGTCTTTGTTTAGACATTTGCTGGTAGTGGCCAGAGCTGGTGCATGGGCTGCTGTCCTGGGCAAAGTGACTGGTTTGGCTGCCCATGTTGGAGTTATGGCACAGGTAGGATTCATGGTGGCTGCCACCACCTGGTCTGGAAAGCAGCAAGGCATAACTGCTACTAGCTGGCTGCCTTTGCTCTTAAGCTTGTCTGAAGCACCCACACAACTTTGCAAACCAGTGCCACAAATGCCAGATTTTGCTTATTCTAAGGGGGTGCAGGTTTGGTTCCAAAGTACAGAGAAGCTTCAAGAATTTCATGGATATTGTCCTTACTGGAATTCCCTATACCACTTACGGGTCTGGACATTGTTTTTATTAAGCAGTGACACGTTTCTCGTGATAATGAGAAAGCACAAGGCTTTGAATAAGCATCAGTACATTAAAGAAATAGCTGAGTGATTTTTTTGGCCATGCAATCTGAACTTCCTCTGGGAAGATCTAGGCAATGTGAAGTAAAAATCCCAGGGGCTGCTCTGTACTGATACTCTAGCAGTTGTTAGGTCTGGAAAATGAGTTATCTTTTGTGCCTTGAATTTTCCTGTATCTTAAATAACAATCTGTCCCTGCTTCACAAGAAAGCTGAGAGCTGTTATGAGTCCTGTATTTTAACCACCTTCTTGACATATTGGTTAAATTTTGGAAAACTTTTAAATGTCATCTCCTTAAAATGTTTTCAAATGTAAGTCAAGCTATTTTACATGCTTTCTATACTTGTAGACTGGAGAACTTGAGGATTTTAAGAGCATCTAATTGCACTTTGAATTTTTCAGATCACTTTTTGAATGTAGTCTTTGTATTTAATTGCTTTTGCAGTCTCTGATCTTCTTGCATTTAAAAGCATTGATCAGAATATAAAGCCTTAAGAACCTGTTAATCGATGTCTTTTACCTGGAAATCAATGCCTTTCACCTGTTCAGGGTTTTCCTATTTTTGATAATGCTCTTCCATTTTACCAAGAAAAGTCACAACTGCTGTTAAAATGGGAATTCCAGCCATCAGTGTTGGTTTTTGGGGCTCCCCACACCTTCTGGAGTCAAACTCTCGGGCAGTGAAGTCCCCCATCAAGGTTCCAACAACTCTTCTTGATGTAGCTCTTCTAGGGCACTGCAAATGCTTCTTTTGAAAGGTTGTTTAGTAGGTTAAATATACCCAGGCTCCCCATTCCTCTGCAGTTACTCACAATGTAAAACTGTCACGCCAGGGATTGGGTTACCACCTTGAGCTGTCTCCCTGTATGTGAGCTTGAGCTTCATTTACTCCTGAAGGAGGGGGAGAGAAGAACTTAGTTGGACCTAATAAGATTTTTAAAGTCTGGATTCATGGATTTTGCCAAGAGGTTGCAAGCTCAGACTTCAGCTCTGGACATTCAATTCCCTTTGTTTGTTTAGGGGATAGTGAAAATCGAGGATTTGAATGCAGCATCTTACAGGTATTAAGAGAAAAGAACTGGAGAATGGTTTGTGATTCTGCATATGAGGGGTCTGCAACTTGCCTTACTCTGAGTGAGACACGCTACCGTGGAAAGTCCATGTCCTCATTTAGAGCTGCCCTTACGGCTGTTTTGCTTCTTATTTCCATTTGCCAATCCTCTGGAACCCTTCTGCTGCCTAAACCAGGAAAAGTCTGTAGCAGCTCTACTTGCTTGGATAAACTGAGGTGGTGGGAAAGAACAGGGGAGGTGCACACACCCATTCTGTGCAGCTGCAGTAGAGGAAATACTGTGTTTTGTGCTCACATTCTCATCCTGATTTCCCCTTGTGCTGTGTCTGGGCTGTCAGGGACATGTGGCACCAGAGATGCTGAGGGAGATGGGAATCTGTGCCTGAAAGTGTTTACTCTGTGTGGTGGCTGGATGAGGAATCCTGTCTCCAGTGTCACTCACTTTCCAGATGTCCCGTGCAAGAGGCAGAGCTACAGGGAACATGCAGTTTGATGGGTGCACAGATGTGGCTTTCAGCTGTTGAGAATGAAAGGCTGATCTCTGAGGCATTTGAAGTATCTTGCTTCAGTTGTGCTTCCATTTCCTTCCCAGCAGTACATGAGATGTAGAAGAAAATTAACCACCACCCTTTTGATCTACTTAGTATATTGATAATGCTGTGTCAGCATGGCTTAATAATCCTCAGTTCTTGAGAGAGATGAACTGCATATGGAAATCTGAAGTTGTTTTCTCCTGGCAATAATGTTGTTGTCCTTGAGCTCACTGAGGATGCTGTGTCTATAGCCCTCACACAGCCTGGAGTTACCCAGGACACACTGTAGTAAAAGGCTTCTCCTTGACAGAGGAAAGCATATTTAGATTTCTCTAAATTGCCTCATTTAAAAAAAAATAATCAGAAAAATCCTAGGCGGATTAGCATTGAAAAGCTGCTTGATGTTGGCTGGCAAATGTGAATTTGTCAATGCCTTGTCATGTGGGCTTTAACAGAACTAATGCATAATGTTCTGCTTCACTGTGTCACCTTAATCCGAGAGCGGTTTTGAGATGCACAGGAAGGGGAGAGGGAACAAAGAATGTTTCCATATGCATGGCAAGATACATCTAAATATGTATATATCTTTCTCTTTTTAGTACCTTCAATTTTTAAGGGGGCTGAGTGCAGCTCAGATTTCTGGAAAAGCATGTAGGTGTGTGCATCACTAGAAAGGGGCCCTGGTGTTCCCCATTCCTGTTCCATCCCTTAGAGCAGTGCTGAGATGCCCAGGTTGGTGTTGCTGCTCTTTGTCAGACAAACCTGGGATGTGGGAAGCTGAAGAATGTGCCCCTGGCTGCAGCCAGGCCGATCCTGCTGCAGGGTACTGCCTTTGCAGGACAGCGAGTGCTGACATGCAGCCACGGCAGGGGAGCCTGCCTTGGAGCCCCTGGAATGTGTGAGCTGTTCTCGGCCCACAGAGGTGTGGGCTGGGCAGATAGCGCAGGAATGTGCAGTGTAGAACTGGGGAGGGGATTGCTCTTTCCAGTCCAGCTTGAACTGGGAAATGGGGCTTTATCCTAAGGTATTGTCCCGCTCTTCCATCTTGCTAATTTTCTTGGTAAAAGGGAATTTCCTGAGCAGTTCAATGCATTGGGGAGCAGCTTGAGAGTTCTTGTCCTGGGCTGTTGAAATGAGCAGCAGAGCTTTGGCAGGTGCTGGGAACTCCCTTTACAGCACAGTTGGTATTAAGGGTCACTCATATATCTAATGTAGGTACAAAGCTCTGTGGAAAATTTGTAGACCAGAATCCCAAGAAGCTCACAGTTAGTAACGATTTTTGGGAAAAGAGAGGTAAGGGACAGGGAAGGAAGATCATGTCCCTGGACCTCCAGATGCCTTGTGCTTTATAGCAGTAAAGGTATCAAACGTGGTATCATTCTTTAACTGTTGTCCCCCACAGGAAAATTCGTGTAGAAAAGCACTTGAATGCAAATACCAGTGTCCTCCCATACTGGGGAGGATGTGGCTTGAGTGGCCCTCAGGCCTGAATGTGATTTCAGTTGAGCATGTAATTTTTGGGTTGCCCAGTGGAGGGAGGAGGACTTTGTCCTTCTGTCTCATGTTTGCGTGCAGCTTTATCAGGTGCTTGGCCAAGCTACATGAGCCTCTGGAGGACCAGCTGTGCACACTCTTAAGATACGCTTGTGCTGAGTTAGCATTTTATTGGCTCTGTCACTGCACCAGCATAGCCTTGACAAGCAGGAGCGTCCAGGTTGGTGGTATTTTAGCAGGTATTCCTTTTCACACCCCACTGAGCAGCACTGTTAATGGAGTGGAAAATACAGGTTTCTATATGTGCAGCCATGCCTGGGGGTAGGCTGAGCTCTACCAAGGCTTTGGAAACAAATGTGATTCTGCTCCTTGCACATGTCTGTGAGCTGACATTTCATCTGTGGGTTGTGTTAGTAGCTTGCTGTAGGGGTGAGAGTGGAAGGAGGGGTGATCCTGTGGAGGAGCAATGGCTTGATGATCTAGTATAATCCTGTCTGGTTTACTTTATTGCTGCAAAGCCGCTAAATCTATCCTCTAGAGATTTAAATAAATCTGTAGCATTTATCCCTGGGAGACTGTGCCTCCTCGAGCTGTGCCTGTTGTAGGGAGTATTTGGGGCAGTGGTTGGAGTACGGTGAGGTCGGTGTGTGGCTGATTGCTGCAGGGTGTGCTGCTGTGAGATGCAGCACACGTGGCACCCACACAGTCTGTGTGCCTGTAACAGGCACAGGTTCCCACTCTGCAGGGCTGAACCAGTGAGGTAAAGGGAGTGCCAAAGGGAGGCATTGCAGTGGGGTTTCCTCGCTCTGGTCGTGTGAGGATGTGGTGGTGCCCTCTCATGGATGGTGCCTGTGAGAATTGGCCTGAGCCACTGCCTTAGGATCTGCTGCTTCCTACGGGTTGGGGGGGACCAAATGGATGATTAACACCTGCAGTGCTGTCCCTCAGGAGTCACCTTGGGCAGGAACACTTCATTACCCAATAAATCGATTGAGACTTTAATATTTCTATTTAAGCATTTAATATTCCATTTAAGGAGCAGCCACTGTAATGAACTCAGTGCTGTGACACGAGGTGCAGCACTGCACAAGGCACAGCATCCCTGTCACAGTTCACCAGGTTACAGCTGCTGGTCCCATTTGTGAGAGTGACACACCTTTTTTCCATTAATAATTCTCCCTTCTTTACCACCATCTCTTAGCTCACATTGTCTTCTGGTAGTGTTAAAAACTGCACAAATCCTAAATCAGTGCACAGTGCTTTGGGACCTCTTGGGGTGAGGTGCTGCGTGGAAAACAAAGCGTTAATGCCTTTGCTTGATTTTTTTGGTTGGGTTTTGAATAAATTGCCTGAGATCACGCTGTGGGCTGCAGAACTCCTTGGGCTGCCCTCCAAGGAGGGATGTGCAGCCTGTGGTTGTGGGGTCGCTCCCCCCGCAGGGCGATGCCCCTGGTGCGGGATGGGCTCGGTGCCACCGCCCCTCTGCCCTACTGGGACCCTTTAAACAGGCCCAGCTTCCCCTTCCAGCAGAGCCTCAGGGAACTGTGGTTGGTGCTGGGATTGGATCCGGAAAGAGCAGCGGGGAGGGACGCAGATGGGGAAGACCTTCCCTCTTTGGGGCTGCGAGCTGGGAGGGAGCGGCTGGGGCACAGGGAAGGGAGGACACAGGGTCTGCAGAACTTGGGGCGAGCAAGCCCAAGGAGAGGGCCTTTTCCCCCGGGAAAGCGGTGTGTGAGCGCCTTTCCTGCCCCGCCGGGCTGGGGTGGAACTGCCTCGGTATCGGTTGTAAAATTGGAGTTTGGGTTGAGTAACCGAGTGATTCCTCTCCAGCCTTCTCTCCTCCCTCCGCTTCCCGTTCCACGGCTCTGCCCTGTTTGCTCAAGTCGGGAAGGGGGAGGGTATGGGGGAAGTTAATCATTAATCTTAACTCCTTCGCAGCCGTGGGGCCGAGTGCTCCTGGTGTTTCCAGACCCCTCCTCCGCAGACTTGTAAAAGTACACGGGTAGGTGTAGCTGAGCTCACTCTGCCCTTACCAGAGGGCAGCGGGTTTCTGTCCCATGGATCATCCGGCACAGCGCTGAGCCGAGCAGGGCAGTTTTGTGGCGAGATAGTTACAGCTGCCTGTCCTGCAGGGAGGGCTGGAGCGGGGGAAATGGTTTGGGTCCCCTCTGCAGGGCTGAAGGAGCCCAACACCCTCACGGGATTTTCACTTCCTGGTGGAGTTTGATTTGCCTTTGTCATTGGAGGGGAGAAGCAAAAACCACTCCTTCTCGGCCAGCACTTCTCTGGGAGGTTGTGTGCATGAAACCTCCAGTCACAGGACCTGCCTGACTGTAGGAATTGCAGCGCATCGGCAGTTCCCTGGAGGTATGTGCCTTTCACTCTGGAATCCACCAGCTGTTCTTTTGCTTAAAAAAAAGATTCAGTTCATTTTCCCGCAGCTGCAGAATACTTGTATCCCTTCAGAGAATCTGATTCTGGGGTATTTGGGCCCCTGTAAGAAGATCCCTGTGACTTAAATGATTTGGAACATCTTTTTAACTAAATGAAAGGTGTACAGAACTAATATAATGTAGTATTTAATTTGTTAATGGCTGTATTCTGTTCTCTGAGTGCAGGACTGCTTATTTTTATCTTTTATGAAGCTTTGGGTTTTGATAGAGCGACTGTAAAAGCAGCACCTTCCTCATCTCATAATGCAATACTGTCCTCTTGTAATATATTTGCTGCTAAGTGCATTGTCTGCTGCACTCAGGAGGTGGCTCAGGGCTGGCAGGTGCTGCCCTGGGAGCCGTGGGCAGCCATTTGGGCGAGCAGTTGCTTGGTTGCTATTCTGGTGCCACCAGATAACTCCAGCTCCTTGTGACCTGCGTGGGGGACACCACAGGATGGCCACGCTCAGGCCGAGCCCTCACCCCAAACCTGAGTGCTTGGAACTGCTCTGTGCAGGAGGAAGACCCTGCTGAGGCTGTCTGAAGGCAGCCAGGTCTGTGCAGGCGGAAGGGGCATCCAGGGGGTTGCGAGGAGCCTCCTCTCCTAATTCTGCTGAAGTTGGGTTACTGTTTTCTGGCTGAATTCCACATCCCCAAAGGGACCTGCCAGGTGTATCCTGATGCTCCTCCAGCGCAGGGTGCTGATGTCGCTGGTGAGCCAGCTCCTCTCTAACAGCCTTGACGAGGTGTGCTCTGGTGCTGCTGCCCCAGCAGAGAGCTGGGAATGCAGCCAGGGAGGCTTTCTTTAGAAAGTGAGCACAGCACAGACCTGCAGGCGCTCTCTGGAGTTCCCCCACCAGGGACTGCAGTGGGCTCTGCAGGGTGGGCTCACAGCTCAGAAGGTCCAACAGGTTGGGATGTGCCTGTGAGGCACCAGAGAGGAGGGCAGGGTTGGGAATGGGCAAGGGATATAGTTTGCAGGGAGAAATCTGGAAAGCTGGGAATGCCTTTTTATGCCTTGTCTTTGAGGGAGGGCGTTTTTCTGCTTTAAGATTTCTGAGAGGTGCTGTGTGACGTGGGTCCTCGGCCTGGCATGAGTGACAGTGTTTTAGCTGGTGGAAGTTTTCCTTCTCTTCAGGAATTTGTGAGCAGTCTCCACCCAGCTAGTTGAGAATTGTTTCCAGCAGGAGAAATGGCGTTTACCTGGCAGCCTCTGGAAACTAGTTAACTGTTTGTATGATGTACTGAGAGGGATTTCTGTTAGGAAGACTGAAGCACGTACTTCTGCTGCACCACTGAACTGATCCGAACGTTTCATGCTTCTTCGACTACCTTAGACTCTGGAGAAAACACCTCCCAAGATCTTGTTTCCTGCAGAAAGCAGTGCCTGCGGCCACAGTAAATGACTCCGTGATGATGTGGGGCCTGTAATTAGTCTGTGTCAATATCCTGTTTCGAGTAGATCTCCGGGCACGTTTTGCCTAGGTTGCTCTTCTGCAGGGTGCAGTGAGACTACAGATCCCTGTTGTTGGGTGGTTTTTCCAGTTAAGCAAAAAATCTGAGGCTGACACAGCTTTCCTGGCTGCTTTGTTACATCTTGGTTTTCTTTGTAGTAGAAGTCTGATTAACTTGTTCATTCCTGGACAGCAGTAATGTTTTTCAGTTGAAAATTCTTCCCCAAAACCTTCTGATACAGATACATTGAATGAGAAGAAGGAGACAAAACTGTAGTCCAGGCTTTTACCATTGTGGGATTTTTGGTTTTGCTTTCCTGCAGACGCCTTGCTGGCAGACCTGGAATCCACCACCTCACATATCTCCAAGCGCCCAGTGTTTCTCACAGAGGAAACGCCTTACTCCTATCCAACTGGAAACCACACGTACCAGGAGATCGCTGTGCCCCCTCCAGTGCCCCCTCCACCTTCCACTGAGGCCCTCAATGGAACTGTCATCGACCCCTTAGACCAGTGGCAACCCAACACACCCAGATACACTCACCAGCAAGTAAGTGAATGTGTGTGAGTGGGAGGGTGGATGCAGTATCTCTCAAAGCAAAGAGGAGGAGTAGGAAGAAGTGAGGATGAGTTTGGCTATGAACACAGTGGGGCAATGTGGGGAAGTGGGGTGGTATTAGAATTAACTGGTTGGAGCAAATGGTAGAGATGGCAAAAAAAGAATTCGAAACCCTTGGTCATTGTTTGACAAAATGGTGGTGTGATGAGATTAGTGTTAGTCATCTGCCTTGTAGCCTGGGAAGCAGCCTGGGGGTTTCCAGCACAGAGCTGCGACTCATAGGCAAGTCTGAAGTAAGTGGAGAACAGTTGTTCCTGGTGTAGCTCATCTGATAAAGGCTGGCTTGACTAAAGAGCAGGCTTTTTTAAATTCTGCTGGGCTTTGTTCTGCCCTATCCATGTGTGGGTTTGCAATGCAGTAGTGTACATATTTGCTTTGTATTCTCTGTTTCCAATTCAAATCTCATTTCCACAGCCTCAGTCCCAGTCTCCTATATACAGCTCTAGTGCCAAAAGCTCCAGTGCTTCAGTTCCTAAGGACGGGCTCAGCGCTCCTTCTCCCCGTGCCAGTGAAGAGGAACACGTCTACAGGTATCTTGTCCCTGTTAAGAGATAAGCCTGACTCACAGCTTGAGCCTCCTGTGGCTCAAGCTGCCTTCTATAAGTGGAAACAAGCACTGCAGCCTGTGTGTGTTACATTGCCTTGTGTCAGTTCTGATTACCTCTTTTGTAACACGCCACCTTAACTTTCATACTCACTTCAAACGTTGACCTGGCCCTTTGGCTTACTCAGCTGCAAGAGATTAAGGGTCCATGAGACAGGGCAGGATCTGGATTGTATTGTGAAGGATATGATCCAGACACAAGTGACAAATCCATCCTCCTGTTAAGCAGCACGGAAGTTCTTTAGGAGTGGGTGGCCTTTAGGTTAATTATCCCAGAGAACTCAGTACCTGTGGCCTGGCAGAATGTGCAGGGACTTCAATTTTCAGGTAAATTTGAATTTACAATCTCCATCTCAGTAGGTAATTGTGAGAATAAACTTGTTATCTATCAAAGGCAGCTGCTCTTAGTCTGAGAGCCTGTACAGCAGGACAGACCTTTCTGCTGACATGGAGGTGAGTGAGGAAGAGGCTGTCAGAACTTCATCCTGGGCACCTCTTTGCAGTGTGGAGACTGGGGTTTCTTTGGTGTCATGTTCTAACCATGCCAGCTCTTTCTGCTGAGCAGGAAGTTGCTTCCAACCAGAACTAATTCTGGGTAGAGGCAGGCCTAGCCAGAGATGGCCCATTGGAGGCAGTAATTGTAATTTTTTCAGATGACTGCATGCAATTAGTGCAAAATGGAGGTAATTGCAGCCATAAGTTCTCCTGTACAAGGGTCTGGCATGGCTTGGTTCTGGTGTGAATTGCAACTGGTGTGTTGGTTTGGGATGAAGTATGTTCCACTCAGATTGCAGTTGTGGATTTAATTTTTCAGTATGAAGAGAAGGCTAATAAGTGACCTTATGGAATTCATAATTCTCACTGGTGTTAGAGGTGTCAGAGTTCTTCAACCTGTTAGATATTAACTTTCGGAGCATAATGTGCCTGTGCACAAGGCAGAAGTTCCCATTTTGGATTTGGAAAGTGTGTTTTTGATAAAATAAGAACCTTTAGAGCATTAAAAATTATTCCTTCATTTGTAAAACTAGGAGAAAAAAATTTGCCTGCCATTGACAATGGGAGGAAGATTGTTACTACAGTGTAATTCCTATAAAAATCACTGCATTGGTGCCAAGTTCTGCTTTGAAACAGTTTGCAGTTCTGTGTGGTAAATGATATCACCCATATAAGATAAGCTGTAATTACAGCCAGTGTTTTATACACACTTGTGTATTTAACACAGTGGAAAGTATATCAGATTACTTTCTTATAAATTGATTAGAGTTCCCCAAATTAAAGCTTGAGGACCTGAAGAGAGACCTTGAGCCTTTCAAGAGGGTATCACATAACTGATTGCATTCTGAGTTTTTGCTGAGAGCGTGAGGTTTGTCCTTTGCCTCTCGCTCCAGGCTGTGCTAGCCCTGCATTCCCTGCCTCAAGGAGAGGGGGGTTTTGCTGCTTGGTGTGGTGTCAGCAGAAACAAGTCATTTTCCTGTATGTGAGCTAATGGTTCTGCTGCTGTTCTCTGCATTTCGGATCCGCAGACAGTTAACTCTTTCCTGCGGGGCTGGGCAGCTCATGGTCCTAAAACCAGAGGCCCTGTCCATCAATCCTGTTTCTTTGTGACTGACAACTGGAGATGTGACTAAGCAGTGGCCGTGTTTAGTCATGCCACAAAGCACATGTCCAACTTTCCCCAGAGCTAAAAGCATAAGCTTGAAAAGAGAACAGTACATGTGTAAAGTTTGGGAATCTAATAGGAGTTTCCCTCCATCCTTCTGCTGTATCTTGATACAGAAGTTTCACATTTCCTTTTATCTTTAGTTTCCCAAACAAGCAGAAGTCTGCAGAACCTTCTCCCACAATGACCAGCTCCTCTCTGGGCAGCAACCTCTCAGAACTGGACAGACTCCTTCTGGAACTGAATGCTGTTCAACACACTCCTGCCAGTGGTTTCCCTGCAGGTATGCAATAGCAAGACATTTGGTCTGAGTGCATAGTTTATTCTCAGAATAGTAACCTGCTTTTTCCTTCTAACATCCTTCCTGAGGGAGACCCCTCCAGCCCTTGATCAAAGATTTGTTTAATGTGGGTGTGGCACTCTGCTCAAAGCAAGGCCGACTTCCAAACTGGCTCTAACTTAAGTTTCAAAGTTAGATCAGGTTGCTCAGGCCCTTCCACTGTTAGGTTCTTAGTATCCTCAAAGATGGATGTTCCACAAGATTTCTGGACAGTTTGTTGTTCTTGCCTGTGATTAGCAGGGGTGTGTGGAACTGGGGCTCTGAAGGGCTCTTTCCTGCTCCTGTTTCTTCAGATGAAGGTGGCAGAAGCCCATCCCTGCCCAGCGTGGCTGGACCTCACTATGTTGTCCCAGAGAACAGCAGCTCTGGGGGAGGGAAGGCTGCACCCCCGACCAAAGAAAAGCCCAAGCGCAACGGTGCCCGTGGGATCGAAGATGTGCGACCCAGCGTGGAGAGCCTGCTGGATGAGCTGGAGAGCTCCGTGCCAAGCCCAGTGTGAGTCATGTTCTGCTGGTTGCTGGCTTGGGTGGGGTGGGGCAGGCTCCTGTGGGAATGGTGACTGCAGGGTAGGGGCAGCTGCTGCAGGAGGGCAAGGGGTGGAACATGGGCTTTGTCTGAAGGGTCAGAAGTCAAGTGGGCACATGAAGATGCTGGAGTTCTGCTATCTACTCCTGGATGAAAAAATGCACGAGTTGTGCACGGATTGTTCAAACTCAGCTGACCACAAATACCCACTGCCTGACAAAAGGAGTGTTTGGTCATTGTTTGTTCCTTGGTGGGTGGTGTGTGTGTGTGCACACCTGGGCAGAAAGGCAGGACCTGGTCTGTGTGTGCACAGTCTGCACGCTGGGGAAGCTGGGCCTGGGGGAGGGCTGCCAGACTGGGCTATGCTGAGGAATCTCCTCATTCTCTGCTTGCCTGGGGGAGCAGTGGGGCTTCCAGTCTGAGTGCCCTCCCAGGCTGAAACACACTGTTTTTTTACTTTCTTTTATTTTTCCCCTTGCCAGGCCTGCGATCACTGTGAGCCAGGGGGAGGTGAGCAGCCCCCAGAGGGTCACGGCCAGCCAGCAGCAGACCCGTATCTCTGCTTCTTCAGCTACACGAGAACTGGACGAGCTGATGGCATCTCTCTCTGACTTCAAGGTACCCTGGCAGGGCAACTTAATGCTTCATCTTGTCCCTCCCCATGCCCAGACTCTTCCCTGTTAGCCACATCTGCTGACCTTGTTTGGTCTCCCGAATGGCCTCTTTACCTCTCACACTTGTTCTGAGAAACTTCCCGTGGTGTATTTGTGCTCCCTGAGTGCTGCTGTAGGTGTTCTTGACTGCTATAAATTCTCATCACTGGCAGGGTAGGGCAGTTCTGGCATCTGTTTTTGCTTCAGTTCTGCAGTTTGTCTGTTTGCCAGAGATAATGAGCTTTGTTACTGCTCAGTACAGAGTGAATTATTTTGCTGTGCTAAAACTTAATGAGAAGGAGGGGGCATGGGGCACCCCTCTGCTTACTGACAGAGAACAGGCCCGTCTGTTCTGTGGGATGACCCTCCTCTGGGGAGTGTTTACCCTGATGTGCTTTCCCTGAGAAGGAGTTTCCAGGCATGTGGTGTGAGCACTGAAGCCCTTGCATCAGACAGTTGGAGATTTCAAAGGTTTTCTTTTAAGGCAAAACCTCTTATTCACCTCAAAATGGGATTAAAATTTGAGCCTCTTGTAGGGGCAGAGGATGGCAAATACTATTCAGAATCATGTTTGGAAATTAAACTATTGTATTAGAAAAGGGCTGCTATTTCAGTCACCAGTAGCACATAAAAATCCCATAAATGCATAATCCCAGCAGTAACTTGCCCATGGTCTTCTTGATACGTGGAGCACTTGGCATATCTTCTTGGATAACTTGTTCTTTATTCATATAGCTTTGTTATCATTCCTGTGCTAGAGGATTAACTATGGAGGTTGTTTTCATAAGACTTCATTTACCCATAACCATAGCAAACCCAAAAATATTATCTCACTTTCTACTTTCAGCTGCTTTGCTTACAGCATTGCTGAACTATTGACTTGAATTTGTTCTGAGAGAGGTGGAGAAAGCAGATAAACTATATATTCTCTTGGTTAGGTTTGCCTTTCTTACATACACATGTGAGTCTGCTTTCTAATCCTAAGAAAATCCCTAACTTTCTGTTTTATCCTCATGTAGAAGATTCTGCTGACACTTGGTGTTTCTGGTCTGAGCTCCATCCCCTCTTAGATGACTGTAGGTGGGGCAGCCAGAGCTGAGATGTTTTGTGAGGAGAGGTCAAGGGGACACTCAGTGAGAGCTTTGCTGTTTGCAGAGTTGTGACCAAGTGTGTGAGTTCAGAACCCAGCACTGAACACACACACACTCTGGGGGGCTTGGCTTGCCTTGTGCTTGCTGGAATGGAGCTCAGTCTGCCATTTCTGGCACATGCATTTAATTTTGTGAGAACCTGGGAGTTACTCTGTTTTCTCCAGACTTTGTGTAGTGTGTATTTAGTCAATTGCAAATATTGCCACCTTAGTGTTGCCTTTTCTCTCCATGTGAGGTCCTAGGGTGTAGTGCAGGATGGCCACAAGCATCTGTTCAGCCTGGTTGAAACACTGCAGTGTTGTGAAGCTGGAGAGAATTCACACTTGTGCTGCTGGCATTCCCTGCCTGCTGCTTCCATGTGCTGTGGGAGCTGAGCACACTGGCCTCGTGCCCCTGCTGCTTTTATCAGGGCTCAGGAAACCAGCTCAGGGTGTGGCTGCTGCCACCAGCCTTTGCTCCCAGGTGAGCTCTTGGCAACTGAGAATGACCTTGCCCAGCACAGGTTTCTTGGCAAGATACAAGGAGGGGACATTTTAAGTGTGGGTGTTCCAATACTTGGCAGTTTTGAACCTCCAGTAAAACCTGTGTGACAGAGGCAAGCTGCTCTCTGTAATACTGCCTGTCTCCCTGGTTTGGTTTCTGGTTGACCTCTGAGGGCAGACTGAAATGCAGCAAGATTTTAAGATTTAGGCTATACAAACACAGCACTAGTATTTTTGTGAGGCATTGAGATCATCTGTGTCTAGACATTCTTCCTGGAGCACAGATAACGTAGTTTCTGTGATCATTTGCCTTTTGCTAATGATGGTGTTGACTGTTTTAACGTTATTTTCCTTTTTTCCTGCCCTCCAGGTTGCTTCATTTTCCCTTCAGTCCTTTTTGTTCGGTTATACCTGCTCTGTTTGTGCCAGCTGGTGGTGTTAGGCTGTCTGTTAAAATGCATTCTGGTCTGTGCCAGTGTCAGAATATAAGAGAGAGAAGTGGAGTCTTTGCAAAGGTGAAAGATGAAAGGCTACTGTTCAAGTACCAGACTTGTGTGTGGTTGCAGGAAATAGGACAAAAAGCTTAATATGGTGTGTAATTAGTTGGAGTTTGTATTTGGTACAACCAGCAGTTGCAGTAGATGGAGTTGGGAGAAGTGAAGGGCACTGGTACTTGATTTCCCTGCTACTCCAGACTAAAAGGTGCAGTTACAGGCTGATACATCACCCTTTTATCATCTTTTGCTCACTTTAATGAGTTGCTCATTCTCTTTGCTTACAGAGTCCATTTGATTTTGGCTATCTGGCTCATCGGTCAGCAGGCACTGAGATTACTTAATGCCCTTGTTTTTTCACCCTCTGCCATTTCTGTGTAATACGATGCCTGCTTACTGCATAGCTGAATGCTCGTGCTTAACTGTTCTGTTACTGCTGGGTCCTTACCCATTGCTCTTTAATTTGGAACTTGTATGGTTTTAATATGTTGCAGATACTGACTTTTGACTGCAATGTTAGTCTTGCCCTGAAAATTATGACTTCATTAGGAAGTCTGGAAGCTGTGAACCAGGTCACTTTTACAGGTGCATCCAGCTTAGGCAGAGTATAGGGAGGGGACAATATTGGGACATTACCTCTTTTTTACTGAATATACTTATTAGTCCGTTTCCTCTCTGCTGTGACTGTGGGCCTTGCTGTGCTACTCAGGGAGAAGAGTGATCTGTAAGGAATTTTGGTCTCCTGTTGCTCTTCCCTTCCTGAACGATGCTGTTGTGACTTTGCTAATATGTGTGTGTGCCAGCTCCTGGCACCTCAGGATGGTCCCACCTTAGGTCAGCTCAAGATTGTGACTCTTGCATCTACTGACAGGTCTTGTGCATGTTCTGGTTAATTTTATCCTTTTATTGATGATAAGCATCTCAGACAGGTAAGTAGAGACTGAGATACCATACATGGGGCTGGGGAAGTTGTGTGCCCTGCTACCTGACAGCATAAGGATCTGACTGCTTGAGCTTCTTTGGAAAATATGACTTGGAATCAGGGCAGGTCTTGATAGCTCTTGGATTTGGAAATCCTTTGTTGGGTACATTTTTAAAACTGAGAGGGCTCAGCGTTGGTCTTAGGTTGACTTGCTGTGTGAGCTTGTCCAAGCCACAGTTCTGATTTTCCCTTTTTAAAAGGAGGGGGTAATACCAGTGTGTTTCCTAGAGTTTAGTCAGGAACCACTAGCAATGGGAAAAGAGGGACCCATGATCTTTTCTTTTCAAAAGACCCTGTAAGTCAAGGAGAACCAAACCCTCTGCATTAGTTGCTCTTCTTAGAGTGTATTTTGGATCAAAATGAATTCTGATTTTATTAAAATGTCAATGTGGAGACTTTGGCCTAGGGGAAAGCTGTTAATCTGCCACCTAAGCAATACTTACAAGGGCATGGAGTGACTGACAGACTCCTATAGATTCAGAGTGTGCCACATCCAAGGTGAGATTAGTGATGTGAATAGAACAAAGTCCATGTCATCTGCTCTTGCTGTGAATGCCCTGCAGCTTTGTTTTCATTGCCACGAATTCAGCCAACTGGAGCATTTTATTAGTGTATCAAGAAGAAAATGTCACGCTTTGTTCCTTTCATTGATTGCATTTTTTCAGCTTTGAAATACAAAATGTACATGTCTGACTGTTAGTAAGTTACAAAAGTGACCTTTACTGTCTAGACATTCCTGGGTGTGTGTCTGTCCCAGTGGCGTGACATGCCCCTGTCACAGGTGCAGGTGAACACATGGGCTGTCACTCAGGAGGAGGCACAGCACAAGGATCTCGGTGGCTGCAGGACTCATGTGAAGATCAGTACAATGTCATACTGGTTCTGCTCTTTGAGATCTCCTTTTCTTTCCTTACTCCTGGAAGTAAGGCTTTGGATCAATGTGGCTTTTTGATTTGGAAGTTGATTGTTATAATGCTTAATTCTTTGCTTTTTTCCCCCTTCTCCTTACCTCTCTCTTTATCTGTTTCTCTCCTTATTCCTTCTGTCTCCTTTTTGCAGACCATGTCTCTGATTTCTGAACCCTCCCTAGAACCGGTTCCCAGCTCAGCAAACGCAGACTCCACCAACACTCCTCCCAGTCTAACAGTGCTGCCCCATTCCAAACACCCTTCTGCAGCTCCCAGTGGGGACTGGACAGTGCCAGAATGTGCCCAGCTCTGTGCTGAGGGAGGCAGTGACACTGCAGTCCTGCCTGTGCCAGGGCGTCCTGCTGCCCCTGCACCTCTGCCCCGTTTAGCACAAACAGCCCCCGTGCCCCCACCACGGAGCTCTTCTGGTTATGCTGCCCGTGGGGAGCAGGTGAATTCTGCAAGCTTGGCTCAGCTGAGCAGAAAGCCTGACTTTTCTAGGAACACTTCCCAGGCTGTGCCAGCTGCCAATGTGGAGCTTCTCTGTAAACCTGCTGGTGTGGAGGCACAAGGCCTGGGGTATGATTTGGTGAAACAGACTGAGAAGAAGGAGCAGAGAACTGACCCCAAAGTCTCAAGTGTACCCATTTCAAATGCTTTAAATGGTCAGGGAAAGGGACAGGTACCAAAAGGGTTGGATAAGGAGGGAGCATTCCGGGACAACTCAGCCCTTTCTTCCCAGGGCAGAAGTGTGGAAACAGCTTTAGATGAGCTGTGGGCCCTGGAGCTGCCTGCACATGTACCAGAGACACAAGCAAAGAATGACAGCGTTTTGAATCCTGTTTATGAACCTTCTGTGGTTGCCCTGGATCGGTGGGATGTCTTCCCAGACACTAAAAACCAGCTGGGCTTTGTAGTGGAGCAAGGACAGGAGGAAAAAGCTGAAGTGCCACATGAAACCAAGGTAGATGACCGTCCTGATCTGGGCAAGAAGAGGCAGGGCAGGGAGAGAACCCCTAGGAAGGCAGGTACTGCCAACATGAACAAAGCCAGAGGAGACCAGGAAAACGAGCAGTTCAGAAGCTCCACAGTCGCTCCGGAATCTCCTGAAAACTTTTGGAAGGCTGAATGGGATGTGCCATGTGTCTCCAAACCACCCATTGAGAGGATTTCTGCATCAGGCCAGGCAGGCGCTGAGTGAATGTAGGAGTAGGACGAGTCCCAGCTAGGACTGTTCTGCCAGCACACTTAACATTGCGTGTGGAGTGAATGTGCCCTTAAAGCCCCCAGTACCCCCATCATGCTCCACTAACAGCATGGAGCTCTGAGCAGGGTCCCTGCAGCTGCATGGCATGGAGCTTTGGAACCCTTGGCTTTACCTTGTCTCTCCTGCATGTGGCTCAGCAGCACAGAACATGGCTTTGGGTTTGTAGGGGTTTCCTACAATGGGCTTTTATTCCCCAGTAAGGGGTAAGGCTCAGTCCTCACAAAGTTCTGAAAAGTTGAAAGGGCTGTTTTATGGCACTGGAGGATGTTTCTGATTGGGATGGCAACTCCTCTGCTCTGCTCACCTTTTTAGGTTTCAGTACTGGAGCTGCTGGTGTTCCTTCTCATGCTGGACGGACACTTTGTGCACCAGACATCTCTGACCAGGAGCCTCATGCCTGTCAAGGGCAAACACAAAAGAGCCTGCTCTGTGCCCTTGTGATGCTGAGGTTTCTGTAATGCTCAGTGGTGTGGTCATGCTGCACCTCCTATCTTGGCTTCCCTCTGGTTAATCTTTCCCTTCCTTTTCTAGACAGTTATTTTTGGCTGCTGTGATTATTCTTACGGGGTTTTTCCTTGCACTGAGTCACTGTTCGGGGCTGTGCCAAGAGGAATTTTGGCATTGTGGAATAAATGTCATCACTCTTCCTGCTCACGATTGTCACTGATGTCTTTGAGTTTGTGCTGTTGCATCTTGGGGCTTGCTGTGACCTTGCTCTTCTCTGCTGATACTATCACCTTTGTCCTTTAGATTAAATCTTTAATCAAGAGGACGAAAGAGACTGCGAATGTGCACCCAATGTCTCGGGACCTCTCTCCAAGGCGTAAACTAGGTCCTGCCATATTCCACAAGACTGAGTCCCAAGATCGCTTGGTTGAAGAGCTGCAGGACAGACTGGGCTTCGCTGAGCAGGAGCAGGAGGAATGGCAAAGCCAGGATGCCTGGCTGACAGAGGGGGTCATTGTCACTGCCAGGCCCCGGGGGGAAGAACAGAGTGGTGGACAGCAAGAAGAGAAGGTAGAAAGCAGGGACATGTGCTGGGAAATCCCAGCATGTCCGTCTGTCCAGAGAGCATTGTGTGGAGGCACAGATTAAGTTTCTGAGGGTCCTAAGCAATGTGAAATTAAGGACTAACTCTATTCACCCTTCTGTGGCCTGGGAAGAAAAACAGCATGTGGTTCTAGTTCTGGCTGTTTAAGACTTAGAGTGGGATCTGAGGGAGCTGGAGATAGTATCTGTTTATGCAGTCTGCTGCTATCACATGTCGAATGTCCATGTGGGGCTTATTTTTGAAACCACCCTGGGAAGGCTGTCATAGAGGGGGGCTTTGTTTTGCCCAGTGCTGTACCTGTGCAGGAAGTTCTGGGGGTAAGATGATGCTCTTCCTTGAGCTACACAGAACAGCACGTTTTCCAGGCCCCTTTTCTTTCCTGCTGCTTCCCCCCCTTATACACTGGTAACAGCCAGCCTTCCTGTTGCAGGAAGTGCTTTTTTATTCCTCTTTGGATTTATTCACCTTTCTTCTTCCTCTGTGTCTTTCTAGGTGGTTTTTCCTCCAGAATCCCCGCTCCTCCCAAGGAGGACAGTCTCTGTTTCAGCCTCTTCCCAGCTCCAGCCTTCCAAAGAAGCTGCAAAGACAGTCCCTGCTAACTCTGCTCTCTGTCCTGTCTCTGGCCCTGGACCTCTCCTCCCACTTCCACCTCAGCCTTCCCATGTGCCATCTATCCCAGCTCCTAGTTCAGTCTCTTCCTTCAGCTTGGCTCCCCAGCCTCTCTTCCAGTGGGAAACTTGTGATGATTATCATGAGGTTTCTGTTGTGGGCACATCTCCATCTGAGGATCCCAGGCATTCCTGTTCTCCCCAGACCTGGACCCCGAGCACCAAGACAGTTGTTTCTGTTGGCTGTCAGACTGAAGATGAAGCTTTCTTTCCAGAAATGCAGGCTGGCTTCTCTTCTCTGGTTTGTGTTTTTAGGAGTGTTTTCCAATCCAACTACTGCTTGTAACTCGATAGCTCAATAGATACAGTGTTCAGGTAAGGGCTGGTATGAACTGCTGGGTAGAAGAGAGGACTCACAGACAATATCTAATCCCAGCTGTAGCATTGCAAAGTACATGTCTGTGCAGTAGCTGCTGGGGTGTGTGGGTCGTGTCTGTCCTGACAGGCACGGTGTGCAGCAAGAACTCGTATTTCCTTCTGAGATTAAGCAGGTAATGCTGAAACACAACTGCAGCTCTCCCTGCCATAATCTCTTGTGAAGTGGGGGGAGTAAAAGATGGCACAATCTCTGTGCTGGAAGGAGCAGATTAACAGTCCTTCCTGTGTTTGCCTGTTCAGACAGGTGTCCACAGTGTGAGTGGATCTGGGGAGGAGATGGCCTGATCAAGACCTGAGCTCTGCATCTCCTGTCAGGGAAGGGCTGTAGCTCTGTGGTGGTGGGGTCTTAATGTGTACGAGCAGTGCAGTGTTAGTGTACAGGCAGCTCTCAAGCAGCCAGCAAGGAAACCCTTCTGCATCTTGAACTGTTGTACTTTCCAGGTGACCTCTGCTCCTCCCCTCGTCCCCAGTGCCAATCTGCTGGCGGCTCCTGCACCCCTGGGCCCCCACACCCCTGACAAGGCAGGACCTCCTTTTGTTTCCTTCCTCAGCATGGTGTGCTCTTCTGGTCAGTGTGTGCTGGGATCTGCTCCTGGAGCTCCCAGTGCCGTTAATGTGGGTAGTACCCTGTAGTGCATGGTTTGCTGCTCACAGGGCTCCTCACTGAACTTGAGTGATGGCAGATCTCATGGGTGGGAATTGGAAGGGCCTTTGCACAATGAATTTATGTGGGTGCTGTGCTGTGTCCCCTGTAAACTGCAGGCATTGTGTGCAGGAGGTGGAAACAAACCCCCTTCAGGTGGGGGCCCCTCTGTGAGCCGTCAGAGAGGCTGGGTCGCCAGGCCAGGTAGAAACTGAGGTGTGCACAGGTGGCTGTGCCTGCACTGGGGTCAGCTGTGGCTGGCAGGAGCAGGTGGTCCCTGCAGGCAAGGGTGAAGTGCTCTGTTGCTGCATGTTGAATTCATCCCATCTCCTTTCTCTTTGGATGGAATTTATCACCTGTGTGTGGCATGTATTCCTGTCCTGCCTGGTGGCCACAAGCCCCTGTTTAGAGACCCTCTCAACACAGTGCAGTCCTTTTCTTCTTGCTGTGCAGGAAGAAGGCTTTATCCTGGGGCTCTGGATGGTCTTTGTCTCCAAAGGCCTGTTGTCTCCTTGCAGTGGTGTGCTTTGGAGACAGGCACTGTAACAGTTTGGTAGCAAATGTCTGCTGTGTGGTGGAGGGTTTGTTTTAGGCTCAGGACTTTGGACTGGGAGAGGTTGGAAGTTACGGGATGGCCGAGAGGAGAGAGGAGGGGAAAAGCTGTGTGTTAGTCTCCGTTGGGAATCATGGTGCATGTGAGGCAATGCTGAGGAGGGTGTGTGTGTAAAAAAAGCTAAATTTGTGCATGTCATGAGAATTTTTATACAAACGAGCAGAAACCAGGATTTGTCATTGAGTAAACTAGTCAACTGCAAGGACGAGCAGCTGCAGGACAGGGAATAGAGCTCCTCTTGTGGCTGGAAGGGCACATTCTGCCAAAGCTCTGAGCATTTCAGCATGTCCCTGCTCCTCTGGCTGTGCTGGCAGCACACTGGTGAGCTGTTCACAAGTGTAGATTTTATGTCTATTTTAATCCATTCTCTCAGTAAAAGAAAACATGCTCCAGACCAGCATCTCAGGGAGGGACTTCTTTGTGTTTCTCTAAACCGGCCAGTAGCTGTGGCAGTGCAAAATCAACTAAAATAATCTGTTTCCTTGTTGTGGTTTGTCTGCAGAGGGGGCTCTGGTGGGCAAGGAGAACACATACTTTAAGCTGTGAACCTCAGTAAAACATTTGTCGCCCTCCTCTGGGAAGTCTCTCCAAGCTCTGTGTGCTGTGGTGGTGTGAGTTCCAGAAAAGGCCTCTGAGACAAACATCTGAATCCCCTTCCCCCTCCCCTGCACTTCCAGGTCTGACAGTACATGTGGCAGCCCTGTCTGCTGGGGGTGCACTGCCCTCTCTGTAGGTAAACAGCAGGTAGCTAGAAGGGAGTTATTTCCCTCCTGCTTCCACTTGCTTAGCTCAGGCAGGGGAGGAGAGCCACCTGAGGGGACTTGGCAAACAGATGTGCAGAAGGTGGTGCAAAGGGAGAAGATTCTCTAGCTGAAAGGGAGGTGAGAAGAGGAGAGCATCTCTATCAGAGAGCAGACAGAACTGAGAGCTACAGTATAGGAAGGGAAAGAGAGAGGTCAAGGGGAAGGGGCCCTGTGGATGGCGCCTGCCTTGTCAGCCGGCCAGGAACTGATGAGGTAAAGGGAGATTTTTGGCAAGAGGCTTAGAGAGCACTGTGCTGACTGCCTGGGATGTGCTGGTGACTCCTGCTGTATGTGCAGGGAAGGAAAACCAAATCTTTAGTGCACAGCTCTGCTGTTTCATATCCCAGGGTCTCTGCATGTCTCTGCATGGGCAGAATACGTGTGTGTCCTTGAGCCTGGCTCTCTCTGGCTTCCTCAGAGAGTGTAGCTGGCCCCTGGAAACCTTCCGTCCCTGCAGAGGAGCCACTGGCAGCAATAGCAGGCATTTGGTAAGCACAGCAGCACTCACAGTCTTTCGTTTTCTCTTCCCTGCAGTTCATGGCACAGGGGAAAACTGGGAGCAGCTCCCCTCCATCCACAGCCTCCAAGCCTGGCAGTCAGCTGGACACCATGCTGGGAAGTCTCCAGTCTGACCTGAACAAACTGGGTGTAGCTACAGTTGCCAAAGGTGTCTGTGGAGCCTGCAAGAAGCCCATTGCTGGGCAGGTGAGTGGAAGGTGCTGCCTCATTGCTGAACCTTGGGCTGCAGCTGGGAGTAACGGGGAGGGCTGTTTCGTGAGGCTGGAGAGACTGGAGATGCCGGAGAAACTGAAGTACTCTATTTATCCACTGGCTAGGTACGCTGTAAGCTCCTCCAGTGACCTCTACCCTGCCCCTGAGGGACTGCCCTCTCCTGAGATGATAGGTAATTCAGTTTTCATGCTACCCCAGTCCAGGGCTCACTTGAGTAGTAGAACTTGTCATTCTTGCTGATCTCCAGCTGGTATCTTGTCATGTGGTCTGAGGGAGAGTGAGATAGAGTTGTTCTTCATAGTTCATCTTCCCAACAGGTAGTTACAGCCATGGGGAAAACCTGGCACCCTGAGCACTTCGTCTGCACCCACTGCCAGGAGGAGATCGGGTCACGGAACTTCTTTGAGCGGGACGGACAGCCCTACTGTGAGAAGGACTACCACAACCTCTTCTCCCCCCGCTGCTACTACTGCAATGGGCCCATCCTTGATGTGAGTTCTGGGGAGGATTCGGGGTGCTGGCAGGGTGCTGCGGGCCTGGATGTTAAAAACTCCACCCACGTGCCATGGGACATTTTGCTTTGGGATTTCTGTGTTTCCCTTGACATTGCTTTGAAAGGGAAACAACTTGTCCCAGTCAAATTCTTACGCTGGTGAGAGGAGTTAGTCCCTCTTACCTTTCTTGAAGTTCCTCCAGAACCCCTCGTTGCTCCATCGTTCTGGTAATGATTGCTCAGCGTTTGTGTGTTGGTAGCCTGTGGTAACAGTCCTGAGGGCTGCCCGGGGCCCTGTGTAAGGGAGGAGGCAGTGCCTAAGATCCTTTTAGGGTAAAAACAGTGTGCTGTGGGGAAAGCCTGAACGAGCCAGAGGCAGGGGCGAATTGACTCAGCTCTCTAAAGGACAGTCTATTTTAATGCTTGCTCGTGTCAGCACCAACATTAATGTGTTCTCCCCTCCCTCCAGCCCCCACTTACTCACTTTCAAGCTGAAACCATCATTTACATGACTTGCACTTTGTGTCTTCTCCTGAACAGAAAGTGGTGACGGCTCTGGACAGGACATGGCACCCTGAACACTTTTTCTGTGCCCAGTGTGGAGCTTTCTTTGGACCCGAAGGTATTGCTGGTTTATGCAAGAGGGAAACCATCTCCTCCCTAAACTGCAGACAAGGGTGTAAGGCAGAGCTGCTGCTGGGGGCAGTGTGAGGGGACAGGGGAACTACTGGAGTTTGAAGGGCTGTAGCTGTTCATGGGGGAGGATGTTACCAGTAGTGCTCTCTTCTCCCCAGAGTATGCCTGTGCTGGAATGGGAAGGGAACAGAACAAAGAACCTGCTGTGTGTGTTAGCAGGGGAAAGGATGATCCCGCCCACACAGCTTGTGTGGCCATAGGTGAGGATGGGGAGCTCACCCTTTGCCTCTCCTCTCCCTTGGCAGGATTTCATGAGAAGGATGGCAAAGCTTATTGCCGCAAGGACTACTTTGATATGTTTGCTCCCAAGTGTGGAGGCTGTGCCCGGGCTATCCTGGAAAACTACATCTCTGCCTTGAACACCCTGTGGCATCCTGAGTGCTTTGTCTGTCGGGTAAGGAACCCAAGGTCCTCTGTAGGACCCCTCTCCTTCCCACCCTCCAGGCATCTGGTCCCATATGGGGAAAAGGCATCTCTGGGGCAGTGAAGGGCAGCCAGTCCCACAAGATAAAAACATGTCAGCAACCAAACACCTTCTTGTTCCTCTGCCTGTTTACATTGAACTTTTGAGTTCCCTTTCTCTTTCTGTTCCCAGCTGCAATTATGGGCTTCTGCAGCAGCTCACAGATAAACAGAGACATTTCTGTGACCTTTAAATAATTATAAGCCAAGCTCCTCTGTGAGCACTTGCCTCAGCGATCAGATTTTGAGGATCTTCCTCCCATGTTCCATCTGACAACGCAAACTAATGAGACTGACCTTGTTTAGACAAACATGCAAGTCAGTGAAATAGTGGCAGGCTCCATACAACAGGCATAATAAACAGGAATACTGCAGATTAATTGCTTGGCACTCATTCAGAGAGCATTGCAAATATTAACTCTTAAAGGCCTCAGGAGATGAGCCCAGTCAGCCAGTGTTTCCTAGAGTGAGAAAGAAGGGCAGACACCAGATGAAGCAGCCAGAACCACAAGCTGCTGATTCCTGGTGTGATGCTCAGAGTGGACTGTGACCATGCTGTTGGGACTGTCTGTGGCTCCTGCAGTGGTGTGCAGAGTGGAGGCAGAAACTGTGCCTGATTCTGGAGGGCTGGGCCTTCTTGTGCAGAGATTGAGACTTTATGAAGCAGTTCTGCTTTCCTTTCCCCTGCTGCCACACTGCCTGAATTAGTGGGGCCAGCATGGATGTGTTCCAGGACACAAGATGTGATTCTCTTCCTGTTTTTGCTAAATCAGAGCAAACTTTTCAGCTGTCCTGCTGACTAAGGGAAGAGACTGTTTGTTGAACTAATTGTCAGTATTAGGAAAGTCTTGGACTTGCTGCAGGCAAACTGTATTCATCCTGATCCTGTGAGTGTTTAACAGCTCTGCCTGCTGATTTTTGGGGTGCAGCTACGTGTCATAGTCAGTGTCCTCTCTGGGGAAGAGAGCAGCAAAACCAAGATTCTGAAAACATGGCTTCTCCTTCAGGCCTCACTGTTGATATATTCGGCAAATCTGGCAGCGTCCTTGACTCTCTCCCACACTCTGCTGCCTCAGTTTCCCACTTATACAAGGCTTGGAGTCTCCCCTCCCCAGTCTGGTGGGAGTGGTGGGTGCTTCTGTTTCACGTTCTAAAGTGTAGAGTCTCAGCTGCCTGACACCAGTGGGGAGGAGAGGCTCTGGGCAGTAATTAGCATGTAGGTGGTGTGTCCTCTTCTCCTTATCTGTTCAAAATCATTAGCGTTGTAGAACAAACAGTTTCTCCCAGCAGTGATCCCTGTGTAACTGACAGAGACGTTTCAAGTTGGATAGTCCTTTGCAGAGCTTTGCAGAGTGTACATGCCTAATGTCAGCCACTGTGGAGAGGACACTTGTGAAGATTAATTGTGCCTCATTTTCTTAGCTGGAACCAGTCCCACGTTCATCAGGATTCTGCTGCATGAAAGCCTTCGTTGGTCCCTTATTTTGGCTGCCCTTGTGGGGAAACTGGAGTGAGAAAAAAACTGAACAGGGAAAGGTGCTGCAGTGTTTCCCACCTCAGAGGAAGGGGGGTTCTCCTTTCTCCTGGCTGACACCTCTGGTAGCTCATCCACAGTATTTTGTTTGTAAAAATGAAGCTAGCTGGGGCAAGGAGTTGTTAATTCCCTTGCTTGCACCTGTCCATATCTCAGCCTTGGAAATTCTTGGTGGACAGAGTTTGGCTCTGGACAGCAGGATGATGCTCAAGGGCAGCAGTTCCCCCGGGCTGTGCCACAGAGCAGAGGCAGCTTGTGGAGCTGCCCCTCCCCAACATCCCCAGCTTCTCACACAGGCTGTCCCCTCTGCTTTGTCCTCCTGCAGGAATGTTTCACCCCGTTCATCAATGGCAGCTTCTTTGAGCACGACGGGCAGCCCTACTGCGAGGTGCACTACCATGAGCGCCGCGGCTCCCTCTGCTCCGGGTGCCAGAAGCCCATCACAGGACGCTGCATCACTGCCATGAGCAAGAAATTTCACCCCGAACACTTTGTCTGTGCCTTCTGCCTCAAGCAGCTCAACAAAGGAACCTTCAAAGAGCAGAACGACAAGCCCTACTGCCAGAACTGCTTCGTCAAGCTCTTCTGTTAGAGGCACATTGATGGGCGCTAAAGCATCTTTCTGCCACCCCCTTGGCAGTTCTGTCTCTCTGAACCATTACTGTGATTTAGGAACCTTACCAGGCAGGGGAGGAGGGGTGGGGGGTGGGCAGTGCTTTCTGCTGCTGTGGAGAGGCAGTAGATCCAGAGATGAGACGGGCCATTAAACTGGAAACGCCCTTGCTGTGTCTCAGTAGAGAGAGGCCGAGATCCCTCACTACGGTGTGTGTGTCTGTGTGTGTGACTGACAGCCGAGCTTGGCTCGAGGGCTCCAACAGGGAGCTTTTCCCAGCCCCCTCCTGGCAGCAGGAGGCTTTGCCAGTACGTTACAGCCAGTGTCAGCTCCCTGAGCAAATCGAGACACTTGCAGACAACACAGCCCTCTGCTTTGACACCTCCTTCTCAGGCTTTTACCTGCAAGTGTGCAGGGTGAGTGGCAGCCCAGCGAGGGCACTCTGTGACCTCAGTGCCACCTTGTCTCTGCTCACAGAGCCACACCGTATGACTTGCTGAGACCAGAGCATCAGCACAGGCAGCCAAGACCCTGCAAGGGTCTCTCCAGTTTCATTACACTGTAAGGAGATTATACCACTTACTTTATTATTTTTTTTAATTAAGAGGAATCAAGATTTTAGTGTGTGGGGTGGGTTTTTTCCCCCTGGTTTGTTATGCCCTTTCTTGATGACTTTTCTCAGCACCCTGGAGCAGCAGGTGGGGTCCCTCAGCACTGATTTGTGCTCCTTGTGGGAACATCCCATGCCAGGCATCTCCATCTTGGCCAGCTCAGGGCATCTGCTCCCCTTGCCTGCTGCTCCTGGGAGAGAGAAAGAGGCATCATCTCTTCTTCTTTAAATGCAGAGAGGTCAGAGCAGCCTTTTTCATCCATCCCTGTTACGAGCGAGTGTGATGTGTGTGTGTATCTGGCCTGAAACTCTCCCATCGTATCAGGGCCTGAAACTGTCACAAGAAGGGAGAAGTGGAGGGGGTAAAAAGCCAGGAGAAAATTTAAAAAGAAGTCCTAAATTTATATCCTTTCTTTCTCTTTGCTAATGAGACCTGTCAGCCCCGTGGTGTTTCCCTTTTCTGTGCTCTTGTTAAACATGTTCTACTGAGAGATGCTACAGCAATAACCTTTTATATTGACTGTTACTGGTATAACAAGTCTCGTGGGTCAGGTGTGCGTGACACACTTGGAGTTTTACTATCAAAGTGAATACTGTATCCTGTCTTTGATAAGAACTGTAGATTTCTACACTGATTTTGAGTTCATATCTAATTTACTTTTAATCCTCTTATACATAAATTGGTTTTGAAGTGATTTTAAGAAAGCAACTTTTATATCAAGCTGTGCTGTTCCAGGCAGTGTGCCAGTTGTGCTGGCTTGCTGCATCTATAACCTCAATGCTTTGTTAAGCCAAACTAACATTCAATATTTCCTTTTATTGCGGGTTGGGAGGGGCTGGAATCTATGGGGAAGGGAATGTGACTTACGGTTTTTTCCCTAGCACAGGCAGGTGAACTGTGAATAGCTTTTTTTTCCCCTCTCCTCTGGGTCACCTACAAGTATGTTTTTTGGTTTTATAACCTGTAAACTGCTGTATTTGAATCACCTGCCTTTCTCCCAAAGCCCAGCTTCCAGGATTTGGGTGAGTCTTAATGTGATACAGCAGGGGAGCTCAGACCTTTTCCCTCTGATTCTCCTCTTCAGATACCTGAAATCAGAGCAGGGTAAATTGGGGAAGGGGCTCCTTTTATCCTGTGGAAGAAAGGTCTTGTGAGTGTGGAGAAGAAACTGGGAGAGACAGACTCTGTTCCTGACCAGCTGTGTAACTTTGGGCCAGTCACTAAACCTTAATGTGCCTCAGTTTCCCCATCTGTAAAATGGGGGCAGTTTAGCCTGGATTTGTGAGGTTATTGTGAGGCTTAGCTCGTGTTTCCTAAAGCACTTTTAGGTGTCTGGCTGAAGGGTGCTGTGGAGAGGGAAGTTCTTGGTGCTGTTCTGTGGTACCAGCTGAGGCAGCCCAGGGGGCAGTGCTTGGAATTCCTGCTCCAGAGTGCCTCAGCACTGTCACCAGTGGCACCTGGGTGTGCTTGGCGGGTGCATGAGGGGTCCAGGGGTGGCTGTGTCAGAAACCAGCCCAGTCTTGGGCTGGAGTCTGTGGGTCACTGTCACATAACCCTGTCACAGTGCTGCGCTGCCCTGCTCGGGTCACTGCAACTGTTCCACTCATTTCCCCTACAGATGAACCTTAGTGTGTGGGTGTGAGGCTGAAGGCAGGTGTGGGAGCACTGGAGCTGTGCCAGCTGGGCTGAGCGTAGCTCTGGGAGAGTTCAGGAGGCAAGAATCCTTATGCATTTGCCTTTTCATCTGTGAAGTCAGTATGACTTAAAAAGGATGTTCCTAAGCTGCATGTGTTCATCTCATTGGAAAGGTCAGTCCTTGGTGCCGCTGAGAGGACACACAGCTGTGGTGCCCGAGTGCCAGAGGGGGGTGAGAAGGTGTTTTTGGCACTGCTGCTTGGGTGTGACACCTGCAAACTGTGTAACCACGTGCCTCAGTTTCCCTGTCCGGGGAGTCTTTAACCTACCTCACTGCCAGTTGAGGCTTGTGTCGGGGACAGTCCCGGGTGCTGTGGGGTGCCCGCAGTGTTTATGAGGGGTGACACGCTCAGCTCTGCCTTCAGCTGGCACCCACACCCACCTGCTCTGCCAGAGAGCGCCCTGTGGTGCTGCCACCACCGTGGGTGTCCCACATGCACCAAGGGGCCATGGCAGGTGCAGTGTGAGGGGCTGGGGCTGGAGGGGTGCCCAGCCCTGGGGGCAGCGGGCAGGGCTGTGAGGGTGCTGGGGAGGGTCTGTGTGTGACCCCGGGCTGCGCTGGGCTGGGGGGACTCTGCTGGGTCGACCATGATTTGGGGTGTTGTTTTCTTTCCCTCCCATGTAAACTTCTAACTCCGCATTTTTTTTGTTGTTTTCCATGTAAAGTTTTGCAGTTACGCCAATAAAGTTCGTACCGTTGCTCTCCGCTGTGTCGCGCTGGTTCTCGGGGCCGGTCTGAGGGGAGGGGGGGGCGGTGCGCTCCTCCCGCCGCCAGGGGGCGCACTGCGCGCGGCCCGCGCGCATGCCAATGACGTCACGTGCCGCCCGCGTGATTGACGCGCCGGGCAGCCAATGGGCTGCGGGGAGGCCGCGGCGCGGCTCGCTGTGATTGGCCAGGCTCCGCGGTATAAAAGGCAGAGGGCCCGCCCTGCGCCCTTTCTTTCCCGGAGCCCTCGTGGAGGTGCGGGCGCGGTCGGCGGCTCCGCGGCACGGGCGGGTTTGGGCGGCGGGCACCGCGGGGAGCGGCACCGGGGTGTACATGGGGTGTACTCGGGGTGTATATGGGGTGTACTGGGGGTGTACACGGGGTCCTGAGCTGTGGGGCGGGGAGCGCCGGGCCGTGGGGCAGAGGGAGGGGAAGGGAAGGGTGTGGACCCACCTGAGCCGCGCTTCTCCTTGGCATGTCCCAGCTCGTCTTTAAACCCACCGGGCGATCCTTGGAGCACCGCCGAGATGCCCAGGGAAGACAGGGCTACGTGGAAGTCCAACTATTTTATGAAAATCATCGTGAGTGTCGGCCCGGGGCAGCGGGAGCCGGGCGGGCCGGGCTGCGGGGGCTTGTTAAGATAGATGAGTGTTAATGGGGTGTCTGAGGAACGATTACGTGGCACTAGAAGGACATTAGAGCGGTCCGCATTGTTTTTGCTGTGAGAATTGGCTGTGATAGTTGCAGAGGTGACTTTCTCGGGTGTGTGTGAGTGACGGCTGAGTGAGAAGTGCAGCACTGTGAAACTTCTGACAGACTTACATTTTAACATGCTGCTGCTCTGTGCGCTGGTCCGGATTCCTTTGTACAGTTACAGTGTTCCCTTTGTTACAGCAACTCCTGGATGATTACCCAAAATGTTTCATTGTGGGAGCAGACAATGTGGGATCCAAGCAGATGCAGCAGATCCGCATGTCCCTGCGTGGGAAGGCTGTTGTGCTGATGGGGAAGAACACGATGATGCGCAAAGCCATTCGTGGTCATCTGGAGAATAACCCTGCCCTGGAAAAGTGGGTACTGCTGCCTGAGGGTACTTCTGGGCCCTCCCTCCCTCCCGGAGGAGGGGATGTTGCCCGAGAAGCAGAACTGAAGGCTGTTGTCTTCCCTTCAGGCTGCTGCCTCACATCCGTGGGAATGTGGGCTTTGTCTTCACGAAGGAGGATCTGACCGAGATCCGGGACATGCTGCTGGCTAACAAGGTAGGGGAGATCAGCCCTCCCCACATCTCTTGGCTGGCAATACAGGATGAAAAGTAAAACTGAGTCTTTGTGGAGGATACCTCATTAGTAGGAATCCTGAAGGGTTGGGAATTGGCCCTGTGGCCTTAGACAAACTGCATAAGTTTAGCTGCCTCGCTTGTGTGTGCCTGGGTGCTGTCCCTCTTGGAGGAGCGTGCCAGGAAGGAGGTGATGCCACAAGATCTGAGGTGAGCATTCCTGCAGCTTCTCTTCTGCCCCCTCTCAGGTGCCAGCTGCTGCCCGTGCCGGTGCTATTGCTCCCTGTGACGTGACTGTGCCGGCCCAGAACACGGGCCTTGGACCCGAGAAGACCTCCTTCTTCCAGGCTTTGGGTATCACCACGAAGATTTCCAGAGGGACCATTGAAATTCTGGTCAGTGAGCTGTGTGCTGCTGTTCCTTGACCTGGTTGTGGCAGCTGAGAGAGCTGGGAAGGCCAATGCGCCCATTAATTCTGAGATACTGTATGAACAGTGTGATTGCTGCACTTCAAAAACTGGAAGGAGGGTGTCATGTTTGGCTTTCGTGTGTGTGGGATTTAAGTTCTCCATCAGATTTCCTGGGTAGGCTCTCCAGAGGAACTTGCAGGTGAGCTGCCTGTGGGTAAAGCAAGAAGGGCACTGCCTCTCTCCTTGCTGACATGACCTGCTCCTGTGGTCTGGGGCTTGCTCAGCCTGTGGAGTGAACATGGCATGTATTTGTTGTGCTCATTTACTCCTCCAGTTCCACCATGGGTGTTTCTGTCCTGTTGCATTGACATGCTGGAATTTCTTGGTGTGTATTCACTCCTTTTCTCCTGATCTCCTCAGAGTGATGTGCAGCTCATCAAGACCGGAGACAAAGTGGGTGCCAGCGAAGCCACCCTGCTCAACATGCTGAACATCTCCCCGTTCTCCTTTGGGTTGGTGATCCAGCAGGTCTTTGACAATGGCAGCATTTACAACCCTGAAGTGCTGGACATCACTGAGGAGACCTTGCACAAGCGCTTCCTGGAGGTGAGTGCCACAGCCTGTGTGTTCTGCCCTGCTGCGTTGGGAGCCAGCACTGCCCCAGAATGAAATGTCCTGTCTGGTGTTTTCTGTGAGGTCCTGCTGAGCCAGGAACTCTCCCTGGTGCCGTGCAGAAACACTGTGTCAGGTAATACCTTCTGTAGGATGGTTCATCTGAAGCTGCTTCAAAAAGCATGAGGCTGTGTAGAATCATAGGATATTCTGAATTGGAGGGGACCCACAAGGATCATCCAGTCCAGCTCCTGGCCGTGCCCAGGACACTCAAACAATCCCTCCCTGTCCCTGAGAGCTTTGTCCAAACACTCCTTGAACTCTTGGAGCCTTGGGGCCATGACCACTGCCCTGGGGAATGCCCAACCACCCTTTGTGGGGAGAATCTTTTCTTAGTGTCTCACTTAAACCTCCCATGACACAGCTCCAGGCCATTCCCTTGGGTCCTGTCACTGCTCACCAGAGGGCAGAGACTGATGAATCTTAATGCCTTGATTTCAGTGGAACTGTTACCTCTGTGCACTGCACACTGTCCCTTGTGTTGGCAGTGTAGAAGACATGATCTGCCTGTCCTCTGCTGTGGTTTCTAGTCCAGGTTGTTTCTCAGAGCACAGAAACATGAGTCTGTCTGTCTCTTCACAGGGTGTTCGTAATGTTGCCAGCATCTGTCTGCAAATTGGGTACCCAACCATTGCTTCTGTGCCCCACTCCATCATCAATGGGTACAAGCGTGTCCTGGCTGTGGCAGTGGAGACAGACTACACCTTCCCGCTGGCTGAAAAGGTAATGGCTTCAGTGTAGCTGAAGTGCTCTTGGTTCTTCATAGCTGGAAGTGCATCTTGCCTTCTGGCAAGCTGCAAGTGCTGCCTTTACCCCTGCAAAGGTTCAGTCCTTCAAAATGTTTTGTTTCCTGTGGGTTTACCATTTTCCCCCTCTTTTGCAGGTGAAGGCCTTCCTGGCAGACCCCTCTGCTTTTGTGGCAGCCATGCCTGTGGTTGCTGAGGCAGCTGCACCTGCTGCTGCTGCCGCTGCTGCTCCAGCCAAGGAGGCGCCCAAGGAGGAGTCAGAGGAGTCCGATGAGGACATGGGATTCGGTCTCTTTGACTAAGAGCAGTCAACGTCTCTCTGTTTGTGTCAGAGTTGGCCTAATGGAAGAAATAAAAAGCTATTTTACACCTTCATGTGTGCTTGCGTCAATGGTGTAGTCACCACATCAGCTGGGGCTTGGGAAAAGCGTGACCCGAGGGGGCTCTGTGTGCTGCAGGGAATGGCTGTGCCCGGTGTGCTGTACCTGTGGCTGTGCCTGCTGTGCTGTACCTGCGGCCGTGCCTGGTGGGCGGTACTGTGCCCGGTGTGTCCGGTGTGCCGTGCCCGGCGTGCCGTACCGAGCCCACTGTGCTGTATGTACCGAGCGGCCGTGCCGTGCCGCGGATGCCGGCTGTGTCCCGGGTCCCTGCGGCGCCCGGCCGTGCCCCGTGTGCCCCGGTGCCCCCCGCTCGCCCTGCCCGGCCCCGCCGGGTGTGCCGCTCCCTGGACCGCCCGAGTGACCCTGGTGGGCTTGGGATGACCCCAAGGCCAACCCCGGACTTCACAAGAAAGGGCTCCCTACCTTGTGCGAATAGTGCCCTTGTCCTCTGCATCTGTTGGCGGCAGCGGTGCTTCGGTGCTGGCTTTGTAAGGCGTGTACACAGACAGCCTAAAAAAGTAAAAAAACAAGCGGGTGAAGCCTGTCCCAGCTGCTCCTCCATACAGCTGGAAAGTCAGGGTTTGTGCAGGTCCTGTAAGTCGCTGAGATGCTGCAGAAATCCTGTAGTGTTATACGCAGGTTGTAATTTTACTTTCTAGTCTGCTGGGAGAATCTGAACACGTTTTTCTTGTCTGCATGTTTGCCTGCTTGTGATTAAGTGCCTGAGTAAGTGCGGCTTGGTTTGAGTTTGTATGTGATGAACTCCTGTAATTGGAAGGTTTGAAGGACGAGCACCTCCTTAATGGCATCTGGTTGTCAGTTCTGGTGGCACTGACATTGCTGGTTGGTTGTCCTCCACTGCTCGATCCAGTGCTTGCTGTGCAGGGGCCAGCCCTGCTTCCAGCCCGTTTTTAAGGAGAGCTGGGGGTGAGAAGCGGTCACAGACTGGGGGAGGTGTGGATTGTCCCTAAATCACAGGTAGTTGCTGCACAGGATTAGCTTTTCAGCATGTCAGCAAAAAGCTTCACTGAAAGCAGTTCCTGAGAAGCTCTTTCACTGAAGAGAGAAGGAGCAGTTTTGATGAGTTTCCAAAGACATGCTCATTTGCCCTGTGTTGTCTGCAGTTAGGAGTCCCCCTTTGGGGCTGCCTGGGCCTTAGGAGATAACATACATGGAAAGGCTCCTTTGAGCTCTTGAAGTGCAGTATTTTTTGCTTTCAGAGGTCCTGTGCTCCAGGTTATTTGTCTTAGCTCTTCCTCTGTGTTACTTTTAGAGGTGTAAGTGTCTCTTACAGAGCATGAGGGTCACAGGTTAACAAACACAGAGCAGTTATCCTTTGGCCAAGGGGAAGAGTTTCGTGGTGTGTGGTGCACAGTGACCCTTCCCCAGCAGATGAGACCATGGATGCCCAGCACCTGGGCACTGAGAGGTCTGGTGGTAGCAGATGACATGTTCTGCTTGCCTGGTTTGTGTTCTGTGGGTTGATATCAAAGGCAGTCTAATGTTTTTTCCTCTTTGTGGTTTTAGATTTCTGACACGCTGAAGCGCTTTGCAGTAAAAGTAACTACAGCCAGCGTGAAGGAACGGAGAGAGATCCTCAGTGAGCTGGGAAAATGCATTTCTGGGAAAGGTAAAATCTTGGGGGGTGTTGTCCTGCTTACCAGGGTGGAGCAGAATGTTAAAAGGTTCTGTTTCAAAGGCGGTGTGAGGGGTATTTGTTTGAGGGAGGGGCTGGCAGCATTTGCTGCCTGTGCTCTGTCACTGCATTAATTCCAAGCATGGAGTTTGTAGGTAGCACAGAACCCCAGCTTTTTGCACGGTTCCAGTAGTAGTTGTAGCATTGCATGTGTCAGTTCTTCATTAATGTATCAGTTGCCTGTTTCTCTCCTGACTCTGTCTCATTTTCTGAAGATGGCTGTTCGTGTGTTCTGATTTTGCCATTATTTTAAAAAATATGGACAAAATGTGTAAAAAGAGCAACCCTTTGCTATAATTCTTGCAAGCAGTTTCACAGACATGCTGTGAGCCGTTTACTGATTTCAGTTGTGGAGCGAATCATGTTCTGTTAAAGAGTTCATTGATTTATGAAGAAATATTTTGAAATGCATTGTTACAGATCTTCCAGAGGGTGCAGTGAAAGGCCTTTGCAAACTCTTCTGCCTTACTCTGCATCGATACCGGTGAGTAAATCCATGTGGAAAGGCTGCATGATTTAATCCAATAGTATTTACATGTTATTAGTTAGACTGTTCTCGAGCATCTGGAAATGTTGGTGTGCAATATCTCACAGATGTGTGTGACACTGAGGGATGTCATCTTAATTAGGCTCTCAGGATAGGTTTGACATTAAAAAGTTTTGCAACACTTGCCTTGTGCTTCACCTTTAATTTTGAAATTAAAACTTTCATTCTGTGGTTCAGTTTGCAAGAATGAACACCCATGTCTTTCTGAAGCCAGACTGAGGTGTCTTTTAGGTGCCTTTTAGACACTTTTAGATGTGCCTAAATCATGGTCTGTTGTAGAGGAGCTGTTCAGAACCTGTTTTCTTCTGCAGCCTCCACATAAGAGCTCTCACTTGAGGAAGGGAACGGAGCTTTCCACTTCCACTTTTTGGAACAGCAAGGATAAAACAGTTGTTGGCTCCAGAGCTGGCCTGAGCAAGCAGAGCCCTGTGTGTGTTGCAGGGCAGTCCTGAGCAGGGTGCTGGCAGGTTTGGAGGCTCACTGACCCCCCTTGTCCCTGCAGGGATGCAGCGTCCCGCAGAGCCCTGCAGCTGGCCCTTCAGCAGCTCGCCGAGTCCCAGCCGGAGGCCACGGCAAAGAACCTGCTGCACTCACTCCAGTCGTCGGGGATCGGTGGCAAGGCTGGAGCCCCCAGGTGCTGCATGAGTGGCTTTGGGTACAGGGGTTCTGATTGCTGCTGCTTGCTCCTGTGTTCACAGTGGGGGTGCTGCTGCTGCTGCTTGGCAGAGGGGTTGAAAACCTTCAGAGACAAAGCTGTTAATGCTGTTCAGATGTTCCTCTCTTACCCCTTCCTTGTCTTCTGGGAAAGCAGTGGAGCTACCCTGGTGGGTTGGGTCTGAGGGATGATTTAGTATTTGTTAAACTTCAAGTCTGCAGAGATGAGGAGCAAACTCTTTTATCAAGAAACGTTCTCCAAAATGATGAGGAAAGGGGATTGCCTTACCCATCAGGTGTTCAGATGGTGGAATTTAATCCCTTATTATAGACAGAGAGGTAATGAAATGTGAAGCTGAGCTGAGCAACACACTCTTCTGTGGTAGCTTCTGGAAACGCTCATGATTCCAAAGCGTGACAGAGTGCTGTCCTGTAGTGCTTCTGTGGCTGAACTCAAGTGCAGTTTTAGAAAAATCCCTGATCTTGGTTTCAAGGCCTGCAGTGGTGGGATATTCACCCTTCAGTCATGGTGGCTGGCCCTGTGTGCAAGGACACTCTACATTTTTTCACTTTGAGGTAGAGATCAAAAGCGGGTGAGGATCCTCAGGGAGCTGCGAGGTGGGATCTGTTACCTGCAGCAGAGGGAGGGAGTGAGAGTTGGCAGAAACCGGAACCAAGCAATGTGCCAGAAGGGAGTGTGAGCTGAGAAAAGATTTGGCAATCTAAGGCTGGGAAGCTGACAGTAAAGTTGAGCAGCAGGTGAGAAATCTTGAGTCACTTTTTGGGCCCTCTCAGTTGCCAAATTATTTAGCTCTCATTTTTGTAATGCCACTGGGAAGATCCAAAAATAATCTTTCTTCTGCTAAGGTTTCTCATTCCCAGCAGGCAAAACTTGTCTTCTTTTGGGCCATTTGGAAGCTGTAAGTGTCAAACCAAAGCTGAAACAGCTTCTGAGGGCTGATAACTTCCTTTAAAAGCTGAGACTTTAGCTGCACTTCTGTGTGATAAAATGGCCTGTGAGTCAGGTGCTGTTCTGACTTGGGCAAGGATGGGTCTGTTATGGTCTCGTAGGTGTAGATTTCTTACTGGGAGCTGTAGATTCACCTCCCTCTCCTGTTTGTACAACAGTAAGAGCAGTGGATCTGCAGCTCTGCTGGCGCTCTCCTGGACATGCCTGCTCGTACGCACAGTCTTTCCAACACCTGACAAGAGACAGGGAGAAACATGGAAAAAGCTGGTAGGTTCTTTTTGGTTTGCAGAAATATCCCTTTGGAGATAAAGACATTAGAAATATTTAAGTCCTTAAGTTGCTGAAACAATTCTGAATGTAACTGATTACTCCAAGTTAAAATCCAGGTTTACATGGGAATCTGGTGTATTTTGATCTCCTGTTCTGCTGGAGAAAGCAGGAGATGGATAAAGCATGACAGCATGGCAGTCTTACAGCTGTCCATACAAAGGTGCCTCTGAGGTGTGTCTGCAGCATGGCATAAAGTCCTTGTGCCTCCCTTGAAATACCTGTGTATAATACTCTGTTACACAGTGTCAAGTAGCTTTTCACTTTCTTTTTGCCTCCTTTAACAATGTGGACCTCTCACCGTGCTTACAGTACCTTGGGATGTAGCTGAAACACATTGTAAGAAGGGATGTAATCTGATATAAATTGCTGTTTTCAAAGGTGGAGTTTTCCAAAACTGTTATTCATGGTTCTGCAAAGGGGTACCTGTGGAATGAAAGCATTGGTAGCTTGTTGCATGAATTTACACAACCTAAGGATATTTTCTTAAGCTGATTCAGCAAATCACTGGCATTTGGCACGTTTTGTTTGATACAGGTTCTCTAAGAACAAGGTGCATGAGGGTTTTCTTGGCTGTTGGCAGGTGGAGGTTCAGTGTTTGCTCCTTTTGGAAGTCCTGGGAGGTTCTCATAAGCAGGCGGTGGATGGGGCCGTGAAGAAATTGAACAGGCTGTGGAAAGAGGTGATGTATCCCTTACGTGACATATTCAGTGGCTATTCTGGGTTCTGTGGTGTTAACATGCTCTTTATCTCTTCAGAACCAGGGTCTGGTGGAGCAGTACCTGTCTGTCATTCTTGGTCTTGAACCAAACCAGAGTTATGCTGCAATGCTGGGACTTGTGGTGCAGTTCTGCACAGCCCAGAAGGAGATGGATATTATTAAACGATACAAGGTACATCTGTTGTGCTGCTCTTTTTCTTGGGGAATGGGAAGCCTCACTTGCTATCATGGAGAAGGGGCTGAACAGATGTCTCAGTGAGGCTGGCACTTTGTATCTGCCCCTGAATCTGTCAGTTCAGTCCTTCTGCACTTCTGACTGCAACAGCTGGGATGGTTTTATAGAGGAGGTGCCAGATCTGTGGCTGTTTGGTGTTGCCTGGGCCTTTGTGTGGATGGCAACACTGCAGCTTCCTGCCTTCTGCCTGTTGTGGGAGTGAAAGGCAGCAAGTAACTCTGAGTGTGGTTTGAGTGTTGTGCTCAGGGAGAGCAGGGAGCACCGATCTCTGCTTTGACTGGCTCATGTGAGGGTGGAAGCAGAGCTGCTGTGCAGGGGGTAGGGCAGCCTTCCAGGGGAGGAGGGGGTGGGGTGTCCAGCTTGGCTTCCTTGTGCTGAGCTGGGAGCTGTGTACAGGTCATGATGTGGCTGTAATCTGGTATTTCTTGTTCAGAGTGCTCTCTTGGATTTCTACCTGAAGACCATCCTTCTGAGCAAGACCAAGCCTCAGAAGCACGTGCTGGTGAGGTGCTGCCCCGGAGGGGCCTGTGGGGCTGTGCTGGGGGCAGCAGTGGCTGTGGTGCTGAGTGCTCTGTTCCTTTGCAGGACAGCTGTTCCCCACTCCTTCGCTACATGTCCCATGCCGAGTTCAAGGACTCCGTGCTGCCCACTCTGCAGAAATCCCTGCTACGGAGCCCAGAGAATGTCATTGAAAGTGAGTCTGTTGTCTCTGTGCTGCTCTGTCAAAGAGCCTGAGTAGCTGTTCCTTGGAGGTCTGGAGCTGTCAGGCAGTGTCTCTCTGGACTGTGCTTCTGGTCCTGTGAGTGCAGGCAGCAGGATTGTCTGACATCTGAGGGTTAGATGTGGAGAAGCAACGTTTGCGGTGTGATCCCAAATGTCACAGTATATGATAGCTACTGTTTGCACCAAGGACAGGATTTCACAGCTGAGTGCTAAGAATAATCCTGAATTAATCTCTTCACTGGGCATCGATTTCAGTAGGTTTTTTATTCCTACTCCTTCCTGCCCTGTCTGCTCTTGATGTGAATTGTGGGGAAGGGTGTATTAAAGTGTTAAACCCAGTTACTTATCGAAATGTAATGTGCCATTATCTCTTCCATCTTCAGCAATCTCTTGCTTGCTGGTATCTGTGAACCTGGATCTCAGCCAGTACGCTCTAGACATTGTGAAAGGACTGGCCAGTAAGTGCTCTCACTTCTGGAGGGAATAATGGGTTCAGAAAGAGCTTTCCTGGACTTTCTGGCTGTACCTAGAACAGCTTCATTACTGATGAAGAGGTGGTTTTATGTGGGAGGGAGGATGATGCTGTAACTTGGAACTGGAATAGTTCATGTGGTGGTTCCAGACGCTGAGTTAAGCCAAGGCTAAAGATATGTCTTTGCCTTGCTGATTCTATGCAGTTTGTCATAAGGAGCTCTTAGCCTGTGCATTATTTTCTAGGTCACCTGAAATCCAACAGTGTGCAGCTGATGGATGAAGCAGTTGTGGCATTAAAGAACCTGGCTCGGCAGTGTAGTGATCCTTCGGCTGTGGAGTCGCTGGGCAGGCACCTTTTTGCCATCTTAGGGGGTGAGTGAATTGTAGGATGAGCAGTGGGGGTGAATACAGGTTTGACAGTCTCAAGGAGTTTTGTGTATTTGATTTTCTGCTGTCTTTAGCTGCTTGTATGGCAGGGGTGGCTCAACCTGCATCAGGGATAGCAGGGCAAGCTGTTGTATTTTGAGAAGATTCTTGATGTAACACATAGCAATTGTCTGTAAGTCACCTGTCACCCTTGTGTTTCTTGCTGGCAGGCTCAGAGGGGAAGCTGACAATTGTTGCTCAGAAGATGAGTGTCCTTTCAGGTGAGGATCCCAGGAGAAAAATGCTTCTCTGGTGAAAGAAATTCCGCAAAAGTCTGAATGGAAGGGATCTGTACTTCAGCCTTTCGGATTACCTGCCTGTCATTCTGAATTGGCTGTAATTAAAACCACAGAGGGTACTATGGATATCACATGCCAATTCCTGACTTTCTATTCAAAGAAAATAATTGGCTAGTAGGTCAAAAATGTTATTCAAAGAGGACTTGTATCCTGAGTGGAAAATGAAGACAGAGATCCTGCATTGTTGGTACCTGCTGGATGTGATGTCCAGATGCAGTGATAGGGATGGAAATGTGAAGGGTTATCCTTGGTTGATTTTAGATTTTGTGCTGGTATTTTAGGAACTACTGAAAGAATTCTGTTCTTTCAGGGATTGGCAGCCTTAGTCACCATGTGGTTTCTGGACCCTCCAGCCAAGCTCTGAGTGGAACCATGGCTGAGCTTTTCATCCCTTTCCTGCAACAAGAAGGTGAGACCTCTTGCCTTTGTTCTGGATTTGCTAAGCTGCTTTCATCTTGAGCAGGATTTCCACATGGCCTGTTATTCAGGATAAGTCTGGATTCTCACTTGCTGTGCTATGGAGTCTGTTGCCCTGTTTTCATGGGCAGCCCCATGGAGACTGTGCTGTGCCTGTGAGGAGCATGTGTGTTCTTTTCCTACATCCTGATGCTGTTACCTGCTTTCTGGTTTATGTTCCTGTGCTTTCTGCAGTTGCTGAACTGATGTGAGCTCTGTGTTTCTTCCCAGTCCATGAAGGCACGTTGGTTCATGCAGTCTCTGTCCTGGCTCTTTGGTGTGTTCGGTTCACCACAGAGGTTCCTAAAAAGCTGGTGGAATGGCTAAAGAAAGCCTTCAGCCTTAAAACCTCGACTTCAGCTGTGAGACACGCCTACCTGCAGTGCATGCTAGCCTCCTTCAAAGGTAAAACTGGGCTGCTTTGGTTTTGTCTTACACTTAAATTGGAGGTTTCTAGTTTTATATTACACCTACACACTGAAATCTTGGTCTGTGTCTTTGACTCTTGGAAGCTTTAAAAAAAAGAGATGAAATTCCTGTGTTTGAAATGAAGAATTTAAGGAATTATTATCTTTTGGTGATCCTCTTGAGATTTGCATCTGTTGGTCCTGTCCCCTTTGACTGCAGCATTTCTTCCACAGTTGTTAGACCTCTGGGATTCCGTAACTTCTGAATGTTTGAAGTGGAACAGCTGGTTGTGGCTTGCCAGGAATTTACTTTCCCTCTCTTAGGGAAACATGAATCTTTGAAGTCAGACTTCCTGTGGTTTGAACTAATTCCTTTAATGTAACTGAGTTAGCATTTTCTTTTACATCCGATGAACAGAAACTGGTATTGAGATGGGACTGTTCTGCTTGTGAGGAAAGGGTTGAAGTGGTTACCATCCAGCTTTTCACAGTTTAATGATGGTGATTGGCAAATCCTCTGGGAGATTCAGCAACACCCCAGTGTGTCTCATTCCTTTCTTTGTCTCGTGACAGCAGAAGAACCATCGATCCTGGGCTGTAAAGTGAGAAGAACCACGTTGTTTGTAACCTGTCTCTTTTGTCTCCTCAGGTGACACATTATTGCAGGGAATGGACTTGCTGCCCATGCTCATCCAGACAGTAGAAAAAGCAGCATCTCAAAGTACTCAGGTTCCCATGGTAACTGAAGGAGTTGCTGCAGCTTTGTTGATCTGCAGGATGTCTGTAATTGAGGGACAAACTGGTAAGGTCACAAAACATCTGGCAGAATCCAATATAAACAGATTCTGAGGGTTGGCACTTCTTGACAACGTGCAGGGGATACTCTTCCTTAATCTGTGTGTAGTTTCTGCATAGAGAATCATTGCTGTTTTATAACCATGGAAAGATCAATTCCTGTCTCTCATTCAGTAAAGAATTCTTGTTCTTCCACGGCTTTGCAAATTCCAGCTTCCACTAAATTAGGGCAATATGCCTCTTTTTTCTGACAAAAGACATCCACTCAGACCTTACACAGTAGGAGCTGACTGATGCACTGAAAGTATTCCTTGCTTGTTATGGGGGTAGGATTTTTGGAAAGCATGAGGAACTCTCTGAGCTCATACATCTATCAGGATATAAAATCCACGTGTGTTCTATCAGACACACCACTTCCCTCCCTTCATTTTTAGGAAGGTCTGCCCTATTAAGGGTCTGATTAAGGTGAATCAGACTTTACATTTCACACATGTAAGTCAGAGAAATGGATTTTTGTCAGCAAGTGGGTTTTGGGCATGTTTATGGTTCAGAATGAGATGAGAGGCTTGAGAACTGAAGACATGTAAGGCTTAGAAGTAACTTTAGGGATCTCAGGAGACAGAATTCTGCTGTATTTTATGTACACTGGTGATTCTGACTTATTTTGAAACATCCTTGATAGACATCTGTTCTTTTCCTGTCAGAGTCTAAGCTGAGTGGTTTCTGGCAGCTGATTCTGGATGAGAAAAAACAAATTTTTACATCTGAGAAGTTCTTGCAGTCTGCATCAGAGGAAGGTAAATTGGCAGTTACTGTATATCCAGTTGCTGTTTAACTCTGTTTCTTGGTACTTACAGGGACTAATGTTTTTGTTAGCCCTGTTCTGTGATTTTGGAGGATGCAGTTTCAGATTGAAATGAACAATGTACTCTTCAGAAGTACACCTAGTATTTGCTAGTCTGCAAATATCCCAGAACAGTGTGATTTGGAAAACGTTTTATAGTGCCTTAGGATGTTAGAGCCAAGAACTAATGCTGAGAGTAAACACTGCAATGACTTGTTATTGCTGATGTAGGCAAAGCCATCCAGCTGTGACATGCTTACCATGCCTTGGATGTCCCCTGTACCACCCTTGGTGGGTTATAACACACCCCGTGTCTCAAGGCTTCTGCTTTTCTGCTGTGGTTGAACATCCATTCCCAAACCCAGAGGCCCAGTGAGAGCTGCCACTCTGTCCTCATTTCCTTTCACTGAGGCTGGTTGGGCAGGGCTCAGGAATTACAGTACTGATGCAGTGAGTGGGGTGTTCATCATTTGCTTTGCTCTGTTGACCGAAACCAAAACAGGTCACACACAGTGGTCAGGAAAATTGTCCTGGGATCCAGCTAACAACATTTCTGTGAAACCACGGGTCTGATCCCAGTCTTGGCAGGCCTGTGTTGGATTTGTCTCTAGCTTCACTGAGGAGATTATGTAGAGGCTCAGTTTGGGGTGCTATTTTCCTGTGTCCCGCTTGCTCTTTGTTTTTAGGTAATAAAAAACCAATCTGCTTCCTTCTGAAGTTCCATGCAATTTTAAATATTTGTCTTTTCCCACAGCCATGTGTACAGTGCTGCAGCTGACAGAGCGCCTGCTCTTGGACCATGCCCAGAGGCTGCCTGAAAGTAAAGTTCAGTACGTAGAGTGCCCTGGCTGTCCTCTGTCTGTGTCTGATCCTGGAGTGCCGGGGTGGGCAGTGGGGAGGGTGGGCTTGGGCCTTGGCACAGAATGGTGAGCTCCTGGTGCTTTTGTGTGCAGCTGTTTGCAGAGCTTCCTCCCTGGCTAAGCCTGTGTGTGTCTCTGTTTTCAGGCAGTATCACCGTGCCCTTGTTGCTGTCCTGCTGAGTCGGACCTGGCATGTTCGGAGACAGGCCCACCAAACAGTCAAGAAGCTCCTGTCCTCTCTGGGAGGGTACAAGCTGGCCTATGGGCTCTTGGAAGAGCTCAAAGTGGTTCTCAGTTCTCATAAGGTGAGTAGCCAAGAAGCCTGGTCTCTGCCCAGACAGTTGTTCGTGTGCTGCCAGTTATCTCCCAGCCCTAGATTTGCTGTTAGTATTGACCTAAAGCCTGATGTGAAGATGATTCAGCTCCCAGATGATCTCCTAGAATGCCTAGTCTTCCCTATATACACAAAAAAGACATATTATTCAAAATTATATGGGGAGAAAGCTGTAGTTTTCCATGTCCTTCTGTTATTTTAAAGCAAATTTATTCCCTATTGGAAGACTTGAGTCCTTCATTCCTTTCTTTGGCCCTGGCTTATGGCTCAGGCAGCCTATTTAACGCAAATATAATAGAAATACTTTGGTAGCAACTATTACAAAAAATAAAAGAGGAAACACTGAGTGCTGTATTATTGGGCTTGCAGCTAGGGCAGCACCACATCAAGTTGTGTAATAGATTAAGTTGCATTAATTAGGTAGCAAGGCTGGGATTTGGTAAATAATCTTCCCATGTAACAGATGCAGCCTGAACAAAGTATTTTTGAAAAGATACTGGGTAAAATTAGACTGCAGAAGTTGGGCATACTGTTCCCAGCCAGCTGGCTCAACCTTTTCCAAAGTCTCGTTTGCCAGAAGTGATCATTTTAGTTTTATTTTACCCCAGCCTGCCAAATGGAGTATAGTCCTCCATGCCTAATGTTTCTGTCACTGTCATCTCTGTGCTCCAGTTTTGCTGTTGTCCTTTATTCCTTCTTTCCTTTGGAAACCTCAGGAGTTTGTTACTGATTGTTGGCATTCAACCTGGTGCTACTGTGGGGAAGTGTGCTCAGGGAGGTTTGGTGTTGTCCATTAAGGTTCTGCCTCCTGAGGTCCTGGTGACAGAGTCGGGAGAGCTGTCGGAGCTGGGAAGGACGTACATTCCCCCCCGAGTGCTTCTTGAGGCACTCTGTGTCATCTCAAGTGTGGCAGGGCTGGATGTGGATTCCTTTGAGCCAGAGAAGCTGGCCCTGGAGATGCTGCTGGTGAGCCATCATCCCTCTGTAGGTAAGTGCAGGGGTAAGACCCTCGTGGTCAATGTGTGGGGTTTTATTGTACCTTTTTGTTTCACTGTATCTGCAATGTGCTTTGTGTTTATTGTTCTCATTTATTCTTCTTTCCAGTGGCAGTGCAGCCTGGACTTTGGCCAGCCCTCCTCATCAAGATGAAGATAGATCCCAAGGACTTCATTACCAAACACCTGAATGACATCTTACCCAGAATCACTGCCTACACTGCAGAGAACCAGGTGATTAATTCCTGCCTTCCTTGTGTTAGTTCTGGGAGATACTTTGGAACAGGGGAGTTCTCCGGAGGAGTTCAGTACTAATTGGTCCATAAGGGAGGAGGTCTGTCTTAAAGCTGGGGAAAAGGCAGGTCCAAAGAGAACATCTCTGGTGAAAAGGAACTGGGATTTAATGGGGAAAGAATGTACCAGCAACTGAGTAGAATTTTAGGTAAGATTGAAGTACCCATTGAACAGGGAACTGGGAACATAATGGGGGCTGGCTCAGCAGGGCGTACTGCCTGGAGACATTTTTAAGGAATCCTGATTATGTTTTTTCCTTCCTTTTCCTGACAGTCATCTATGAACGCAGTGGGATCTCTCTCTCTGCTTTCACCTGGTAGAGTGCTCCCACAGCTCATCAGCACTATCTCAGCAACAATGGAGAATCCAGCTCTGTGCCAGGTTACTCGAGAGGAATTTGCCATCATGAAGACACCCGAGGGAGAACTGTATGACAAATCTATCATACAGAGGTGAGACTTCAGTGGGTTGGCTCTGTGCACGTGGGGATTGATCATTGCTCACGTCATGCAAGTGGGTGACTGGGTGTGTCAGATGCTCTTTCTGGACAGGAGTTGCCAGATTTTTGTGCCTGGATCTCAGTCCAGACCGGTGCTGATCCTTTTCTCTACTTTTCCTTCTCAGTGCTCAACAGGATAGTATGAAAAAGGCTAACATGAAGAGGGAGAACAAAGCTTATTCCTTCAAGGAACAAATCATTGAGCTGGAGCTGAAGGAGGTGAGTTAATGGGAACAGAAAAACCAGGCTGATATCAAGTAATTTGTAAACAACTTAAGCATGGAAGAAATTTACATTATGCTGCTAATGGGACATTAAAGTGTTGTTAACTTACTGATGTCCAGTTCGTCTTTACTCAAGAGGGATATACTTGGAAGAATATTTTGATACTGTTTTAAAAGTAAGCTGCAAAAAACCTTTTTCCCTACCTAATTGAGGGACTGGTGTTAATAACTGTAGCTTAATAATGTCCATGGCTCTCCTGCAGGAGATAAAGAAGAAGAAAGGAATAAAGGATGAGGTGCAGCTGACAAGCAAGCAGAAGGAGCTGATGCATGCACAGCTGGAAAGGGAGGCTCAGATAAGAAAACGGCTGAAGGAGGTGAGTTTTTATTGTATTTTTGCCACCTCTGCAGCTACCATGACCCAAGTAGTTTTGACAAAAGGAAAATGGTGTAGCATAGAGAATATTTGGTGATCACCTATTTGTTTCTTTTATTAGAAATTAGATTTTACAACCCAGTTTTTTCCTAGTGGAGTTTTTTATGGTAACCTTTTGAATTGTTTCTCTTGCAGCTCGATAATGAGCTGGAAACAGCTCTAGGACTCCTGGACACTGTTATAAAGAAAAAACCTCCTGGTCTCACTCAGTACATCCCTGGTCTCATCGGTTCCTTCTTGCCACTCTTTCGATCTCCTTTGGCTGCTCCAAGGATTAAGAAACTTTTCCTTTCCTTGGCTTCCTGTGTCATGCCTCCTCGACTGAAAACCTTTGGTTAGTATGTGCAGTTGCTATCTAAGGGCAAGGTACATCAATTTTTGGCAGGGCAGTGAAAGTTCTTGCTCCTACAAGCAAGATCACAACCAAGTACCACAGGAAGCCAAGAGAAAAAACCGCCTGCAACAGTGCTTGGAAAGATGACTGTGATTTCCCAGAGATATTACTCTGGATTGGACTGGGACCAAAGACAAGGAGTTACCTGGTCATTGTGACTAGCTGTGAGGAGCAGCTGGTTGCTGTGGGACCATGTCCTCTGTGCAGAGTTTGGGGGATGTGAGTGTAACTCCTGTGTTGTGAAGAAAGCCTCCCTGGGGCTGGGCTTCCTCTCTGTGCCTCCTTGCAGCCTGGGCTGCCTTGGGCTGTGTTATAATCTTGGATCTGTGCTCCTGGGGCTTTTCCTCTTGAGAAATCGTTGGGTTTAGTCCTCTCATGGATTCTTTATCCTTTCATTGCAGGAACTTTAGTGAGCCACGTGACCTTGCGCCTGATGAAGCCAGAGTGTGAACTGGATGAATCCTGGTGTCAGGAGGAGCTGCCCACTGCCCTGAACAGAGTTATCAGCTTGCTGCATGCCCACACCATTCCCAGCAGGACCGGCAAGGGGGACCCAGGTAAGGAGGATATGGAACATCCTGCTGACACTGCCCTCCTCTCCTGTAACTATAAACTGGTTTACTTCTCAAAGTTTGTATAATATTTTGTGAGACTTCACTTTGTCTTTTTTTTTTAATTGGATAACTCTTCATAGATATGAAAACCCTTAATGGTTTTTTCTGTGCTGGTAGTAGTAAAAGGGATGTTACAACTGTAGTAAGTATAGAAAGGAAATAACAGTACTTTTTCTTAAAATGGTTCATACAGAAATAATAGTGAAATTAAGGCTCATCTTTGCCAAGGACAGCTCCTACCTTTCAACACCACTTAGCATAAGGGATTCAGTGAGTCTAAGTGGAAAGACAAAATAATTGCTTGTTACCTGTGATCTCAGCAGTGAAGTACCCATGGCCTCTACTTGTTTGCTGTGTAGTGCTGCAGTTCATGAATATTTTATTCTGGCACGGTTGTAAAAGGAGCAGTTCTTTCCACTCTGTAACATGAAGGCAAGCACTGATATTTTCACAGTGCAAGAATATAATCTGAGCTAAAATAACCCTTTTTTTCTTCATTTTTTCTTCCTTTTATTCATGGAGTTAGTTTTACTCTAGATCACTGCTTCACAGTGGGGTGCACAAGTGCTTGTGCTGCTCCACTGAAGATGACAGCAGAGGAGGGTTGGTGTGAGTCCTCTGGGGGCTGGGGTGGTTTAGGCTGTCTCAGCATCTGCTGTGCTGCAGGGATGGAGGTGCTTCACCCAGGCTTTGGAGCTAGCTCATCTAACTCAATAAAAGCTGCTGTGGTAGTTGGTGTATATTTTTAAGGGATATGTGGGATTATGTTTGGTCCCCCACAGTTCAGTTCTCCCCTTGCTGTTCAGCTGCCAGTCAGATGTGCAGAGCTGTGACTGTGGCCCTTGTCATTGTCACAGCTGAGCAGTGGCAATTGACCACGTTGAACAGCACTTCAGTGCTGAACAGCTCGGTGATAATTCACTAGGCAATTTTTTGTTGTAGTAAGTTCATTAACATTTAAATCAATTTTCAGACTTATTTCCAGAAACAGTGGAAGTGTTTTCAGTCCTTCAAGATTTCCTACAGTGCTTGATTAAATTAATATCTGATTCTTTTTTCACTTCTGCAAAAGAGAAAGGCAGTAGTTTCCATAGCACTTTGTTGGACAAGTAATGGTATATTCCCAAATGATTTTTCCTCATTTTCAAAGTTCTTTGGAATGTAGTTGTCTGATATGATTTAGTACAAGTTAATTTCTTAGGTTACCATGAGACCTAAGAGAGACCCTTCCTCCTTGTAATGTGGATGATAAAATTTATCATTCATTGCTGAAAAGCCAAGATATATTTTGTAATCTCTCTCATGTTGGTCAATACCAGGTACTGTGTAAATAGAACATTTATCTTCTCAGATAAAGCTTTCTTTCTCCTCCTAGATATAGAGGGATAGTGGTTGAAGCCTAGAAATACCTGGCCAATAATTAAAAAAGAAAAAAAGGTGTAGAAGCAAACATACTGAGCAAACAGAGAGAAAAAATCCCATCAGAAATGGAGGGGGCTTTACTGAATGTTAAACAGGAGCTCACAGCGTGTTTGGGATTTAATATTTCTCTCTTGAACTACTTTTGCAGTATCTGTGCCCTACATAAGCTGACTAATACTGCAGTATTGTATCTGCAGTGCTCTTCATCTGCATCTTGGAAATTTAAACTTGGGTGTTCTCTGTCAGCACAGATAGGATGTAGAAACAAAACCAGACATGTGATGCTTGAATTTTAACTGGACTAACTGAAGGACTGGAAGGAGCATTTGTTATATCCTATAAGCCAAGGCCCTGTAAGAAGGAAGGAGCAAAATCTTTAACAACAGGAATCCAAAGGCTTTAATTTTTCAAGGAGGGGAGGGGAGTTGAGACTTGGACCAGAATTAGAAAGCCCTCGTTCTCAAGGATCCAGCTGAAGGCTGGAATGACAGGTTAGCTGGTTTGGTAGGAGGTGTTTAAAGGAAATAAAGGTGCCAAACAGGACCTTGCTTTGGGACAAATGAACTTTAAAAGTGACTAAAACGAGAGATTTTATTTCATCTTTGGTTGTATAATGGATCTGATTTTGTGTCCCATCCCTGGTTGCCTGCAAGTATTTCCAGGATAGACAAAATCTCAGTTTTGCCTGTCTACTTTAATCCACTGAATTGTTTCAATTTCATTTACAGTGTATGTTTTTGTACTGTTGAGGCATTGGAAGTAATTTGGAATCCTAATGGGACCTTAATTGAAACCAGGCAGAATAATAGAATCATTTAGGTTGGAAAAGACCCCTTAGAACATCAAGCCCTCCCCTTAACCAAGCACTGTAATGCCAAAAGTCACTGATGGAGCTGGGCACGGCAATCCTCAGGGTCACTCAGCGTGTTTGTGCTGAGGCTGAAGCTTGGCCATATCCATTATGGGCCACCCAAATGTGCATTTTGTATTAGTCAGTGTTACAGACAGAGCCATGGGGGGATCAGCTGTGCTCACAGTGGTGTTTTTCCCTTTCACAGGGGCTGCTCCATTATCAGCTCCAGCATTTTCCTTAGTTTTTCCCCTCCTGAAGACGGTTATGACTGAGACACCTCATGACAGTGAAGACAAGGAGGAGTTCCTGGTCAAGATTCTGCAGATCCTTACAGTCCATGCTCAGCTGAGATCATCAGGAAATGGCCAGGCCTTGCTAGTGGATGAGGTGAGAGCTGTGGGGATCCAGCAGGTGTCCAGATCAGCCTTGGGGTAAAACAAGGTGTGATGTATAAACTGGACAAAGCAAATTAATTCTACAAGTTAGAGTTCACAATGTAAGATTGTTTTGTGTCACAGGTTTTGGTTGTGATCTTTTAAGAAATGTCATACACAGGCAAGGTACTTAGGAGGCATGAGACATAAGACTTTTTGTCTTTCCTTCACCTTTTCTCCCCTCAACCTTTCAGAATGGCCCAGAGTTGCTGCCCCGGAGGGACATGCTGGTTCTGCTGACCCGGGTGATAGGAACGGGTTCTCCAAGGTTACAGGTGAGTCCTCAGCTTCATAACCACAGTCAGGATTCTCCCTGTTTCATCAGCATCTAAATGAGGGAAATGCACTCAACTAGTTTAAGTCTCTGAGGCTGGTGGATGATACATTCCTAATTTTCTCCTGTCATTATGGTATTCTTGGAATGAAATGTCTGCTTTATTTCTTTCTTCCTGTGGGTTTTATTGCACCAAACATCCTCTTCAGTCTTCCACAAGTGACATTTTTTCCATCTCTAAGGCCTTGCTCTGCCAAAGAAGTTCAGTAGTGGCTCCTCTGAGGGTTTGTACTAAGGGATGAGATGGCAGGAAGGTCAATAATAAAAAGCAAAGAGTAGCACTGAACTCATGTTGTTTTTGTCAGTGTTCTTTGGGAAGTTCTGCTGCTGTGATAGTGCTCAGCCCCTGCCCTGCTCTTGCTTTGGCAGAGGTACAGGCCATAGTGGAACCTCTCATTCTTCTCGTGGCATTGTAGGTGTTGGCTGCGGAGGCGCTGACGGCGCTGTGTGCCAGCAGCAGTGGGGAGGACGGCTGTGCCTACGCCGAGCAGGAGGAGATCGACGTGCTCCTGCAGGCCCTGCAGTCTCCCTGCATGAACGTTCGGGACGCAGCTCTCAGGGTAGGTGGGAGTCATTCAGGGTCACACCAAAGTCCTTAAATTTCTGGGAGGTGAATCTCCTCTAACACTGATGAAGAGAGGTGTCAGCTGTGATGCCAGTCTTTGGGCAGCAGGAGGGGGCAGTCTGAACAACAGTGCTCGAAGTGCTAGATTTACTTGCAAAAGGAGTACTCTGGGTTTATCCACACCTTTGTTTTCTTACAACAGGTGTAATTAGGACAGCTTAACACCTTCTATTTACAATTGCATAAAGTGTAATATTAAAGAGAGAAACTCAAAAAATTTCTTTGTCTGTCTTAGGCCCTATTATTGGAAAGCCTCAGGCTTAGTCACTTCTGAGAATGTAGAAGGAAAAACCTAAGGGTGGGTAGTTTTCTTTGCCATGAAACAAATTCCAGCTTAGCTCACCTGAGCTGTCTTGTCTGTGCTTAAAAGCAGAAAGGCAGCCACCAGAGCCTCTCTGCAACCTGCTTATGGAGCAGGTTCTTGAGTTTCACCAGCTCACCTATTAGCAATAGGAAGTCCTTGACCAGCATGGGCAGTGTAAGGCACAAGCAAACATCAATTTTGACCCTTCCAACCACTGAGAGCTTGACTTGGCAAAGGTTTTAAGTGTTTTAAAGCATCTGTTTCTAAAAATTAGATCTTTGCATTGATTCTCCTGTACACTAATTCAGGGACTGATGGAGCTACAAATGGTTCTGCCAACCCCAGACAGTGATGAGAAGAATGGACTGAATCTGTTGCGGCGCCTCTGGGTAGTAAAGTTTGATGTTGAAGATGAGATTCAGAAGCTGGCAGAGAGGTAAGAGCTGTTCTTGGCTGACTGGGTTTTAAGGGGACCTCTGCTCTGCGCACCTCGTGGAGCTGCACTGCAGGGCAGCTCTAGGTCACCTCAGCAGTACATGTAGCAGTGGCTTCTCTTGCTGAAGGGTGACCCATCACCTCTCTGTGTACCCTGCAGGCTGTGGGAGTCCATGGGGCTGGAGCTGCAGCCTGATCTCTGTTCTCTGCTGATCAAAGATGTCATCTACCATGAAGAGGCAGTGAGACAAGCAGGGGCTGAAGCTCTTTCCAGAGCTGTAGCTCAGTACCGAAAGCAAGCAGCAGAGGTCATGAGCAAACTCACAGAGATTTACCAGGAGAAGCTCTATGTAAGTACTCCTGTCCTAAGAGTTGTCAGGCACAAGTTTGTGCTTTGTTCTACCATTTTTATTAGTTGCTTTTCCTTTTGTCTCTCTTTAGGATGTGCACTGAGCCTGCTGTTGGTGTGTTTGAGCTTATCACAGGCTTTAATTCTTGACCCTCATCAGCCAGTAATGGCACCACTGTACAAATGGAGGGTGTGCCTTGGTGATACAGGAAGGCTGTGGCAAGGCAGGGTCCAATTTAAGTCACTTGGGGCCTACATTTGTTCTTTTGTTTTTGTGCCATGCTCTTCTTTAGTGGTATCATATTAGCAAAGGGCATTGGAGGTATAGCTGGCCGATCCTCTGCACGCCTGTCCTTGGAAAAGGCATTCTGATGAAATTTTTAATCTTTCCAGAGGCCACCCCCAGTTTTGGATGCTTTGGGACGAGTGATATCTGAATCACCGCCTGACCAATGGGAAGCAAGGTACAGTCATCTTCAGATTGATCTCATCACTTCCTGTGCATCCAAATGAGATTTTTTGATTTTTATTTAGAAGTATTAATGGGATGCAATTGTATTGACTTTCTGGTTTCATGTGTTCTTCTGGTAGAGAATATTTGTGGCCCTCAAGCAGGCTGGGCAGGCAGAACTGAAATGCTTTCAGTTCCATCGGAATATTGGATGCTGTCTTCTCTGTGTCCTGATAAGAACAGAGTCTTTGCCTCTTAGACTGTGTGATTTTTGTCTTATCTTGTTGTGTTCTCACCTCTGTATTGGCCATTGATTGTTTCAAGAGCAGCAGTGCAAGCCTTAATGAACTGGATGAATTCCAATTTAGATAATTAGCTTTTTGTTTATTTGTATACAATACAGGTCTAATTGGAGATCTTCTTGTTTGGTCCTTGTCTTGAGCTAATCTGTCCTTTAGCCTGATGCACATCGCAAAGCTGCTGTTTTTCAGCAGTAGATGAAGGGATCCTGATATCTAAGTTGGCTCAAGTATCTGTAATGCATAATCGAGATAGAAGTCATTATATGGCTGAGGGTTTGTTGTCCTTTTGGGAGGCTGCAGCATGGGGTTACATAATGAAATACACAGAGCCTGCACACTGAGTATTTCTGTTGTCATTATGGTTCTCTCAGCTTCTGTAACTTACTTCTGATAGCAAATGTGCTTGGGGGCTCAAGCAAATTCTGTGAAAAGTCAGTAAGCTTACAGGCTCACCATCTTCACAGGTGTGGCATAGCTCTGGCTCTCAACAAGCTCTCAGGGCATCTGGACAGTTCTCAGGTGAAGCCCCTCTTTCAGTTTTTTGTGCCGGATGCTCTGAATGATCGCAGTCCCGAGGTCAGGAAGTGCATGTTGGATGCTGCTCTTTCGACACTCAACACTCATGGCAAAGTAAGTGAATATTTCTTTCTCTAGCAGTGGAATAAATATGTGATGAAAATGTGGACACTGTCTTGGAGCCCACAGAAATTCTGGGAAGATAGAATTCCTTTTCAGGCTTCGTGCAAAGCAAAACATAAAAGCTTGCCAATTGTTGGCTTAATTAAACTGAAAACAGCTGAAGGCATTGAAGGAACTGAGGACCGTCCTTCCCCCTGCCAGCCCTTCCCAGCAGTGTCAGATGGGGGAGGTGTTCAGGGTCTGAACTGCGCAGCTTCTGATTTCCTCCTATGTCCCAGTCACCTCTGGACAGATGTCTGTATTCCTGTTTAGCCCAGGACAATTTGGATGTTTTCATATTACTCATTCTCCTTCTGTTTCCTGGGAAAACAGTACGAAGTTTGTTTGGTGTCTCTGCTGTCCCTTTGCAAATGGGGCAAACAGGAGCAGGCCCTGCTGCTCGGGCCTGGGAACTTGCATTGCTTCTGGCAGAACATCCTGCTGGCAGGCTTGGGGAATCTAATTTTGAAGAGCTAACTTCTCTCTAGCAGGAAATATTTGTTGACTATCGGGATGGCACAAGGTTTTATGTGATGTGACACATGAAATGAACTGTAAATACAGTGTGATTGTTCAGTTGTTGGCTCAGAGAAGAACAAACAAGTCCACTGAGCATAGCAAATCTCATTCTGAGTGGACTCTAGTGGCAAGTTCTGTGGTTTTGTTTTTCAGGACAATGTTAACTCTCTCTTGCCAGTGTTTGAAGAATTCCTGAAAAATGCTCCTAATGATGCCAGCTATGATGCTGTCAGGCAAAGCGTGGTCATTCTGATGGGGTCACTGGCAAAACATCTGGACAAGAGTGACCCTAAAGTGAAACCCATTGTTGGCAAACTGATAGCAGCCTTGTCCACCCCGTCTCAGCAGGTAGGTGCCTTCTGGGAGGAGTTCTCAGGTTCCCCACAGAGGTGGGTTAACACTAGGATACTTTCAGGGTTGTCAGAGAGATGAAAAACGGCTTTGGTGACAGAAAGGTGTCATTGGGGGTGCAATGGGGGTGCAAGGGGCAACTTAGGTTAATGATGAGTATTTTGTGGTCTGATAGCTGGTGGGTCATTTTACAGGTTCAAGAGTCAGTGGCAAGCTGTTTACCCCCTCTGGTGCCTGCCATTAAGGAGGATGCAGGAGGAATGATCCAGAAGCTGATGCAGCTGCTCTTGGAGTCTGATAAGTACGCTGAGCGCAAGGGTGCAGCGTATGGGCTGGCAGGGCTGGTCAAAGGCCTGGGCATCCTGTCTCTCAAGCAGCAGGAGATGATGACCACGCTGACCGATGCTATCCAGGACAAGAAGAACTTCCGCCGGCGGGAGGGTAAGGGATGAAGGCTTTTCCCTCCAGATACCCTGTATTTCTCTGGTACCCACTCCCACTGTGGTCAGATGGAGCACCTGCGCCCCTGTGCTTGGTTTAGCTACATTTATTTTACTCAAGCTTGAAGAGAAAGAAATGGGAAATGTCTGTTGTGAGGCCACTGATTGTGTATAGTGTCCTGAAATTGCTCTATTCACATCATATTGGAAGAAGGGTTTCTGGTCCTAGACCTGTTTTCAGAGGCAGGTGTTGCTTGGGGGGCTGCTTTTCTGACTCCACGAATCCCCACTATAGCACAAGCTACAAGGGCAAAGAAAGCAAGAGACTTCCAGCTGTGAGGATTGAGTGCTGGTGGAGGAATTCTGCAAACTCCCTTCTTTTTCCATCCTCCTTAAATGAAGTTGTATTTTCCTCTGACTGTGCTCTCTGGTTTTTAGGGGCTCTCTTTGCCTTCGAGATGCTCTGCAGCATGCTTGGGAAGCTCTTTGAACCCTATGTGGTTCACGTGCTGCCTCACTTGCTGCTTTGTTTTGGAGATGGGAACCAGTATGTGCGAGAGGTAAGGTGCCTTCACTCTCTGCGATCATAGAGTGTTAAGAGAAAAACAAATGAATGGATATGAATCCTGTTTGTAACCAGGCACATTGGGAAGGTGACCTGTCCCTTGAGATAGCACTAATAACAATTTGATCTTAATAACTGAAAGCACCTGATTTCATTGGCCACCAATTGGGACCTACTTAGCCAGCTGCATCATTGTACTGAGACACTGTTTGCATGAAGGCTTTGTTCCCTTTGAGTCTCAGAGGAAGCAAGAAAACATGTGTTGTGTCACAGTTTGTAAGTGTTCTCTTCTCCTTGGAGGCTGCAGATGACTGTGCCAAAGCTGTGATGAGCAATCTGAGTACTCATGGGGTGAAGCTGGTTTTGCCATCACTTCTTGCAGCACTGGAAGAGGAATCTTGGAGAACTAAAGCTGGTATGGACCAATATCTGACTGACATAAACAGAGTAACTCACAGTTCCCTTTGGTGTCATCCCCCTCGTTATTCCTCCATCCCTACAGAGGGCTGTGATAGTTCCTAAGTCTGTGGGGACTTGGGGACTGTGGAACTTACAGAGCTTTTTAGATAGAATCAGTTCCCTGACACATTCGAGCGATCTTTTTTACCCCAGCAGATTCAAGGGACAGTTTGTACCCCCTGTATCTCTACACAACTACACCAGAACCTGGAATTTTCCTCCCACACTTCTTTTCCCTAGTACAAAAATAAAAAAGATATTTTTTGCTGTCTTTAGGTGGCACAGAGTGGCTTAATGCATTTCAGTCTTTCTTTGTGTTCTCCATTTGGTAGATCTGAGTTTGAGATAAACGTGATTATCTTCTCATATTGATTCTTAATTTTGTGTATTGTTTTGTCTTGTCTTTTTTCTTTTTTTTCCTTTCTTTTTGTGTACGTTGTGCACAGGCTCAGTGGAACTGCTGGGGGCTATGGCATACTGTGCTCCTAAACAGCTCTCCTCCTGCCTACCCAACATCGTGCCCAAACTCACTGAAGTGCTGACAGATTCCCACGTGAAGGTGCAGAACGCAGGGCAGCAGGCTCTCAGGCAGATTGGGTCTGTCATCAGGAACCCAGAGATCCTGGGTAAGAATTGTCTGCATCTCTAATGTCCTGACATGGCAATGGTTTATAATAACAAGATTTAGGTTCAAATGCAAATTTGTATAGAAATGAAACTACTCCTACAGAAGTGTAACACGAAAGCTTGACAGCAGCTGTCTGCTTTCTGCTTTTTAAATGTTCCTGTCCGTCTTGTCAGCTGGTGGTAATAGGTTTTCCGCTGTCCCTGTGCTGCTGGTTCCTTTAGAAGCATCTAAAACATTCCTTAAGAGAACAGCAGCTCACCCTGATGTGTTTTTGGTTTATGTACAAATACAGTCTTTTCTCTCTTTCAAAAAATGTTCAGCAATCGCTCCAGTTCTGTTGGACGCTCTCACTGACCCCTCCAGGAAGACCCAGAAGTGTCTGCAGACTCTGCTGGATACCAAATTTGTCCATTTCATTGATGCTCCATCCTTAGCACTGATCATGCCAATTGTTCAGAGGGCTTTTCAGGATCGTTCCACAGACACCAGGAAAATGGCTGCCCAGATCATTGGGAACATGTACTCCCTGACTGACCAGAAGGTATAGTGTTAAAAATGCTCTCCAACTGTATTACTCTAATACATTACTGGGTAGGGGGCAACAGACAAGCACTAGAGAGAACTTATTTGGCTTGGAGATTTTCCTGTTAAGGTAGAAAGTATTAGCATCCATGCGGCTTCATTAATTAATTGTATGTAAATGAACACATGACTCTAAAGACAGCGACAGTTCTCAGGTGCTTAAGACTGTCAGCTCTGTGCTTTGGTCATTTAGTTAGTACCAGATTTACCCCTGCAAAAAGGTCTTGTAGCTTTTACCATATAAGAAATGCCTTAACAAACAAACAAGTGAAGCACAGATCAGCTGCTTACAAATGGATCCAGGGTTTGTTTGAGAAGTATTTGTAGGACCTGACTGTAGGCTAAAGATCTGTGTTTAATTTTTATGCTGATAATCTCTACATTTAAACCTTGTGTAAATGTTAGGAGTGTTGGATTTTCCTTAGATACAAAGTGCTGGGTTGTGAGTGAGCATCGAAAAGGTTTTGGTCTGCACAGAACTGGTGTAGTTTCTTGAAAGGTGACTTATGTTTTTTTCTCCTTTTGAATCTGGTTCTTACTGTCTGGGCTCTTTGTTTCAGGATCTGGCTCCGTACCTGCCCAGTGTGACTCCAGGACTGAAGGCATCTCTGCTGGATCCTGTACCTGAAGTAAGTCTTCTGTACAAATTCAGTTTGTCTTTCAGTGCACTGGGCTGGCCATTGTCCTGGTCAGTGTGACCCTTGGCTGGGTGTTTTGCAGATCTCTGTTTCTCTTGTCCATAGGTGCGCACCGTGTCTGCAAAGGCCCTGGGAGCCATGGTGAAGGGCATGGGAGAGTCGTGCTTCGAGGATTTGTTGCCGTGGCTGATGGAGACCCTGACGTACGAGCAGAGCTCAGTGGATCGCTCTGGTGCTGCTCAAGGTGGGGACAGCTGCGTGTGAATACTGAGCTCAGACTTCCTCCTACAAAACCAGATTAGCTGCTTGTTTCTTGTGTGTCTCAGCTTGGTTCCCTGCTTGCTTTCCCCAGGTCTGGCTGAAGTTATGGCTGGTTTGGGGGTAGAAAAGCTGGAGAAACTTATGCCAGAGATTGTAGCTACGGCCAGTAAAGTGGATATTGCTCCACATGTACGAGATGGTTATATCATGATGTTCAACTACCTGCCAATTACCTTTGGAGACAAGTTCACTCCCTATGTTGGTCCCATCATTCCGTGTATCCTTAAGGTATGTAGCAGACATGAAGAATTTTATTTCTTAAAGGATAAAAAGAAGTCTCCAGAGTGTTTGAAGTATTGTTTCCAGTAATTGTGGGACATCACCTTTGCACATTCACAACTCTGTCTTGTATTTCCTTTTCACAGCTGAGAGAGGAAACATCCGTTTGTTTTCCTCCTGTTGCTTTTGTGTGTTGTGCTGAGACCCCCAGTTTGCAGAGCCCCTTTTCTGTGTGTGCTCAGGCGCTGGCAGACGAGAACGAGTTTGTGCGGGACACGGCGCTGCGCGCGGGGCAGAGGATCATCAGCATGTATGCCGAGACAGCCATCGCGCTGCTCCTGCCACAGCTCGAGGACGGCCTGTTTGATGACCTGTGGAGGATAAGGTAACAGATAGACAGCTTATCCACAGACATTCCTCTTCTGTGGCTGAAAAACCAGGGTGATTTAGACTCTGCTCCTCAAGGAAATGCAGAGATCTCCCAAGAAGCAAAACCAAGTGTGTCTTTTTGCTTGTTGATTTGAGTGTGATGCCTTAGAACTTTCAAAGCCCTGCCAGCCTGGATCAGGTTTCCTAATGCCTGCAGAGCATTCCTGCTGGATTATTAATTCTGGTGGTGATTCTGAAATGCACTTCCAAGGCAGTTGATGTGGCAATATTTAGCCCTTGTGTATTGTTTCTCATTTTTCCAAATGCTGAGTAAGTTATTGTTCTCCTGTGGATGGAAATGTGCAGTGGAGCACTCAGCTAATAGCAGTTGCTCAAAAATCAGTTGTACTAAATGATTAGTGTCAGCTGAGTGCTGCTCAGTGCTCTTACCCCAGGTGAATGTCATTTGGGTTGACACAGATGCTGGCATTGTCTTGCTCATTTTTAGAAGCCAGGCTATTCTGGAAGTCATTGCTTTGATTTGGAAATTCTCCCAGCCCTTCCAGTTTGGGATTCATTCCTTCTCTTCCTGTTTAGCATGCTGCTTTCAGCCATGTTGGCAGACTGATGTTACACATCAGCCCATGCAGGGTTTCAGCACTGACCTCACACTTGGGTCCTGCCTGTGGCTGATGTCCTGTTAGGTTTGGACAGCTACTGCCTGAGTGCCCTGTTTGTGACACTTCACTTGCTCCTGTTGCCAGGTTTAGCTCAGTTCAGCTCCTCGGAGATCTTCTATTCCATATCTCAGGAGTCACTGGAAAAATGACCACAGAAACTGCCTCAGAGGATGACAACTTTGGAACAGCCCAGTCAAACAAGGTAAAGCCATTGTCTGTTGTGCCTTTATTTCTTTTTTAATTCTTCTATTTTAAATCAGCATGCTGGAAAGGCACTGTGAATAATCCTGCATTTTGGGTTTTGGTAAGGTTCATGAGGGGATAATATGCTTTGTGCTATTTCTTCTCAGGCTATTATTACTGCCCTGGGAGTGGAGAGGAGGAACAGGGTGCTGGCAGGGCTGTACATGGGCCGCTCTGACACGCAGCTGGTGGTGCGTCAGGCCTCCTTACACGTCTGGAAGATCGTCGTCTCCAACACTCCTCGCACGCTGCGTGAAATTCTGCCAACGCTCTTTGGGCTCCTCCTGAAATTCCTGGCCAGCACTTGTGCAGACAAGAGAACGGTGAGAAATGGAGTGGCAGAAACTAATTCCCGAGGAACACAGGATAATTCTTCTCTATAAATCACATCAAAGCTGTCAGTTTAACAGACAGCAGGTTTGAGTTCTGTGTTTGCTGAAGGCAACTGTGAGGACAGTAGAACTAATTTTTGTGTGGTTATTCATCACAGTGATGTCTCCATTCCTACTGCTCTGTCTGTACTGTGAACAGTAGGCTATGGTCAGAAGTTAACATTTGCTCACAGTTCACCTTCTTAAGTTTCATATAAAAAGGAAAATTGTTAATTAATACATTTCTGGGGACAGGTTGCAGCACGGACGTTAGGAGACCTTGTCCGAAAGTTGGGAGAGAAGATCCTTCCTGAAATCATTCCCATCCTGGAAGATGGGCTGAGGTCAGACAAGAGTGATGAGAGACAAGGAGTGTGCATTGGATTGAGCGAGATCATGAAATCGACCAGCAGGGATGCGGTGAGTGGGATGTGCAAGGTGAAATTCCCAGGTATTTGTGCTGTGGTGCAGGTATGGCACTTGAGACAGAACAATGCAGGTAGTGCTGGACTTGGTCTGTGGACTGAATTCAGGGCCTAGAACTAACACTGAGTTGCTTTTCAGGGAAATGTATAGATTTGTATCTGTATCTCTATATTTTAACATTGCACAGTTCTGACTTATATGAAAACCTTCCACTAGGTAGCCTTAGAGCACTGCAGCTATTTGTACTGATTAACGCTGCTTGTCTTCCAATATATTTCAATCAAACTGCAATTCAGTTTCAGTTGTGTAAATTCTGCATTCTCAGCCCCTTCACTGAGATAAATGTGTCTGTTGTGCTTTAGATACTCTGTAATTTTACCTCTTCATCTTCAGGTTCTGCTTTTCTCCGAGTCCCTGGTTCCTACAGTGAGGAAAGCACTGTGTGACCCTCTGGAAGAAGTCCGGGAGGCTGCAGCCAAAACATTTGAGCAGTTGCACTCAACAATTGGCCATCAGGCTCTTGAAGACATCCTGCCGTTCTTGCTGAAGCAGCTGGTGAGCATTGCTCAGCATTAGTCAACAACCTGATTAATGATGTTGTGGAATGTTTTGAATAATTAACTGAAAGGAGGATTGTAGTGACAGACCTTCCAGGGAACAGCAGCAATATTTTCTCTCATCCATGGAGTCATCCTGGCAATTGGTAGGGAAGATCTTGTGCCTAAAGCTGTGGCCTAGGAATGCTCACCTGGCTGTGCTAGAAAATTGCCATTGTCACCTGCTTGGTTGCTTGGCCATGATGCCTAAAATGGAAAATCTTTCTGATGTGACAGAAGAGCTTGGTTTGGGTTTTGCTGTGTAGTATGAGAGCATTTTTGAATAGAAGGACTTGGTTCTGGTTATATGGTCATGTGGTGAATTGGCTCTTGAAACAGGGTTTAGCTTGGTGTGTCACAGATCATTTCTCAGGGTCAACACTTCCTCTTTCCCTGCAGGATAATGAAGAGACAGCTGACTTTGCTGTGGATGGTCTTAAACAAGTTATGGCTGTCAAGAGCCGTGTGGTGCTGCCTTACTTGGTGCCAAAGGTATGATGGGAAACAAATTCTAAGCTTCATATCTGTGCTGTTTCCTCTGCTTGCTGCCAGTTTTCTTTGGACCAGTAAGGCAAAAAGGAAGAGCACAGCTTGAAATTTCCTTCTGATTTTAAGCTCAAAACATAGATTTTTCATGTTGTAGATGAAGTGAGATTCCTTCTGAAAAAACTCTCATTTTTTGGTGTTGTTTTTTTGGTTTTTGTAGCTGACTACCCCCCCAGTGAACACCCGTGTGCTGGCTTTCCTCTCCTCAGTGGCAGGGGACGCTCTGACACGGCACTTGAGTGTCATCCTGCCTGCCATGATGTCTGCGCTCAAAGAGAAGCTGGGCACCAGTGAAGAGCAATTGGCAAGTAGCACAGCTCAGCTTTTTGTTGTGACAGGTTGCCTGAAGACAGTGCATCAGGTTTACTTCCCAGCCCAGAATCTGTGTTCTCTAGATTCACAGATTGCATGTTTAATTCAGCCCATTAGCTTCTCCAGGATGAGTCTTTTTGCCTGGTGGCATATTGTGAGTCAAAAAACGTATGCTTTCCAAATCTATTTGTATCCATTTAAAAGTCTCTTTGGCCTGCTACAAGACACAATTCTCAGCTTACTTATTCCTGGAGAACTGCCAGAGTGTCTGGTTAACTTCGTATTTATTCTTGGTGTAGAAGGCTGAGAGATTAAAGGGCTGCAGGAAGGAAATCTCCTATTTTGCATGCAGCACTCCTCCTGTACTTCTTTCCAAAACATCTGGTGTTTGGACTCCAGAGAACATCCTGGAGTTGTGACTGCGGACAGACATGTACATAATCAGTCGGTGAATTAGGAATGAGTGGCAGAGTCCTCCTGTCTGTCTGCTGTGGATGCCCATTAGATCAGCTTTAGCCCCAAGTCTGCCTGGAGATCTCTAATGGACCCACAGACGTGCTTGTAATTAGTGTTATGACGCACAGCTTTAAACTACCTAAATCAGAAGAATGTTATCTGACAGGACTCACAGTCTGTCTTGGATGAGTAAGATGGGGGAGACTGAGCTACTCTTAATTTTTGTAAATTAGCCCTCCTGTAGCCGGTCCATCAATCAGTTCAGCAGAGTTTGGTCACTTGTTAAATGTTAAGAATTGATTATAAACCTGTGTCTGCTCCAGGACTGAGTCAAGCTTTTAGTGGTGATGTGACCGGCTGTTTAATGAGAAACAATTAGCAAGCAGAGTATGTTGTAGCATTTCTCTGAGAAAATGCTGTGGGTAACATGGAGAAACCTGGGGCTAAATCTGGCTTTGTTCTGTTTGAGAGCTAACATAAAGTTCATTTGGACTCTTCAGGAAATGGCCAACTGCCAGTCTGTAATCCTGTCTGTGGAAGATGATGTTGGGCAAAGAATTATAACTGAAGATTTGCTAGAAGCTACGCGCAGCCCTGAGCTGGGCATGAGGCAGGCAGCAGCTGTCATGCTGAATATCTACTGCTCCAAGACAAAGGCAGACTACACTGGCCATCTCAGGAGCTTGGTGTCGGGCTTGATTCGTCTGTTCAATGACACCAATCCTGTAGTTCTGAATGAAAGCTGGGATGCACTTAATTCCATCACCAAGGTGAGAGGCAGCTTAAAAAGGTGACAGCGTAATGCTTGGCCTGAGAAGACTTCACATCTGAGACTTCGAGTATCTGGATGCCATGTTGCCTCATCTCTGTCTTTCCCCTCTTTCCTGCAGAAATTAGATGCCGGGAACCAGCTTGCTCTCATTGAGGACCTGCACAGGGATATCCGGATTGTAGGGAACGAGGCCAAGGGGGAGCACGTGCCAGGATTCTGTATTCCTAAGAAGGTAAAGGATCAGTGGATGTGGATTCATCACAGCCACAATACACCACCTTTGGGGAGAGCTGATTGACATGACTTCACAGCTCTTAGGAGCAGCGACTGTTTGGGCATTCCAAACCTGTATGTTGGAGAGACTTTTTGTAGGTTACAGCTCTCCTGAGTTCCCCTCCAGAAGACTCCTCTTGTAATGAGGTCTCTCACAATTCTGTAATGCATGTAAGTCATGGTCACTGGCTGCTTTATGTGGGGGAGTAACACTGGACTTCTGTGCCAAATTTCTCTGGTTTAAAAATTCCCTGAGCCGCCACCACTTTTCTCATAGCAACTGGCTCAGTAAGGCAGAGAGGCATGAAATCAAACCAAATAAAAGTAGCTCTGTCAATGTGGAAGCAGGCAGCTGAAGGTCAACAGGAAATTGAGAGAAACTCTCCAAGTTTGTGCATCTGGTGTATAATAGGAGCAAAAATAAGATACATATTTTTTGCATCTTAGCTTCTAAGCCTTCTTATCTGATTTTCGTGACAGGGAGTGACTTCCATACTCGTGGTGCTGCGGGAAGGTGTTTTAACTGGTAACCCAGAGCAGAAGGAGGAGGCAGCAAAGGCCTTAGGGCTGGTTATTAAGCTGACTTCTGCTGAAGCTCTGAAACCATCTGTGGTGAGCATCACTGGGCCACTTATTCGAATCCTGGGAGATCGGTTCAGCTGGAATGTCAAGGTGGCTCTGCTTGAAACATTAAGCCTGCTTTTAGCTAAGGTAAGATTCAAAGTGTTGGACTGTGGTTTGGGAACATTTGCCATGGTAACCTTCAGAAGGATCTGTTGCTGTTCTTGTAAATACAGCTGGGATCCCTGCTGCTGTGGATTTGGTATTTAGAAATAGTGCTGTAACTGGATTGAGTTCTTCCAGCAGCTTCTGGCCTACCAAAAAAGCCCCCAGTACTGAATCACTGCACTTTTTAGAAATATTGCTAAATGCTGATCTCACTTTCCAGTGATTTAAACCCACCATGTAATTAATCTCTCCCGTGTCCACCACTTTTATGAGTTGTTAAGTGTACAGATCTTATGTATCTTTGAACTGAGATAAGCTAAGATTTTATTCAGTGCTCTGTATACAAAAGGCTGTTCATGGTAGTGTAAAACTTCCCAGCATTACCCTCATATTTCAGTATGCAGAGAATAAGATTGAATTTGAAAAGGTTAAAGGTTTTGTGGTAAATTATTGTTTCATGTCTTTCCTATTTTAGTAGCACATTAGATCTAACAAGGGCTCTGTGAAAATGAACTGCTGTAGTAGAGGTCACACTATTTTCAGGCTTTGGTCTCTAGCTGCTGTTTCAAACTAGACCCCACCATTTTCCCTTCTTCCATCTCTGGCATAGGTTGAGATTGCCCTGAAACCATTTTTGCCCCAGCTGCAAACAACCTTCACCAAAGCTCTGCAGGATTCAAACCGTGCTGTTCGCCTTAAAGCTGCCGACGCTCTGGGGAAACTCATTGTCATCCATGTCAAAGTGGATCCTCTCTTCACGGAGCTCCTCAATGGAATCCGTTCCAGTGATGACTCTGCCATCAGGTAAGCTGCAGGTGATGGCTCAGACTTCCCTGCTTACTTAGGAGGAAAGAAAGGGCTGGCATGGATGAACAAAACCCTGTGTATATATTAGTGAAAGCAGTTGACTGTTATCCAAGGGTAGTAAAAAATGTGGATCCTGGGGCCTGCCTGAGTCAGAAGCTGAGCTGTGAGTGTTTGGGAGAAGCAGTGCTTGGTGTGTGCCCAGCTCTCCTCTCTTGCACACCCCCAGCAGCCCACTGGAACACACAAGACACTACCAGATGTGAGTCTGACCTGAAGTAATGCAGCTGTTGTATCCTGAGGGCACAGACCCTTAAGACATGGACTTCCTGACTTGAGTTTTTTAAAGTTTAAACACTCAGAAAATACCTGTGTGGTAACAGACAGACACAAGCACAGAAACATGGAAGTACTCTCTAGGATGGAGTTTTCAGCCTCCCAGACTGTAGGGCAGATCAGTGTAATTGCTGTGCAGGGATCTGCTGCATGTATCCAGAGCTCAGCTTCTCCTCAAGGATTGGGGAGAGGCAGTGTCTGACTACACTGTGGTCACTTCCAGGGACACGATGCTGCAGGCGCTGCGGTTTGTCACCCAAGGAGCTGGTGCAAAAGTCGATGCTGCAATTAGGAAGAACATCAGCACAGTGCTGCTCGGGATGCTGGGGCACGATGAGGTACTGCTGCAGCCAGCTGCACAGGAGCCCTGCTGTGGACAGTCTTTCTCTTACGTTTAAAACCTGTACTTTCTAACAGAATTATTTTCTAAAATAACTTCTGGGGAAATTCCTGATGATGCAGTCACAGGGGCAAGAATTGGAGATCCCTGGCCAGTCCCTGGTAACTGAAAATCTGACAGTTTAATGTTTCCTTGGCAACTGTGCATATGGGGTTTGACCAGCAGCTCCTCACCAAGAGGTTTGAGCTGGCTCTGCAGTCAGGATTTGCATTTTATCTTGAAGAAAATCTGCAGTACCTTCACACTATGCACAGATCTGTGTTCGCAGCCTCTCGGCTGGGGTTTATTGTTTAGTGTGAGAATTTTTTCAGATAATGACCGATTTTTCTCCAACAAGCAAGAAGCTCTCCAAGTTTAATATAGGGTCCTCTGTATATGGCAGATAGCAACAGTAACATCTGTGAGATTAAAATTAATCATCTAATAATTTCTTTCCTATGTTAATCTGTGCAACTGTTAACATGCTAGAAATAGAAAAATTGAAATATTCCCACTGGGTTCTAAGTTTTGGGGAGGAAAAGAGTAGTAATGGGATAGTCACATACGGAAGCCAAAATAACAACAGCCTGGGAGTGTTAAAGTAAAAGTAGTAAGAGTTTGTCACAGAGATGAGCTCATCCAGAGAAGGCTAGAAGTGACACATTATAGTAAGTGGATCTAAACTAAACTCTTGTGAACGTGTCTTTTAAAACATTCACTTTCATTTTTATGATTTTTCCATTTAGCAACTTAGATAAGATCTGTAATTCTTCTATCTCTGCTGGCTTTTTTGACCATATGTTTGTCTTTAAGTTCCATTACGTACAAGCAACTTTATGAACTGACAGAAATCCACAGGGAGTAGGAGTGAAATGCTACTATTTATTTCCTCCTTCTCTTTTTATTTCCTGTCATCTTCTGGCACTGGCTGTGTTCGCTGCCTGTCCCTGGTGTGTTCCTGATGTCCCCCTGCTCCTCAGGACGCCACCCGCATGGCCTCGGCCGGCTGCCTGGCAGAGCTGTGCGCGTTCCTGTCGGATGAGGAGCTCAGCACTGTTCTCCACCAGCACTTACTGGGTAGGTGAAGCTGCTCACAGGGACTGCAGCTGATTCTGAAAGCAGGCAAGATTCCTTCTCAGCCACTGGTTCAGGCTTTGTGTCCAAATCTCTGCTCTCTGTTTTCTTGTGCTCTTCTTTGGTCATGGCTGTTAATTCATGCACCCTGATGCACAGTGAACACGGGGTACTGGTTGTCATTTGGGGATACCCAGAAATTTTTTTCCCTTAGATTTGTTATCAGATGACTCAATAAAAGTACCAGCATGGCTGAGTATTTGGTGGTGCAGCCACAGAGAGGATGGGAGGTGACAGGGTGTTCAGGCAAGGGTGGACAGGAGGCCCATCCCATCTTTTATGATGGCACTGTGATCTTAGGTTGGCTGATGCACAGATCACATGTGATGGCTTCTCATGCTTTTGGAGAATTAACTAATTTGCCTCTAAGTTAGAAAAAACAGTGAACGTTGTAGGAACCCACAGTGTTTAGGAGTGCTACGGATTACTCTCCCCAGCATGAGATTAAAAAGAGAATTAGTTGGCTAGTGCCAAATTGTAGGGGGCTTGGAACTAGATGATCTTCAAGGTCCCCTTCCAACTCAAACCATTCTGTGATTCTGAATTACAGATGACTTATAAAATTTTGTTAGAGAGTAAGTTTGTGTAATTTTGAGACCATCAGAAGTACTTAAGTGGAAGAAGAGAGTTCCTCATTTGTGTCTGTTTCCCTGCCTGCCCAGGTGCTGTTCCCACATGGTGTTGCATTTTAGCTGTGTGTGTGCTTTGGGGAGGAGTGGGGAAAGCAAGGCATTGCTTTAGATGCTGTTTGTTACTTCATTTTATGGCAGTGAATTAACAAACTGCCAGAAGCCTCCTCAGATGAAGAGGAATGCCATTGCTGTGTTCTTTCCTCTGCAGCAGATGTCTCTGGCATCGACTGGATGGTGAGGCACGGCCGGAGCCTGGCTCTCTCCGTGGCTGTGAACGTTGCTCCTGGCAGGCTGTGTGCCCCAAAATACTACAACAGTGTTCAGGAGATGATCCTCAGCAACGCCACGGCCGACAGGGTGAGTCCTGCCTGAGGGTGGGTGAGTCCTGCCTGAGGGTGGGTGAGCACTGCTCTGCTTGTTGGGAGCAGTTCTGAAAGGTGTGTGAGCAGGTTCTTTGTGTTACCAAAGAGGACAAAACCCCCAAGTGCCATCTGAAGCTTCTCCCTTTGCCAGATGCAATTTTTATGGTGAAATTACACAACTGTTCTGGTTCTTCGAGTTCTGATCTCTGTGGATATGAAGATTAAATAATCTTCAACTGCAGAGTAGCTTTCACTGGGAGTAAGTTATACTTCTGCTCCCTATAAAAGTTCTCATTCACAGCCAGGTTTACAAGAAGTGCAAATTACTCATTTTAGGAGGATTTTAAATCTGGGGTTGAGGGAGTAATTTGGGGTAGGGATCTTAGGGGCTTGGTGGAGCCTGCCACCTTATTCCCTGTGGCTCATGATTGTACTGGGATTTTTTTATCATATTACCCAGTAATATTAACCCAGTGTTTTCCTGCTTTGATGCTGCTGTTTTCTTGAAAGATGGGTTTAGCCTCCTACAAAAGCTGACAGACCATGAGCTTGGTTATAAAGGCTGTTGAACTCTGGGTAGTAACACCAGTTCTTGTCTTTGTGTTGAAGATCCCCATCGCAGTTAGTGGAATCAGAGGGATGGGCTTTCTCATGAAATACCACATGGAAGGGGGAGGCAGCCTGCCTCCCAAACTTTCCAGCCTCTTTATTAAGGTAAGGATTTTTATGATAACTACCTGGTGGTGTTCTCATGTGATCAGAATCTTTCTCTGAGCTAACTCATGAATGGCTGTCTATCAAATCCCTGAAAATCTTAAGTATTTCTTTTTGTGGCAGAGCACAAACAGAATCATAGTATCAGCCTGCTTTGCAGCTATAAATGCAGTACTGCCATCCCTGCTCTAACATGGAAATTTTGTTTTGAGCTTTCTGTGCTAAACCTCAGGTCTGATTCTTGTAAGTGCATTTTTCCTTTGCAGTAACAGGCAGCAGGCAGGGAAGCAGAGAAGAGTAGGGGGGAGCTGTTGAGTTTTACGGTTCCTAAAGGTCAAAGGCCTTTTAGAAATGCATCATATACCAACCCTCACCTTATTTGAGAGTATTGAAGTTAACATCTTTTTCAATTCCAATCTATTTAAATATTCTACCTCAAAATTCCTTTGTTGGTTGTTCTGTTTCTTTAGGTGTGTGTCTGGATTTTTTTTGTTTGTTTAGTTGTCTGCCCTCCTTCAATCCTCCACCCCCCAGTATCCCTCTTGGTAGACACAGTGAGAGGTCATGCTGGAGCACGTTACATGTTCAGATTTTACATTTTTTTGTCATTTCCTTGGAAAAGTACCAAACATGCAAGTTGACATGATGCAGGCCAACATTCTTCAAAGCAGATTTTTGTTTGAAATTCTACTTTTATATATAAATATTGTAGTATTTTGTTAAAATATCACAATTGTCACAATACCTCTATCACCATATTAATAATGCCCTTGACCTTCAGATATAAGCTTTCATGTTTTAGCTGTGTTAAGATTAAATTAAAATACAGAACTCTCATTTTTTAAATTTTAAATGAAACCAACTGTTGAAACACACTTTATAGTCCACCCAGAGACTGGCTTGGCCAATACCACTGAGTGAATGTATTTTGGAGGTGCTGGCACTACCAGCTTTTCTGCACTTAGTGGTCATTGACATTTCCTGAGACAGCTGAGAGGAGCATGTGACACTGTCATTAAACACATACATAGAAATTCTCTTTGAAAAGGTGTTTTGTTTTCAAGGGTGGTTCTTCTCTTACACAGTTTAGTCAAACTTGTTGGTTGCAAGTGTGTTTCTTATGTACCTGTGAGTTGAAAACTGTTTGCTTTTCTTGGTATAGTTTAAAATACTTAAATTTGAAAAAAATATAAACAATTGCATTAAACACCTGTCTTTGGTATAGCTGAATTTAATTCCACCTTCATCTCCTTCAGTGTCTTCAGAACTCATCCAGTGACATAAAGTTAGTTGCAGAGAAGATGATTTGGTGGGCAAATAAAAGCCATCTTCCCCCACTGGATCCTCAGACAATTAAACCAATTCTCAAAGCGCTTTTGGACAACACAAAGGATAAAAACACCAGTGTAAGAGCCTACAGTGACCAGGCTATTGTCAACCTTCTGAAAATGAGAGCGGGTGAAGAGGTGCTTGAGGTATGAGACACAAGGAAATGTAACTGTTGGTAGCAGTGCTGTGTCACCTCACTCTGCATTTGTCTGTGTGGTGTCTGCAGCCTCAGAATGCTCTGGAAGTCTCTTATGAAATAGGTGTAGTGGGACATTCCCATTTGCATTCAGGCCTTCAGCAGTATTATGCTAAGGCCTGAAGAAATAAGCAATACTGATTCTGTACAACCCTACAGTGCAGCATTAATAGCATCGAGGCTTTTAACATACCCCCTGTTTGACAAATGCCTTAAACCTTCCCTGTGCCAGAGTCCCCTCAGCTGGCACTGATCATTTACTGCTTTGGTCCCTGGTATGATCCCACTGCAGCAGCAGTGGTGCCACGGAGCATTTTAGGATGGACTACTTCATGCATCCATTTCCAGACCTGTTTTCTAAGTCTGACCTGCTTTTGCATAGTTCCCATATCTGGAATTGCAAACCACATGAAGAATATTGGTACCTCTGGAAGGTTTTAGCTAGATACAGCTTGTCAGGCCCTTGCACTTATTCTTACTGTGAGTGGTGTGTGGTAGGGAGTGTGTAACTGGTGCTGCCTTCCTCCGCAGTCGGTTTCCAGGATCCTGGATGGTGCCAGCCTGGAGCTGCTCCACGAGAGCTGCCGGCGCTCCCTGCGCAAGCTGGCTGGGCAGGCCGACTCCGAGGAGCAGGTCGATGACACCATCCTGACGTGATGTGGCTCCAGAGGACACGGAACACTGAACCAGCCGCTGCATCAGCATTGCAACTCCAAACACCCACTTTAAATGTTTTCATTTTTGAAAATGTTAATTCTGATGGGGTTTCAGGAAAAGGACTCCCAGAGAGTATTTTAGTATCCAGTATACCAGAATAGCCTTAATTAGACCCACATTAGCTGAAAATTAAAAATTTGGTCCCCTTTTTGAAACAGATAACAAGCAAGAGACAGACATACTAACCAATCCTGGTCAGTTGTGGCCAGTTGTGAGATGTGGCTAGAGCACATCAGGCTTAAACTCTGGTGACAGCTATTTCCTTTCCAGGGTCTGTGCAAAAACTCCAGTACTGCAAGTATTGTTGGTCTTTCCACACACCCTGGGAAGCAGGAATAGAACTCAGTGAAAGTTCAATTGTATTGTTTTTGTGTACTGCTAACTTGCTGCTTGTGACGGTTCTGAAGACTGAAAATCCCTGTAAACCGAAGTATTTAAAATAGCCTTAGAAATCACAGATGGGAAAGGGGGATTAAATGCAGTCTGTTTAGAGAAGGAACATTTAATAAAGGCTCTGACTTTGATCCTTCTGCTGTAAACTGTTCTTTTTACAAATTCATTTGTCAACAAACTTATAATGTGATTTACTTGCTTGGTTTAGGGCATACAGTTTGTAGAGTGGGCAGTGCTGTGGGCTATAAAAATCTTTTGCAAAACTCAGGTGTAAGCCAGGATTTAAAGCCAAGCCAGAATTGACACTTAATGAAATATTTAAGTAACTATTCCTATTGATTTCCAAAGTATTTTTGACTACAGATAGCTTTTTAGTTATCCAGATTGTGAAGAGTCCTCAGTATTTGTATTCAAAGGCTTCACTAGATACTTGGCACTTTCACTCTTGGGTTTTTTGGTCAATGAGTTGTGTGGCTCCAAGAAAGCATTTTATTTTACCTGGTCACATGTACCTCTCTTTTAAAAAATATATTTTAATTTACTAATACCTTTTATGTTACTTGGTGGAAATAGTGAGAATCTTGTTGCAGAATACAATTTTGTAGAAGGCAAAATGAGCTTTACATTCCATGTAGAGTACTAGTTGAGTCTTATCTCTTTTATGCAACTCACAGAAGCTGGTTGCACCTGGGAAACCAGAGCATTAAAATTTGTTATTTCAAGTGGGTGGTTGGGGGGGTGGTGTGTGTGTGTGTGTGGAATCTTCCTTGATCCCAACTCAGGATGGCTCAAACCATGGTGATGGGAGGAGAATACAATACTACACATCATAAAATTGGAAAGCATAAAACAGAACCTCATGGAACACACATTTTGCTAGAACCAATTTGTTGACTGCTATGGCAGCAGCAGCAAACACAGAAACATTCCATTTTTCACCATATGCGTCAAACTGCAAGATACAATCTTGAGTATTTGGGAGTGCTGTGCTTTATTCTGGTCAGAAGTACAAGAAGCTGCCAAAAGGTTATTGATGTCATGTCAGCTCCCGAGCCTGTGTTGTGGGCCTGAAGTACAAGAAGCTGTCAAAAGGTTATTGATGTCATGTCAGCTCCCAAGCCTGTGTTGTGGGCTCCTGTCAACCACGAGGGACTTGGGAAAATCAGCTATTTTACCCCATACCGAAGAGAGACTCAGTTCCAGTTAAAGCCTTCCTAGCTAAATTCCACATAATTTTTTATAGCATTGTGGGGTGGAGATGCCATAACCTCTCTATGCCATCTATTTCATTACATAAACTTTTCAGATTGTCAGAACTTACCTCGTGTCTGGAAAAAGAGTCTTCCTTGCTGCAACTCTTGGAGTCCACTGCTGCTTCTCCTGTTCCCACAGACATTGAAAACAGTTCATTTTTGCAGCAACTGCATTGTGACTTCAGTGTCCTCACTCCTGGAGGAAATAAGTTTAGATCTAAGTTATTTTCTCATAGATTTTCATGTTTTCTAAACAAGGTCTGGGTGTTCTTTTGTTGCAACACCACAGCATTGTTGATGTGTTAGTTTGTGTTCAGCTACAAAGCCAAGGACAAAATTACTCCTTAGCTAATTATTTCTAATCTCACATTGATGTGTTTTACTATTTCTACAAAAATGCAGTGCTTCTTCCCATTTGGTCTGACTGAAATTGTGTTCTACTTATTTCATCACATTTAGCTGCATTCTGAAGGTGGTTTTTAATTCTGATTTTTGCCTTTCAAAATACTTGCAAATCTTAAACCATCTTAAAACTACATATTTTGCACTGAATTGGCAATAGAGTGAAAACTAAACTCAATGCTCTTAAGGATTTGGCAGCTCAGGGCACTGGCATGAGTTTCATCTGTAATGCATTTGTTGTGCTTTGGGATAACAGGACCAGCAGTGAAATGTACAAAATTGTGTGCCATTCAAAAACTACTAAATAGGTGGCAAAAACTCAGTTGTTGTACTGGAATCACTCCCTCCCTCCCTGCAGACAGGAAGGAATGAAAAAGTGGCAAGTTTTGGTGGAGAATGGCCGTTTGAGGTCTTGACTGGACACGTTTGCTTACCTATTTTATATCTGATTCCAAATGATGCCCCACAATAAACATGGGTAAGAAAATTACAGTTAAACAAAGCCTTTTTTATTAACTTGGTGATTTTAGCCAACAAGATCTTTTGTTATTTATGGTATTTTGATGATTTGTATCCCCATCTTAGGTGGCAGCAAGTGGAAAAACTCATTCATCTTCCCAAACAGCACCTGAATCCCTGCACTGAGCTTGGTTGGTTCTGAGAGGGAGGAGTAAAAGGCAGAAGCAGCTCACTTGCACTTATGGAGAATATGCTGATTTTTCAGTCACAGTAAAACACTGAATTTGGATTTTGATAGCTATATTTTGCTATTTATACACTGCAATATAATACATCAGAGATAAAATACCCATAATTTTTTGCCACAACATGAGACCTGATAAATTGATTGTGCCAAATTGGTGACTGAAGAATTAATTTTTTTTTCTCATTTCAAATGTCTTAAAAATACCAGTTGTCAGTAAAAGATAATTTTTCCCTACAACTGACTGTAATAACATCTTTGAACTGTCAAGCAAATTGTCTCTGAGTGACAGCTGAACTGTGTGTATTTCAGGAAGATCAAAAAATAATTTATGAGAGAGGTTTAAACTTACAAAAAATTACAATGGAGGAGAGACAAATGTGAAAGCATAAAATATTCAAATATTTTGATTTTTTGGATAAGTCACAGTTCTTACTGTCCGTTTTATTAGGTATCATCATGCTGCCTCATGCTTTTCATGTGGTGAGGTTTCATGAGTTTAAGGTAATAGGAGTCACTGTCATTTTGGGTTTGCATCCTGCATTCAGGGGATCTCCCTGCAGCTACACAGCATCCTCCAGGATGTGGGGGCCTGCCAGGGGTGAGCTTTGAAAGTTAGAATATGATTTTGAATATTAAGGAAGGTTTGTAATTAAAACCACAGACATACTGTTGATCAGAAGTATTTAAAAGATGCAATTTTATGTGCTTTAAAAAAAAAAAAATCTTCAACCCAGACATGCTATTTTAGCCATACTGGGTTGATTTGTTTCCAGATGAATTGCATACAAACTGGACATTCAGTTCTCCCCATCTGAATGGCAAATGCTTGTTAGTTGTGTCAATGAATTGTAAACCTACGGTGAAAACTAAAATAAATCAACCACGTTTAATTAAATAATGTAAATATTTTGGCTTGACTCTATGCCAAACTAGAATTACCTTTAAGAAAGATGCAATACCTAACACATGCTTTTGTTGCTGTGTTTTTACGTATTTATTGAAAAGCCTTAGCAACTGGGAAAGGAAGTCCTAAGTAATTTACACATTCTACATCAAAACTGCCTTGTTTGATCTCAAGAGAGGAAGTACGAGTATGAATATTTTTATAGAAAAATTAATTAAAAACTTTTTCTTGTGCCACGCCTCCACCTAAAAGTGGTTACCACCTAAAAAGCAGCCATGGTCTTGCAGAGTTTGTGTAGTCAGTGTCTGTGCAAATAATAGTGAAATTATTCAGGCTGTGTGTGTGCTGAGCTGTGGATTTGGGCTGTGGATGGTGCAGACACAGCTAATACACGGGAGGTCAAGGCCCACCCTGAGCCATACAGAGGCACTTCTCTGGATTAAACACCGCAGGAATTTAATTCCACACCTGGGCATTTCCATGGCTGTGCTGCGGGGCTCCTCACCTGCAGGCCGGGCTCTGAGGGGCCCTGCTCCTGCAGGCCACTTTGGTGCTCAGCATTCTCCTCAAAGCAGCAAAACACACTCCGGGCCTTTGCTGTTCCTCTCCTGTGCCTCTCCGGAAGCGGAGCTGGCACTGTAGGGACTCCCTCACGCCTCGGGAGCTTCCCTAGGGCAGCCTCCCCTCCTGCCCCATCCCAGGGGAGAGCACGGGGGAAAACAGCCTGCCCGAACACTGAGGGAGGGCACGGGGGGCGGGTCCCTCAGGGGTACACACAGAGATCCCCTCACGGGTACCCACACGGATCCTCTCGGGGCTCCTGGATTTAAAGCAAAACGGGTACCCACAGGGATCCCCTCACGGATACCCAGATCCCCTCAGGGGTACCCACAGATCCCCTCTCGGGTACCCACACAGATCCCCTCACTGGGTCTCCGCACAGGGCCTGGGGCGGCGGGTCCCTCACAGCGCCCTCACGGGTCTCGGGGCGGCCTCACGGGTCCCTCACAGACCCTTCACAGATCCGCACACGGGTGCCGGCGCAGAGGGTCCCTCACAGACCCCCTCACTGGTCCCTTGGCAGGGGGTCCGTCACGGGTCCCTCACAGCCCCCTCACGGGTCCCTCATAGCCCCCTCACGGTTCTCGGGNACCACCTCTTCAAGCTGCTCATCATCGGCGACAGCGGTGAGCGCGGGCGGTGCTGCCCGGAGGGCGCGGGTGGGCCGCTGGCGGGGTGTCCGCCCCTTCGGGCCGTGAGGGGCCTGAGGGCGGCGGCGGGGCCCGGGCGGCCTCCTTCTCCTCCTTCTCTTCCTCCTCCATCCCCTTCTCCTCCTTCCTCCTTCTCCTCCTCCTGCTCCTATTGCTATCCCTCCCGGTACCCCGGTCCCCGCGGCGCTGGGCTGTGCCGGGCCTCCCGCGCTGTGTGTGAATGGGGGGCCGCGTTCGCTCGGGCATCGCGGGGGTTCCGCTGTGTGTGACGGACCCGCGGGGCCGGCTGCAGGGTGTTGGGGTGAGCAGCCCTTCGGGGGGAGGCACGGCGGGCACGGGGAAGGCAGGGCAGCAGCGGCAGCGCTGCCGGNCACGGATCCCGGCAGAGGGTCCCGCGGCAGGGGGTCCCGCAGGGGTCCCTCACAGTCCCCTCACAGCCCCACTATGACCACGCAGGCGCAGCGCCTCACGCGCCACCGCCCCCCCACCCCAAACGGCGCAGGCGCGGCGCGCGCGGGGGTACGGCCGTTTTCCCGCTCAGTCGCGCGACTAGGCGGGGCCGGCGCGGGGGCGGGTCCCGCGCNATTGCTATCCCTCCCGGTACCCCGGTCCCCGCGGCGCTGGGCTGTGCCGGGCCTCCCGCGCTGTGTGTGAATGGGGGGCCGCGTTCGCTCGGGCATCGCGGGGGTTCCGCTGTGTGTGACGGACCCGCGGGGCCGGCTGCAGGGTGTTGGGGTGAGCAGCCCTTCGGGGGGAGGCACGGCGGGCACGGGGAAGGCAGGGCAGCAGCGGCAGCGCTGCCGGCACCAGCCCCAGCCCCGGAGAGCGCGTGTTTTGACGGCGCCCACTGATGTGGCTGGGCCGAGCAGGGAATTCCCTTCTCCTGTGACAGGCGGCTGAAGGATCGATGGGAAGGGCTGGCTGCCCTGGGGACCATTGTTTCCGGTGTGGCAACTGCTGCGTTTTAATAGTCATCATTATCTTAATTATTCCTTAAGACTCTCTTTGTGCTTCATCCCGAAGTCTCAGTTCTAGAGGTTGTCGCTTTTTTTGTTTAATAAATCCTTGAAGAGCTGGTAGCTTTGTGTATTTCTGGTTATAGCATAGGATGAAAATATCTGTAAACAGAAAATAAAGGGGTAGTTTGTGTTTTTTGAAAAGAGACCTGTAAATTCTCCTGCAGCAGCTTCAGAAGCTTCTGGAGGGCTGAGCGTGTGAACTCAGCCCGTGTCTGGTGCTTTAGTCTGGGTACACAAGAGCTGGGGCTGGGAAGATTCCTGCCCTCAGTGCAGCTCGGTGTTGGGAACACTCCAACAGCTTCCAGTTTAATTTCCATAAGCTGGAGGAGATTGCACCCACCCTCCTGTTTAGCAGAGGTGTGGTCCGTGTGGCAGCAGGTCCCGGCATGCAGCGAGGCACAGCTCCTGGCTCAAAGTGTAAAGTTGCACTGTCTTGGCTGTTGTCACCTTCAGAAGCTTTAGCTGTATGGAAAAGTGTTTATTCTGTATTAAACTCTGTCTGCACGAAGGGATCTAAAGAGGGAGAAAGAGCAACAGCTTCACAACTTAAACCCCAGGCAGTTTTGGGTGCCTGTGGATTATTACAACCAAATGCTGCATTCTGAATAAAGCAGTACCTCTGCTGCTTGCTGATGAGTTTCAGAACTGTTCAGGCAAGATAAACAGGATGGTGAGAACTCTGAGGAAGACTTCTCCTCATTTTAAACAATGAAATCACATTTCTTAGCTGGGTCTTCTTGAGCAACGTCCCTGTAGTGTATCCAGTGAAAGGAAAGAAGTGTGAGAATTGTCAGGCTGCCTGTGGTTTTCTGTTGTAATTAAATCTCACTATGTAGTTTGAGTATTGATTTTTCTTTGGTTTTGTTCTTGGTAACCCCAACAGGAAGGCTTTGTCCCTGCTTTCACAAAACAGTTTGCTTGCCTTGTTTATTGACATTTATGCCCTGCAATAGGAAGTGGATTGACACTGGTTAGGATGGTGATTCTGGCTCATCTGCCTTTCCCTGTATGCAAATCTGTCAAGAGGGTAGTAGGTTTGTGTGTTTTTAGAACAGGTCATCTTGAAAAGCTGCTGGTGATTTCAGCTGTGCCAGATATTTAAAAATAACACAGATGATCTGTGCTTTGCATCTGCTTCTTTAATTCACTCTGCCATTCAGTAAAATATGGGTCTTAGAAACTCATCTGGAACTGAAATTTGCTTTCAATTTTGATTGTGCAGTCCATAGGCCTTTTTGTTTTGATTTTTCCTTTTGCTGTCTTCAACAGGCTGAGGCTCTGTGAGCCTTCACATCTTCAAATAGCTCCGTGTGGGAAGTGGGGGGTCACCGGGAGTGTGGTGTGTCTGTGTGTGAACAGTGTGGGTCACAGGCTGTGTTTGTTTAGTGAGATCGTTGTCACTGGGAGTGTGGAGAACTTCCTGACTCTGGCAGGTTTCTTCTCTCTGGGAGCTGCCAGCGTGCTGGGAGCAGTGCAGGGCAGTGTGACAGAGCAGTGTGACAGAGCAGTGTCATGTGCAGCTCTGCAGCATCGCCAGGGGCTGCCTGGCTTTGGAGAAGGTGGGGTGGTCTGACAGGTCTGTGGATTCCAGCATCCCTACTTGCATTTTACTAAGCTGAAGGCCAAGGTTGAGAAGCATAGTGCTTGCTGGAACACATTTTATTTTATTTTATTCTATTCTCTTTTTAGCTGACTGGTATTTTGCAGAGATTTAGCTTTTGTTAAATAGCAAGTCCTCTGTTAAAGTTCAGAAGCTGCTCTGCTACCTTTGTTGAGCTCAGGGGTATTGACTATATGCATTTTTAGTAGCTTTCTTCCCTCCTTTCCTTTCTTTCCCTTCCTTCTTAGATTGGTAAAAATGAGAAGTGAGCATGGCTTCTCCAGATGGCTGGTGATTTCAACTCTTTGCAAATGAGGCCTGGCTTACTGGAATTATGCAGATTTTTAGGTTGGTTTTTATTTTCTGTTAGTAGCTACCATCACATGCCAGCAGCTGAGAACTACTAGAGTTCTTCATAGTCTTTGCATAGGTCTTCTATTAAGAACTTGCAAGCTCTACATCATCAGAATAATTAACTTGAATAACTTCTACCTGAAAAGATTTAACAGATAATTACCCTGGTGAAGTTGAATTTCCTATTCATGCCATCGCAGATTTATTCTGGGGAGGAAAGGTCATTAAGAGCAGAGATGTTACACAGAGATAACAACGTGGAGGCATTCGGATACCCAGATTGCCTTGGCTGGGTGTGCAGGAATCAGGTTCTTACACTTCTTGTCTGAAGCACTGTGAAAAATGCTCTGCAACAGGGTGTGATCAGGGGGCAGATAATCTATTATGGAAAACCTGGATGAAGTGCTACTCAAAGCACTTAGGGAAATGTTTCATGGAACGTTTTGGCAATGGGTACAGCTTCAGAAAGGTGTGTTAGATGTGGAATGGGCCTATTTTGGATGGCAATACAGGATGCTGATCCCCAATTCCTCTGTTTGGTTTAAGCTTCCCCTAAACTGTGATAAGCTTTGGAGTACCAAGGCCTGGTCTGACTGTCAGAGCAGTCCAGATTGCACTGCAGTTTGCAGGGCACAGGGATGGATGGGAGGTGGGCAGTGGAATTCAGCAGGGCAGTTCAGAGCGGTGTTCTGAGCACGTGCTAATTAGCAGGACGTGCTCATTTGGGGCTCTTTGCAAATGTAAGCCTACGGATTGTAAACTCGCTTTTAGTTGTTACTCTTCTCTGACCACTTGAACTGACCACAGTGCAGAAGATAGTCTGAGGTTTGGCTGAGGGCTGGAGGAAGGAGGGGGCAAACCCCCTCCCTGTGCTGCTGCTAGAAGCATCCTGAACCTTGAGGTGACTGTGGTCGGTCACATCTCCCAGAGGGAGCTGAGATGAACAGTCAAGGCGGACGGTACCAAATGATCTGCTGAAAAAATAACTGAGTTAGCATTAAAAATGCAATGGATGGGCAAAACACTGTTATGTTACCTGACACCCAAGATGATGTATTCACAGACCTTGCTGTGTTTGTTTCTCATAGGTGTGGGCAAGAGCAGCTTGCTGTTGCGTTTTGCAGATAATACCTTCTCAGGTGAGTGATTTGTTTCCCTCAATAAGTGAAACACTCCAGGTTTGCTCCAGTGCTGCTGGTTGGCAAGGAGCTGTTCTTCATTTGCCCACTGATAGCTGTACTAGGAATGCATCATGTTTTTAACTTGGCATCTCCTGGCATAAGCCTGTACAGGCCACCCTGTCTGGTCTTCACTTGGAGCTGAAAGTCCCGCAATATTTAAATACTGAGATAGTTCCAGAAATAGCTTAGATGTTTTAGCTTATGCTGTGCTATGCAGACTTCCTATTAGCCATTTGGAGTTTAGATTGATTGAATATTGTCGTAAACCACTTACATTTGTGATATAACCAGTTTATTGGGAGGAAACTCTTAGAACAGGCTATTCAAAATAAGTGTTTGCACAAGCATTTAAAGTAAAGCTTTGTCTCAAAGTTTTCACAAGTGAAATACTCTCATGGTTACTGTCTGTTTCTTGAGATATTTGGGTGCTTACTCTTGATGTGTGGTAGAGAATAATTTCATTTTGTAGCACCTATCTTTAAATTTTAAGTGTGGCATGGGAGAAGTGGCTTTATGGCTAGGGGAAAAAAAGCTATTTTCTGCAAATAAAATTATGCAGACTAGCATGACATAAGGCATTTTCAACAGTAAGCAGATATGAGGAACCTTGTTCTCCAGTCCAGTGTGAAATGCTGCTGCCAGGCAGTGTTCAGAAATGTGCTTTGGGACATCCAAAATAAACAGAACTTAAGTTCTCACTTACCCACGCTTTCCCTCCAGGCAGCTACATTACCACCATTGGAGTGGATTTCAAAATCCGGACAGTTGAGATCAATGGAGAGAAGGTGAAACTGCAGATCTGGGACACGGCTGGCCAGGAGCGCTTCCGGACCATCACCTCAACGTGAGTATTGCTGGGCCCTGGGATGGGGCTCGGGGTGCAGATCTGGTAGTGCAGCAGTAGGGTTGAGGTGTCTGAATGGTGCAGTTGATTAGGTAACCATAACTTTGTGGTCTGCACAGTGGGACTTCTCCCAGCTGTTTCAGAACTGATTGTGGTAGTGATACTGTGGCCAGGTTTGGAACTGGGATTTCAGATTTCCTTGTGTTTCTGCATTTCCACGTTGGCTTTGTCTCGTTACTCTGCTGGTAGTTTCCAAATGGTAGAACCAGAGTTACTTGGTTGGATAGAGCAGAAAACCTACCTCTGTAGCCTGTCCAAGATTGTCCTCTGATTCAAAGCACTGCAGAAGCACAGAGTGCAAACCCTCTGTCAATGTCATATAACTAATGGAGATGAAGGAATAGGATTCCTGATACTTAGTTTTCCTTTAAGACAAATGCATTTTAGCAGCTATCTTTGTGTGTTCTGCTGAAAAAGCAGACGCCCACATGATATTAACCTTTTCCTTGGTTGGAGTTCAGATTCGAGCTCATTGTCCTTTTGAACAGCGTGTGCAGAGCTTTTCCTGTTCCTGAAGAAACCACACCCAGAGCTGCGGCGGTGGGAACTAAGAATAAAATGGGTTTGTAAACTGATTGCAGTGAAGGTGGGACAGCTCACCATGGCCCTGGGGGAAGAGGGAGAAGTACACTTGGAAATGGAACTTTGATTATTTTGGTTAATACCCAAGGAAACCATTCTTAAAAGACCCAGGTGCTTCACTTGGTCTTTCATGACTCACTTCTCCTTTGGCTCCTGTTTTGGAGGAGGATGGTTCTCAGCTGATGAATTGGTCAGTTTGCTCAGACATGAAAATAATGAGATTGGTTGCATGAGTGTTATGTGTAAGCAGCTAGAAATGGGCAAGCTGAACCCGATGTGTGCGCCACCCCTTTCCTCCTCTGTGCTCCTGCACGGATATTGCTGGATCACTCCCATTGTTCCTGAAGGGTTCAGCTTGAAAAAGCTCCGTTGCCTCTTGTAGGGTTCCTGTGTGTGACATCACTTCTTGTTTCAGCGCTGCAGGCCGCTTTGGGAAGGAAGTGGTGAGGGGGAGGCAGCAGAGCAGTGCTGTGGCCCCATCAGCTGTGACAGGCTAGTCAGAGTGCCCCAATTAGTGCTGAGTCAGCACGTGGCCTTCCTGTTTGCAGATTCCCCGGCACTGCCACTCGGAGCTGCGTTAATGAGCGATGGGTCGTGGGGCTGCTGCCAGCTGGTTTAGAAAGCCCTGGTACCCAGCACTGAACAGGAATACCAGGGAAGGAGCATTCCTTTTGTGAATATGGGTAGCTGCAGATCAGACTTTGTGTAGTGTTTCATGCAGTGAGATGAGAGCATTTGTGCCATGACCTGTTGGAGCTCTGCTACTACTTGATTTTGCATAGCTCTTTACTCTAGGGGCAGTGAAAGTCCCAGTTTTCCTGCCTTATCTCTGCTAAAGTAGTTACAGAGTCTTCCATGGTCAGGGAAGAAAGATTTGAATTGTGTGCAGTTTTAAGTAAAGAAGTTCATGTGTCCAAGTGCATTTAGAGTGTTGTGGAAAACACTTTGGGAACGCTGGTTACAGGAACACAAGGGTTGCAGGTTGGCAAGCTGTGGCTTTATAGTGTTCTAACCATATCACCTATCAAACCAGGAGATAAGATTTGGATTTTGGAAATGGTTCTGGCTTGTTTGTTTTTTCTCTTCATTTCTTGGCAAAGTAATACCATAACTTATTTACTCATCCCAAACTGAGTGACAAATTGAGGTACCTTGGTAGTACTTACAAAAGGGCTTGGCTGTGAAATCAGGGATGGAGTGTGAGGGTCCTGTAACAGTCTGTCCAGCCTTTGACTAGATTTAGGTTTATACTGAGGGCAAGAATATAAAAGATGTTCCTTTACTATTACAGTAGGCCAGGAAGTCCCTTTACAGTGAAAGGCAGAGTTCAGATTGATGTTGAGCCAAGGCTGGCAAGCAAGCCTGAAATTAGAGCCCATCTGGTAATTACAGTAATAGGTTGGAAGTACTGCTGTGTGGACTTAGAATTGTGAAATGGTAGAGGTGGTAGGAAGTTAATAATGTAAAATTGGGAAACATTAAAAGGTTGTACTCATTTGATTTTACTTGACTACAGCTACAAAAGCTGGAAAACACAATAAAAGTGTTAGGGAACAGAAATCAAGTTGTTCTGGAGTATTCTATAGAAGCTCAAAGAAACTAAGCTGGATCAGAATTTCAGACTGGGAAGTACAGAGGTGGCTGGTTTTATTGTCTGTTAAATGTGGGATAGCTGGTGCCTAGTGGGAGGAGAGGCAAAGCTGTGTGAATTTGGTTGGCATGCAATGTCATCCAAACTAAATTTGATTTAAATTCACCAGAGATTTAGCATACCAGGACACAGCTGGATTAGCAGGAACACTTAAGATGCATGAACAATCAGTCCCTGTACTGGATTTGCTCTTGTCAACAGGACTCCTTTGTCCTGATTCAGGACTGTGGGTTTAGGATTTAAGCTTTACATGATAGTTGTCAGATGCCTGTTCAGGATGAGCAGGGATAGCAGAGGGACCTTCTGCTGTGGTTTCCCTTGGAATGCCATGCTCAAGAGAGGGATAAGCTTTTTGAGCTGGTAGAGTTGCTGTGTCCTGTAAACCAGATAGGATTGGTAATAAGAGACTGGTCTGTCTGACCTGTGACAATAGATGTGCTGCCAGGAAACTGAAAGAAAGATGAATGTGAAACCAGAGTAGAAGGCTTGGGAAATGGTTATAATTGTAGATGAATGAAAAGCAAGGAAACATGTGCTATAAAATAGTCAAATATTAACAAGGAAGCTGGAGTAAACCAGTGACCTATCTTTAACATTTGGCACTTACATGTTTTCCTGGAAAAGCAAATATATGGGCCCTACTGGACTGATGTTGTCACTAAAACTGTGTCTTTGTTGAGTTTGAGTAAAGACTTCTGAAGATCCTCTGTGTCAAGTCTGCAGCATCACTAGGTAATGTGTCAAAGGCAGTAAGCTTGTGTCTTTAGGCTTTAAATATAATTCTAATGGCAGAAAAAGCTATCTAGGTGTTTTTTTCAACTTAAATGTTGGCATTCTTAAGCCTTTTCCACACCAAATCAAAATGTAAAGCCTTTAGACCTAGAGAACTTGTCCAATCAAAGCAACCAGGGGCATATAAAAGTCAAGATTATTTGGTTTTCACCTTAACAGGATACTTTCACGGACACTCTGAGCATGAATAACTGGTCTATAATGGTTTTTTTTGGTTTTCACTAAGGTATTTATCACCAGCAGTAGCAGAGGACACCATACAGAGGACAGTCAGCACCAGTCAGTGCTTGAATGAGAAGCTGAGATTGAGAACTTCTTTTCTTTTCTGCTCTCATTTCTGTGGTATCCATCTTCCCTAAAATGTGGATGGGAAGGAGCTAAGACATTCTTTCCCTTGTGTCAAAGCCTTAACTACCTCTTGGTTGCCAAAAGCACAAAACTTACACCTACTCCTCCCTGAATGCCAAAAGCCCCATCTGTTCTCTACTCGCCAAAGCCCACAACTTGTTATAAAAGCAATTCTGCACTGCATCATTCTGGAAGTTGAAGTATGGGGTAGGAGAAATCAGATTTTGTTTTCTAGCACTGCCCTGCGTTTGGGGTTGGAGAATCTTTGCTGTACTTGTTAATCCTACCATGTTATCTAGGACGAAGAGCTGTATCAAACAACTGATAGAAAATAGCACGACCAGCTTTCTGAGAGAAAATGGGTATTATGGGGCTTCAGAGTTAGAGAATAACAGGTAGTCTGGTCTTCTCTCTCAGCCTTATCCTTCTTAGTAATGACAGCCAATAGAGAAAATGACATTTTAGTGTAGATGAGGGGTTGGCAACCTTTCTAGAACGATGTGCCAGACAATTTTCCGTTCCAAAAATAGAAGCAGTGTGTGCTGGTAGGCACTCAGCAGGAGTCAGGGGCTGCTGTCTTGCTCAAAGGAAGATATTTCAGATGAAGAGGTTGGCGATATTGGTGCTTTGTGGCAGGAGCTCCCAGCTCGGTTTGCCATGGTGGTCTCTGCTGCAGGGCCCAGCCCACAGTGCCTGTCCCAGGAGCCAAAACAGGCTGTCAGGAGTGGGATCTGTGCATGCTGCCTGCTTGTTTTGCACTCCCCGACAGTGTCTGCTCTGCTTAGGAGAAAATCGAGGTGCGTGGGCAAGGGAGGAGCAGCAGGAGGCTCCGTGGGGTCCTCTGGTTGGCATGGCAGGATTGCCAGGCTCGGCTCCGTGGTGTTTGCACAGCAGAGTGAAGCAGCTCTGCGTAGGTGCAGCTGAACCACTGAGCTTCTCCAAGGGCTGAGCGTTGTCTTTGCAACTGTGATGCTCAGAGTTAGGGAGGAAGTGGCAGGTCAGCCTGAGGGCTGCTGAACTGAAAGACTATTAGGTGATATGGGAGAGTTTGAAGATGGTTAGTTTATTGTTCAGCTGCAGAGGAATGCAGTGTGCTGGTCCCTTCCTGGTGCTATCTCACAAACCAGTATTCATCAAAACCAGCGTGCAGCACGTGTTGCTGTCAGGAGAGGAGGGATTGCAACATGTGGATTCAGGCCATGGAACACTTTTTCCTCTAAAGGATCTAAGATATGAATTAAAGTTGAGCGAGTAACAAAGTAAAGCACAAATGCAGTGCTATAGCAAGTTTTGAAGCTGCTAAAGGAACTGAGTGTGGATGGACTAGAACATTTGAAAGTGCAGGATCTCTTGTGGGCTGGGAATAAGTAATTCTTACCTGAGTTAGTTCTCGCCAAGCAAAGTGAATGTACAGCATAAATTACTGGTAAAACATGGTGTGGGAGAAGTATTTGACTGTCTTCTGCAAGTGCAGAGTGTTCTGCTTCTGTAGAGCAGGCACCATGTCGTGGAGAAGTGCTGAGATCAGGAGAGGAAGGTGTGTGGCTCTGGGAGTGGTACGTGCCTCTCTGAAGTCTCTCTGATGGTCCATAAGGGCAGGTGGCTTCTCTTGGAGAAGGGTGATGAGGCTGGAGGTGGGGAGAGATGGTGACTTGTTCAAGCACATCAGCAAAGTGAACTGAAGCTTTGAGACCTTCTGAAAGGTGTGTTTGTGTTGGATTCAAAGGTGTGCTTGCTGAGTTGGGATAAATTATCAAAGAGGAGTAGAGTGGTCATGGTGAACATCCCTGAAGTGCAGTGGAATGGAGAGTACTGCAAGAGGTGCTTGTGCTAAGAGAGCAAGGACTAGGAATTCTGTCACAATTTGAGGGAAAATCCTTAATATTGTGTGCTGGTTTCTTGAATTTGTTTGATTAAAAATTTCTGTATTGATCATAGGAAAGAGGAGAGGATGAAAGGAAAAGAATAAAGCTACACATAATATAAAAAATGGATGCTGGTGAAGACCTCACTATCAACTGTTTTACTTATTATTTTTTTGGTCAAAGCTGCCTAATTTGCAGTAAGGAACATACCTGGTAGCCTTGTGAATGTGGCTGAAAACTGACAAAGTGGAGCTTGCTTTTTTTAATACAGCATTCTCATGGTGCAGATGTGGTCTGCCGTTGGAAGGTTCATGCAGGTGATGGTGTTGGAACTTGAATTCCGATATTTTTCTTGCGTATCAGAGTGGCTCATCATCTTTTAAAGGTGCTGGTTTCCCAAGATTAATGGGAATAAACTGAAATGAAGCTTATTTTTAATGGCTCAAGGTAGCAGAGCGCATGGAATGCACATATGGAGTCGATCTGGTGAGTAGGAAGGTGTGATCAGAACACAGTCGCTCAACAGGACAGAAATTTTTGTGAGCTCAAGAGAGCTGTGACTGAGGGTTGAGTATATTTGGAGATCTGAAATGTTAGTCTGTAAGTGATCTTCCATAGATAATGAAATCCCTGCAAAAGCTTGATGTGGCTTGTGCAGCCCCAGGGTTCAGTCACGCCCAGTTCAGAGGACGTGCTGGGGGTTCACTGCCTTTGGTCACGGAGCTAGAAGGCAATATTGGTGTCTTAAGGTCTAGACAACCTGAACAGGGAAGTTATTATCAGTCCTTGGACTTTGAAACCTTCTTGTATAGCCTGATTGAGCAAGGAGGTCTGTAGGTTTAGAGGAATAGCATGTGATCAAGCTGTTATAAAAGAGTTATGAGTCTCAGTGGAAGGAAAATGGAGGCACTTGAGTGCTGTAACTCTGGATTTGTGAGGAATCCTGTCGAAGCTAAGCAGAAGAGAAAGAGCTGAGAAGGTGATACCCAGCCTGAGTTAACATTTATTGTCCTTTCCTGCCCCACAGGTATTACAGAGGAACACATGGGGTCATTGTTGTCTATGACGTAACAAGTGCAGAATCTTTTGTGAATGTAAAACGGTGGTTGCATGAAATTAATCAGAATTGTGATGATGTCTGCAGGATACTAGGTAAGCAATCAGAGAGTCCACTCATCTTGTTTTTACTGGGCTCACCTGCTGAAGTGCCAGACTGACTCTTGTCTTCTTTCCCTTTTTTTTAGTGGGGAATAAGAACGATGACCCAGAGCGAAAAGTGGTAGAAACAGAAGATGCCTATAAATTTGCTGGGCAGATGGAGATCCAATTGTTTGAGACCAGCGCCAAAGAAAATATTAATGTGGAAGAGGTAATAGAATATTCACAAGAGTCTGGATATAACAATTTGGGGATAATGGTGTGGGGAAGAATTAAAAATTGCATTCTTCCCATTGAGGAAGAAAGAGAAAATGGGTTTCCTCTTGGCTTGCAGTGGTTTGGGGAAGGTCTCAGAAGCATTATTGAAATATCTAGGACAGTGGAGCTGCCTCAGAAGAGCAGCACCCCCACAAGAAGAGGAGCCAGCCTGAGTTCCAGGGTGGTCTGACCATGCTCGTTTCTCTTGCAGATGTTTAATTGCATTACAGAGCTTGTCCTGCGAGCAAAGAAAGAAAACTTAGCAAAGCAGCAACAGCAGCAACAGAACGACGTGGTGAAGCTAACGAAGAACAGTAAAAGGAAGAAGAGGTGCTGCTAATGCCCTTTCCCTGCTGCAGAGACTCTGCTCTCAGACAGATCAGCCCCTCCAGCTAGACTCGGGCAATTCCACTGGGGCAGGCTTTGGGAGGACTTCCTCAGTTTTGTGCCGTTATTTAAAGATTATTTTTCCTCCATGTTTTCTATCAAGAGGCGCTGGCACCTTCCCACTTCAGTGCCAAGAAGGTATCGGATGGAATCTTGCCCCCTTCTCCTCCCTTGCTCATTCCAGTGCGCCTTGTAGACAAGAAGGACGTTGCCTACCAAGTGGACTAATTAACCCAAGAGTTTGTATATAATGTATATTGCTTTAACCAGCCTCGCCTCCCTGTTGTCGCTTTGGCTTCTGCCTTCTTAATGTCAACCAATCATGGACTGCAGAGTTCATCTTTTTAAAGAAATAGTACCAAGTTCTTAATTGGAGTTGGCCCCAGCCTGGCAGCGACTGCTCCCGGGGCCTCTGGCTGCGTTTCTGTTGGGCTCTAGGCTGGCAACTGGTGCCCCTGGGGCCTCTGGCTTCTCCTGGAGTCCCAGGCTTTTCCTGGGGCTCAGGCTGTGTTTTTCTAGGTACCAGGATCGTGGGTGGCACTGCTGGAGCCTGGGGTTTCACTTCACCAGCCCCTGGGCTGGCAGCTGGTGGTGCTGCTGGGGCCTTGAATTTCAGTTTGCCATGATCCAGATTTGTGACTGGATCCTTGGGTTTCACCTCCTTGTGCTGCAGCCCAGCTGTACCTGTGCTCTCCTGTAGTTTGTATCAAGATACTGGAAAACAAACTGACCTGCAGAAGTGGGATTTGGATAAAACCCTTTCTTTTTTTGTTTTTTTTTTTTTAAAGCAAAGTTTAACTCCTTTGACCTCTGCTTCTGGTTCTGCCAGTGTCCTAAATGAGGGTCCATTTCTTTTGAGAAGAACAAAAACCATGTGATTCTGCCAAAAACCCCAAACTTCTCCTCGTTGCCCTGTCCACAAATAGGCAATCTGAACTTGAATGTGAATTTTGGTGGCAATGCTTTTGTTTTTGAGAGAGGAAAGGCATGAAAATAGATCCAGCTGTTCTGGATTGATGTCTGAATATGAAAGCTGCTGCAGGATCATTCCCAGGATTCTTCTGTTAGGAAGGAGGACTGCTTTTTAATGCAAAGAAATGGAAAGCTTGCTTGCTTGGGTTATGTGGTGGTGGAGGATCACCCTCAGAATCAAACTGGGCTTGTGCTCAGTGTTTTCCTGGTCCTTGTTGGCCTTTCTGGGGAAACAAGGGCTCAGTTTCTCAGCCTGAATAGATGTAGTTTAAGGTGGAGAGTGTATGTGTGTGTAACTAAAATATCAAATGTCTGGGCTGAAAGGATGTGCTCAGCACCTGAATAATTGCCTAAATAATATTAAAAGTAATTTTTCCTTAAAATGACTAAAAGGCGTGGAGGATATGACTTCCTTTAAGGCCTTGAAGGTGTGTCAGTAAGTGGTCCTATGGAATTGCTGGCCTTAGTTTGGTAGGATGTGATTCACTGATGTCCATGAGCTTGGACTCAGCCCACTTCTCTCCCTTCCTCCCCCTTTCCCCAGGAGAGGCTAAATTTTAGTCACTTATTTGCCTGCATTTTTTTTTAGATTTTCGGGTTGTGGTAAAAGCCCTGATCATACAATCACATCACAGTCAATCACTTTAAAGACTTTTTACAAAAAGCAAACAATGAATGTGTTAACACGTGGGGTTTTAAATCAGTTCAGGTGCTGGGAGTGTGTATCCAGCTGCCTTCACCCGTCTCTTTTCTTCACATATCTTGCATTGGTAACCCAAGAATAAGAGTGAGCTGGGATGATACTGCTGGAGTGATAATTGTAAGACTTGAGTGGCTGTGCAGAGTGGCAGCTGAAGTCCCCCCAGTCCATCCTGTCTCTCTCTGCTGTCCAGTGTGGGGTGTGCTGGGAGGAGCTTCCCGTGGGAACGGAGCTGCCCTGGGGTGGTCACCCCTTGCAGATTGAAGGGCCCAGCTGTGTTACTTTTGGGGCTCTCGTGGTAGTGACTTCATACAGGCAGAAGTAAAGAAAATGTCTGAATTTACTGGAAATGATGCAATAAAATGAGGAAATGGTGCACCCAAGCCTGGAGTGTTCTCTTATATGGAAAAGTTGGTCCTCTTTGAGTCCAGGACTTTGTGGCCATGGTTTGAACTCTGCAAATCCAGGTTTCCATCTTCCTGGCTTAAAGTGGGAATTTCTTTTTTTTCCTTTTTTCCCCAGAGCTGGCTGTAGAGGAGCAGTTACCTCTGCTCTTGCCACGACTATTCAATTGGAAAGGGTGGGGACTGTGTCTCTAGTGGTGCTGATGTGAAGTTTCCTAAATGTTGAGCAATGGAATGTCTAACTGGTTTGCTAGGATTATTTCTGTAATGAAAGTTTCTAATTATGCTTTTTAAATAATTTTAAAAAAACTAAAAATAAAGGTTACAAGCTGCCAACTCTCTTTCGAGGCTCTGTTTCCTCTGCTGTCCAGCACCTGGAGGTGGAGGGTGGCCAGGCAGGGGCGAGCTCTGTTGCTGTAGGTAGAGGGCATATTGACAAAAGCACAAGAAATGCTTTCAAATGTCCAGCTGCTCTTTTAGATTTAAATGTGAATGAAGAATAAGCTGGAACTGGTGACTTATTTCTGTGTGGAAGTGAGATGCTCGTGACTATGCTGTAATCTTTTGTCCTTCTGTTCAACAAGAAGTCCTGGGCGAGCTTTGAGAGCTCCTCCAAGGCAGCAGGGATCCGCCCCTGAAGTCATTAAAAAGCATCTGGAGTCTCTCCTCACTTTCCCAGGAGATTAATGTGTGTTTAATTAATCTGTGCAGGACCTCTGCAGCCGTGGCTGTGCTTGCTGCCCTCAGCATCCCCTGGGCAGGGCCTCACTGCAGGAGAGGTGATGGAAACCTGCAGGGGGAAGGTGCCTCTTCTCCATCTGCACCCTTCTGGTAGGAGTGGGTGGAGGGGACTCTGAGCACACATGGATGTTCTGAACTGCAGCTCCTGCACGCTGGAGGTGGTCACTGTCTGTGTGCTGTGTCTGAACTCGGTACAGTTGGAATCTGCCTCCACACAACAGCCAGTAAACAACACAAGAGGCTGGAAGGTGGGATGATTTACCAGAGGAGCTGCAAATGTTTTTTCTCCTGGCCCGTTCTCTTCTGAACACACACAAGTGCTTTACATGGCTGAATTTCTTGGGATGATGGAGTACCAAAGATACTGTTGGGTGTTAAATTTGACCGTTCAAAAAATGAGCTTGTTTTGCAGCGAGGCACAATAAGCAGTGAGAGCTGAGACGGTATCTTATAAATGATCTGTTTTATTCTGAAGAGAACTATTTACAAAAGAAGTAGAGCATTGTTTTTACTAAAAATATGCCTTTATAGATTTTTATAATATGTATCTTATAAAAACCATACATTTATTTACATTACTGCTACATACAAAAATGACAGCACTGTGGTATATGTACATACCTATAGATACATTCTTTCTGCTTGTCCCTGCTGTGTGCTTTTTCCCTCTCAATCCAAGGGAATCATTGCTGCAGCACCCAGACACTTCCTTTCTTGGCTTTTTGGTTCAAACAATCTTGCTTTTTATAGCAGAGTGGGGAGCAGAGAGTTTGCCTGATGGAGAGGCATATCTGGAATTCACCATCCTAAGTAGGACAAGTGCCTGGGCCCTGCCTGCAGCCTCCCTTCCTGCTTCTGTGTGCAAAATTATTCTGTGGTCATTAACTGCTCTACTGGTCAGCTCCACGGCAAGCTGCTGATCTAAGTTTGTGTTAAGATAAAGTGCTAGTGACTTGCCTTTCAGTTACACTTGGTCCTTGTTTACAGTTGCTTCCTTTACAGAGGTTGTGAAGGGGAGACTGATCCCTTCTCCCTCACACTGGCATAGCAAACATTTGCCCAGTCAGTCAGTCACCTGTTACTTAACTGTGGGAAGGTCCCTTGTAGCCTTAATCTCAGCAGGCATCTCTTCTCTGTGCAATATTTGAACAGTGACTGTGCAGCACTACTGTTTTATTTACCATTATCTCAAAAGCAAGGCTGAGGGTTGTGTTTAGAGCTGCTGATCCCACTCCTTAAATCTGCTTTAAGATCCTGAGTACCTGCTGGATTAATGTTCTTCCTCTGTCTCATCCGCTGGAGCCGATGTTTCCTTCACGCCACGTGTGTCCTGGGAGCATCAAGTACCACGAGTGAAGTGTCTTCTGAGCAGCACTGCGAGGCTGAGTCCAGGCTCCTGGCTGTGACAGGATGGAAGTGAGTGCTTTAATGACAGTGCAAAGTGGAGTAGTCGGGACCTTGTTAAAACACAGCGTGACAAATGAGCATGAAGGACTGCATGGGTGAGGTCTTTGAAGACGGAATGACAAAACCTAGCTGCTATGTTAAGGCAGTTTCTGTTCCTGTGGAGTAGCAGCTCAGCACAAGGAGGTCTCCTTTGGTGTGTTGTCCAGTTCGTTACACCCAGTTCTCTTGTATTTCTGGGTTTAGTAGTGCAACTAAGTCTTTAGGGTTAAGGGGCTAGTTTGAAGAAACCACACCCAACTGGCACCTTAGAACAGGCTGACTTTCCTCTTGCAATCTCTTCCATCATTCTTATTAAATAAATAAAATTGTAATGGGATGAAGGATTCTCCTTAGATGAAGAGATGTGCTGTGCCTACCCCTGCAACTGAATGAGTTGCTTTTCTCAGCAAACGTAGCAGAAGGCACCTTTCTTCATCTCATTACTGCATCTTCATGGGGTAACTTAAGGCCCTTGCCTTAGGATTGGATCTATCCCTCCATCCATCTATCCTCATAGGGTAGGGTTCCACACAGCTGCTGGGCATGTGGCTTGAAGAGTGCTGGTGGGGCCTGGGAAATGACAACTGGCAGCAGAGAAAAGGTCTGTGAGGACCGAGGTGTTCCCCTGGCTGTCCCACAACAAGCAGAACATCCTGCTGGGGGTGTGAGTGCTCACAGGTGTTGCTGGCATCCAGGAACCCTCATTTTGCAGGTGTCAAAGGTTATGTTAATGCATGTGGGTGTCACTGAGTCCTGTCCTGGCAGCAGGAAATGCTGAGTGTGTGCCTCATGTCTCTGCCCGATGGAGAGTCAATACAGGTCAGATGGGAGGATGAGGATTTGCCATCCTGAGAGCACTTGGCACGGTGCTACAGCCCTTTCTCTCACTTGCACAGGTGGATACAAGCAGATACTCAACAGCTGAGCACTGCCTAGAAAGGAGAGGCCAAGGTTCAGTTTCCTTCCCTGCCTGTGAGACTTCAGATTCCTTTCCCTGTAAGTATCAAGATGTATTGGTGGGGCTTTGCCCAAGTATTTCCTGGAGCAGGCTCTGCAATCCAGGTTTCATTGCTTTCAAGTACATGGGGTTTTACACCACTCAGCTCTTTACCATAGTTTCCAATCTCACTCTAATTCTTGTAACATGGAGCTGCCATAGTGCAAGGTGATTTAACATCAGTGCAGTACTGTCATGCTAACAAGGAAACATGGGAATGCTCAAATCTTTGTAGGCAGCAAGGATATTTGTTCTGAGGTATTATGGATGTTCTATCCCATAGAAAAGTTGAGTAATAATAAAACCCAAGCCACCAGCCCATTACCCGCTGCTCAGAAGAAGGTGTTTGATACCTAATTCTAGCAGAAAGCTTGTTCCTGTAAATAGCGAGCAGAGAGAGCAGCTTCCTGTAGGATGGTGTTTTAGCACCAAAGCTGCTGAGCAGGGCAGAGCTGAAGGTGTACCCAGCTCTGCCTCCTGTGGGACAGTGTAGGTGGTGGCCTCTTTAAAGCAGCAGGGAAACAAATTAGGGCCTGTGGGTATCGTGAGCTGTGAGAATGTGTGAAAATTGCCTGACAGCAGCAGGACATCTCTGAACTGAGCCTGGCATTCCTCACTGGCTTGTCATGGTGTTAAAGAGCTGTAAGGTGCCCATCCAGTGCAGAGGGAAGGTCCCTACTTGAATATTGCAGGATTTCCAGCACTGCTGTGTGCATACACCAGAAAAGCCACGTTCCTTGTTGTTGATCAAGTCATGATAAGCAGGCTCTGATCATGTTTGATCAAAAGGAGGTTTGGCTCCCTGCTTGCCTTTGGCCTCAGGGAAGGCAGATGCCAGTGTGCTTTCTCAGAATCAAGTGTGCCAACCCAGCATCAAATACCTACAGACATCACTATGGGGAGGCTTTCAGTGAATTATTAGTTTGGCTTTTGGGGCCCTATCCAGTTAAAATGACAGGTTTCTTCTCTGTTTGGGAGGTGTGCATGGCTTTGGGGAGAGATGTGTGACTTGCTGGAGCTCCTCAACTACCTTTGGCCATTGGAGGGACAGCAGGTGGCCCAGGACTGAACATCCACAACTTTTATCCAGTCTGTAATCTGTTGCAGATGGTCAGTCTCTTGGGGAGAAATCCTTCACTTTCTGTGTAGCCACAGCCTGCAGCTCTTACCTGTGTAACAGGAGGGAGCTGGAGAAGACAGTGACACCAGCAATGTGCCCCCTGCCCTGAGCTGTGAGGAGCCTGGATGGCCAGAGAGGGGGAACAGCCACGCAGAGCTGCAGGTGTCCAGGCAGGATCTGCAGTGAGGGCTCAGCTTCCACCACGGAGAAAGCTACATTTGTCAAACCATGGCAATGCTGGGGCCAGAGTGACTCCAGTCTTGGTGGGATGGATGAAGGATGTCACAGCTGCCAGGACTGGAGGGTGGTATAAACGACTCCCCTCTCTTCTCTTACATTCAGCCTCTTCTTCCCCTGTTGCTCACTGTGACAGCAGTTCTCAATCCCCTGCACTGCTCTGTCTCGGGGCTGCTTATTTCCTTCTCCAGCATGAGAATACTTTTAAGACAATCAGAGTATTCTTCACAGCAGAAACTGGACTGTGCCAAAGCGCCTAAAACATACCCTGAAGTTTATCACTTCACTTATAGAGTAAGAAAAGTTTCTTTCTATGAGTATCACATTGTCAATTTGCAAATCTCCAATTCATGTAAACATTTGGTTCAGACCAGGTGCGGTGTAAATAGTGCAGAGTCTCAAGGGTTAACTCCTTTGCCCCCTTCTTTTTTACTCAGCGGATCAGACTTGGGTCCATCAGCAAGCTGGGCAGCTTCCCCACTCCCCATCTTGAAGCAGGAACTGTTGGAGAGCTTTCTCTTTTTCAAATCAATTCTTCTTGAAAAAGGAAAAGAGACGGTTTCCTTCTGCCCCGACGGGCTCGTCCCCCTGCTGCTCCGGCCGGAACGCGGGCGAGGCTCGGGCACTCCGCTTGGCGCCGGAGCCACTGGAGAAGGAATAAGCAAGCTGGCTCCATTCCTTCGGGTGTTTGTCCATCAGCTGCTGGTCAATGACCCTGTGCATGTCATCCTGCAGCGGGGGGAGCGAGAGGAGAGCGGTGTTAGGGGCAGGGGATGCTCAGTGGGAACTCGCGCTGGGGTGCGGCTGAAATGGGCATGAAACGTGCAGTGATGAGATGGAGCAGGGGTGACAACACTGGGAACGGCTCTGAGTCCCCACCCGACAGCGGGCTCAGCTCTGCTTGCTGCTGTGAGGCTTTTCAGAGAGCCAGGAAGATTAATCACACAATTCTGAGGGATAAATTGCTCAGGTGCTCTCGCACAGGAGCTCTGTGCCTGCTTGGGACTCTGTCACACCCCTGAACTGTGTCCTCTGCTGTCTGCAGCTTGTAGATGGCCCCTTTGGGGGGAGAAATAAAGAGGACAAATGCAGCTGAAAGCAAATGCCAGAAGGAGTCAGGACATCCGTGCTGAGCAGGTCTGTGGGTGCACCATGGGGAGCAGGCAGGTGTGGCAGAGCTGCCTGCACGGCCACATTAGTGGGGCTTCTTTGGGCCCCACATGGGCTTTGCACCAGACTTACCAAAGAGAGCTAAGCTCGTCCCTTAGCCAGCTGTGTTGCCACTAATGATGTGCTGCAGTGTTCCTTGGAAACCTGGCTATCAATTCTACAGATCTTAAACCTTCAAATCCGTTGCTTCTGCTATAATTGCGTATTTAAACTGCAGCTTAGTGAAAATGTGTGTACACAAACTAGCCCCACAGGAGGAATCACCTGTTCCCCAGCACTTTGGTCCCTGATTAGGACTGAGGGCACCATGTGGTGAGAGCAAGGATTCTTTGAGTGGGATGGAGTGGTGGAAGTGCTGTTCATTTAGCACCCCATGCAGGGCAGCCTGTCAGGGCAGCACCAGGACAGAAGGGAAGGTGCTGCCACTGCCCAGTAGGTGCCCCATATGCTCTGTATGTGGGATTAAACCAGTCAGCTGGAAGTGGAAACTTGAACGATGTTTCATCTCTTGTTGCAGCATTTTCTGAAGGGAAAAGGATCAATAGCCATGACCTGGACCTGAATTTAGTACAGGGCCTTTTCCTGGGGGAGCAGGAGGGTGCAGAGCTATGCAGACTGGGGAAGCTTTGGGTCTTTTTAGAGCAGGGCTGGAGAGAGGAAAGGCAGAGGGAGAGTTAAAGAGGTTAAGGTAAACACCAGTATTAAGAGGGAACAGGTTTCCAGAGCTGAAGCTGCCACGTGAAAATATATGGCACTGGGATTTTGAAGGCACCTCTTCTAGTAAATGAAGTAGGTACCCAGGCTCCTGCGTGGCAGATCTGTGTCCTTCATCAACCACACAACAAGGGGTGAGTGTGATTTATATATATACACAAAACCCATTATATATATATATATATATAAATACAGTATGCACTATTGAGAGTGCACTTGTTTGGACCTCTGTCTGTTGGATGTGTGAATCAGAGAGCACAGCACTTGGTTGTGGAGACATTTTTTGCCTGCATCCTATTTTATAGCCTGTATGATTACGTGCTTACAGAACACAGTAATCTTGCTGAGAGTCCTTGGTAGAATGCAGACTAGAAGTGCGCAAGGGTAAAATGAGATCAAATCCCCCACTTATGCCCAGCTAAAGCAGAGACTCTTATTCTGTTTCATCAGAAACATTCACCTTTGCAAAACAGTCCCCAAAATACAGAAATCACCCGACTTATTTTGTGCCTCTGTGGCTGAGCTGCTGTTCTGGGGACATTAGGTGGCTGGAAACTATTTTGCTGCTGTGTAATAACACTAGGTCAGTGAGTTGGAGACACAGCCCTGATAGTGGGCCTGAAACTCATCTCAGAGCTGGTGGCAGCAGGTCTGGGATTGCTGTATTGCTGCAAGAGGACCTGTTGTTAAACCCCAAGCTGGGTTTACTCTAGCACTAAATACTGAGTGTACTAAGTAGGCCTCAAATACCACCCATCCAAACTGAAGCAGAATTTGGATCCAGACAGCTCCTATGCCAGTCTGTATTTCAGGAAGTTTTCCAGGTACTGGCTATGTGGATATAGAGTGTTAATAATATGTGCACCTCAGCCTGGCTTTCCCTGTTTTTCCCTGATAAAACCTCACCACGGGGACAAGGGAGTTCTACCCCTTGTGCCTGGTGCTGGGATGGTGTGTGTGCAGAATATTGTGGGTAATGGAGACCCCCCACTGGCCCCTCTTGCCAGATGATGGTGAGGGCAGAGAAGGATGTGGGTGATGGTGGCAGCAGATGGAGCAGGCAGGGGATGGTGGGTGCTTGGTGAGGGTGTGGGGAGCTCACCTCAAAGGCAGGAGGGGTGTACGACTAAAGCTGTTGGTACAGGAACTGAGAAAGGCCACTAGATCAGAAACCAAAGGAGCCAGATAGTAAAAAGCCCTGAGGAAGCAAACTGTAAGCAGGAGAAAGAAAAGAAGAAAAAAAAAAGGAGAGAAACGAAAACACAGTGGAGTTGAGACAGGAGCGAGGTTGTACGGGAAAGGTTTCTACTGGTCAGGCTGGCTGTTAGTAGAGTTGGGGTCTTGCATGGTCTGCAACAATCACTATAAATGGCACAGACCTCTTGATTCTGCTTTATCTGGTGTTAAAGTAGCCCTCCCTTGGTGCTGGTTCTGGGAGGACACAGCTTTGCCTGCTCTCAAGGGCTCTCTGCCTTGATGAGGGTTTTCCCCACTGACCCAAGCAGAGCATCTTCAGGGCAGCTGTGGGACTGCCATGGGTTTGGTTTTATTACCTTGGTGGAGAGCTGGGATTTTAGCTTCTCCGTCTTCATGGATCTTCTGAGTTGATGAAAACAGCGCAGCAACAATCAGCACAACCCATCTGTCTCCCACCTTTCTGCTCCATCACAGAGATGCACAGACGTGCTGTGCCCACATGTCCCCAAGGCTGTGCCTGCCCAGGAACATCTCCTGCACAGATCCCTTCCCTCCCAGGGCACAGCAGGTTACTCTGCAATGTGCCCATGACCCCTTCTGCTTGCAGCCAGGAGACACCTTCTGTTTCTCCATTTCAAATGAGTGTTCCTATACAATAACAGCTGGCAGCTGAAAGGCTTGGAGCAGGAAGGGCTGCCCTTCACGCCCTGAGCCCCACTGCACCTCTGGTTCCTGCAGAGCCCAAACCAACCCCGCAGTGTACGGATGCTGGGGCTGAGAGTGCAGCAAACCCACAGGGAATGGGGACAGTCACCCAAAGGTGCCCCTGGGACCATGTGCCACCCAGCCCCTGCCCTGCAGTGGCTGCTCACCTGCCAGGCCTCCAGCTGCTGCGAGAGGTTCACCTTCTGCTGGATGGCATCCAGCAGTTGGCTGTTGAGGGACATCATGTCGATCTTGCACTTGGTCAGCTCCACCTCCACCGCGTTCTTCCTGAGGGGACAACAGAAATTGGGGGATGTGACTTCTCCTTTTTTCCTTTTTTTTTTTTTCAGGAGAAGTTAAACATATCCTCGATGAGAAGTCAACAATTTCTGTCACTGGCACAAGTTTCACATGCTAACGTGTTCATCTCCATTCTATTCTGGACAACCTGAGTGGGACAGAACTATTGGCATCATTACTATAATACCAGCAGACTTCTGGTAAGCATGCCACGAGGAATACAAAAGGAAAATCAGATGTACTGCTGTGTAAGATAATATTGTGCCTGGATAATGAGCAGGATCTGCCATTAAAATGGAGATCTAAAATGAGGTAGAATCTCTATATAAATACTTTTTTTCTGTTTACTAATGCATAGAAAAAACCAGTATGTGCTAAAAATGAAATGATCTGTGTCTGATCACTTGATCAATAAATTGCAATCTCAAACAAACAGACAAAACCCTTAAAGAGTACAACTGTGCTTTCACTTGGGACTTGGACTGAAGGAAGAAATGAAAGAAGAGAGCTTATCACAGCATATACTTTTTAAGAATAACAAACTGCTAAAATTGTTTGAATTAAGTGCTATGCTTCAAGGAGAGATCCCAGTTTCAATGGGGTTGTGCCAGCCCTTGGGAACAGCACTGCTGCATTTCTTTCCAGGCATTTGATGGCCACTGGGCATGTGATGCCATGGGCAGGGTTGCCCAAAGGGCCCTGAGCAGTCTGTGGCTGAGATATTCCAGCTGCTACTGGGAAGTGAAAAGGAATTATTCTTTAGCATGGAGTAAACTGCCCAAGCTGGGAAATGCTGCTGGGAGCACAACAGGTGAGCACAAAGCTTAAGTTTTCAATTAACTGCTGTGTGATGGGAAGCTGTACCATGACTTGCTGGGAACCATCTTTCCTTGCAAACATTTTCAAGAGAAATAATTGCATCTTATTAACTGTAGCTAATTCCTCGCCTCCTAATAGCTCCCTTGTGCCCCCCTGCAGAAGAGCAATTTGAGAATTTGTGTTTATATTCCAGGTACTCGTTGCTTAACACTTCCTATTATGGGATCCTATTTTCCTGTTGCTTCCCATGTTGCCAAACTTCAGCTTCAAGCAAAAATTTTCCACGCCAGATGTCTGCCTCGGGCAGTGATTTTATTTCTGCTCAGAGTTAGGGATTTTTTGGGGGATGGTTTCAACAAAAGCGACTTAACCCTTGAGGTGTGAGGTGGGAAGGACATCACGAGCCTCCCAGGAGCTTCACTGCCTGGGAACAGCCCACGGTCTGGGAGGGATGTTTTCATTTCCAGCGACAAGTCGCTCTTGTCTGCTGTCACTTGCTGCCACTTAGTGCTCCTTAATCGCGCGCCGCTCCCCCGTGCACACCATTCCCGTCCCCCTTCCCGGCGATCCTGTGCTGCAGGACAGGCAGCCGTAAATATCGGGGCTTTGTCCCAGCAGGGTCATTAGTGCACTGGAGAAACTGCGCCCTTCCCCTCCCGGCTGTGGGTCGGGCACCCCACACAGCCCTCTGTAGAGAAGCTCCCCATGGCTGGTTGGGTATTACCAGGGGATGGATGGCAGCGTGTTGCCATAGCCACAGCACAACCAGCAACCCACACGCACTAGAAATGTCAGAACCACCTCTCCGCGCCTGGCAGGCAGCTGGGATGCTCCTGATCCTCGCCAACAGATGGAGGTGTTACAGAGGACAGCGAGGGGAATTTGGTAGCCAGCTCCCTGGGCAAGAGCAGCATGGATGATCGGGCCACTTAAAAAAAAGGGGAAGGGATGGTGCAGGCTGATTTAGCTCCTTGCATCCCCCTGTGCTTCTCCTCTGAGTATTAGATGTTTCCGTAAGAAGATGGACTTGTGGTGTCCTGGTCCATCTGCTTATTGAAGAGATTATCAGATATATCCTTTCTAGCTGGAGCACAGAGTGTGAATGTTTCTGCCCCTCTCCTGGGGACAAAGAGTGCTCAGGACATTTTGGCAAGCCCAAGGACAGAGCTGGGGAAGGGGGGCATAAGGTGGAGGGGAGCAGAACTGCACAGGTCTGCCAGGGGATAGGGAAAATAAAGACCCAAACCAGTGGGAGAATCTCAAAAGGAGAAAGAGAGAATTACAGGACTGGAGATGCAAAAATGACCCTGGAACAGGAAGGGAGAGCGAGTGACCAGAGAAATGCTTTAGGGGAAAAGCCCAAGCTGGGCTGTAATGGGGATGGTCAGGAAAGCAGGGTGTGTCTGGAAGAGCAAAAGAGTTCAAATATGACAAATAGGGCAGACTGTTTGGTTTCCAGAAGTGTTCTCCTCCTTCTTGTGATTCAGCACTAGGGATGGCAAAAACATGGTTCACAGGTTCACAGGACGCCAGCTGTGCCATTGTCATCTCCTGCCCTGCTCCCAAGCTCCTGACAGCGTTTCCTGACACCAGCAAACCCAAGACTCGCTCCATCACATTGCAACAGCTACTCAGGTTTGCAGAGGGCAGGAGACACCCAGCCCAGAGGCATCTCCTGCCAGGGCACTCCATGAGTGCTGCCCCAGCCTGGCCCTGGCTGTCCATGCCCCTTACTTGGCGATGGCCTCATCCCGGTCCCTGATGGCCTGCAGGAGCCGCTCACTCGTCTCCTTGTCTTCAGCAGCACCTCGCAGCCGGTCCCGCTCCTCCTTCAGCGTTGTCATTTCCACACTCAGCAGCGTGACCTGTGGGCAGAGGGAGGGTGTGAAAACCAGGGCTGCTCGGGCAAATTCACCCCCAGTGTGAGTGTGGAAAAAAACCCACATGGGCCAACCTGGAGGCTGAGCTGCTCTGCTCACAGGAAAAGCTGTGTCTGCTGGGAAGAAGCTGTTCACGCTGGTGCAACACCCCAGGAAATGGGCTGGCTTTCCCTGGGATGCTGGCAGTGCTGGTCTGAGCAAGGTGGCCACCAGGATGGCCTCAGTAATACACAGAAACAGCACTGAAAGCAGAGCAGGACCCATCTGTGACTTTGCTGTCACTGTGGCATTGGCACTAAAATACTGCCCCTCTCCAAGCAGTTTATCTTGTGAATGCATCCTCTGAGTCTGCCTGTTGTTAATTCTGATCTTTCCAGGGTTAAATTATTGCTAACATAATTTAGCAGCAAATAAGATTTTTTGAAGGGGCCATTATATCTCCTGTAGAATGAAGCTGCAGACAAAGGATGTGAAAATTCCCTTTCACGCCATGGAAGGTGTTACTGGCACATCTTACAATTTTAATTAGACTTTAAAATATGTGTGGAGTCTTAAATAGTCTGAGAAATGATCTATCGTTTTGGTCCTGTGCAGAGTGAGTTAATAGGGTGTGAAATCATGCAAGGATCGCATTAGCAGAGCTTTGCAATATTTCATACACATTTAATTTCTTTGTCTCGGGCACACACAGGCTCTGTTACGCTACTCCACCACCTGGAAACCCTTCCAGCGTCTGACCCACCTCCTGCCTCTAAATGCAACTCAGTAGTGCCTGAATCTTCAAAGAAGTCTTTAAATAGAGGGCAGACAGTCAAAAAGGGCTCATCACATCCAGGGCGTGGGAGGATCTGCTGGGCCGGGGGGAGGAGGGTGTGAACACACCCTGTGTGCGGAGACTCCCATCGTGTCCGGGGCTGCCAGGGAATTGGGGAGCTGCCCAGCCGTGCCCACCCGTGGGGGGCACCTCAGGGCACTGCTGTGCCAGAGGGCAGTGGTGGGGCAGTGTGAAAGGTGCTGAGCACTTCTGCAGAAATCCCAGGGGACAGACGATCAAGAAGCAAAAAAAATGGTGTTTGGGGAAGGTTTGGGATTTTAACTAGTTTTGTCTGTGTTTCAGGTACGAATGGGGTGCCACGGAGGGAGGAAATGGACAATGAGAAAATGTGAAACCACTTCCCAATGCAGACAGAGGCAGGGGTGACTCCCATCTCCACCAGCTCACCGTGCTCTCAGGCAGCAGCAATGAACGTGTGTGGTGCTGCAGTCCCAAAAGCCATTTAGGAGGAGTTCCCCTTTGATGCTATCAATCCCAGTGACAGCACAGAGGGATGAGGAGGCAGCAGAGCACTGCTCCCCCGGCTGGACCAGATTTTCATGTGCATTGATTTTCTACAGTACTTGAAGAGAAGATGATGCTGACTCCTTAATGGGAGGTGAGAGTAATTATTAACCCAGAACAAGGACAAGGCTGGGTTACAGGCAAAAGCTGTGGGAGGTGTGTACTTGCTGTGAGAGCCTGGAGGGCTTCTCCAAGAGCAGTGTCTGTTGCATTTGTAGCTGGGGCCCATCTTTCTCTGCATCACACAGAGATGTAAGAAGAGAACAGAACTGCAGTCTTCCTTTTGCTTCCTAGATATGCAGAGCTTTGGTAGTCAGGTAGTCAGACACAGGTGGTGCTGTGTTCAGTAAGGATCCAGTGGGATTCTGTGCTTTGGGTGTGGAATTGGTTTCAGGGCTGGATCATTCACTGCTGTTGAGGTTGCCTTTGCCTTACCTGTCCCTGTTGGCCCTGGGGTGCTGCCTTGTGCCAGGCTGTCTGTGATTACGGTTCTTTGAGTGTGCATTTCTGAGGGTTTTGTGATGCTGCTGTGGAAGGGGTCACTGTTACATCCATCCAGTGGGTGCATGTACCTTTCACAAGGGCTCAGTACAAGCAAATTGGGTCAGACTGGAAACCTTTGGGTTTCCAGTACCCCATATCAAGCAGACTTCTACTTTTGGGTCTTCTGCTGATGACCTTAAGTAAACAGACTGACTGAAAAGTGTATTGGGAGAAAGATTTGAAGGAAGTTTGGCTGTTTGAGACAATGCCTGGGATGGACCTCAGACAACCTGTCAAAAGCTCTCATCCTAAATGCATAAATATTCTGCACTGCGTTTAACAAAGCCTCCCTCAACCAGCCAGAAGTGGTTTTGACCTAAATCCTCCTGGGTTATTTATCATGTTGATCTCTTCGATGGAAGGCATGTCCTGGAGGATGAACACCAGTGTTACAAGACCACGTGTAAAGTGTGGGAATGGCTAACCTGGCTGTGCAGTCGCTGCAGCTCCTCCAGACTCTGCCTCAGTTTGCCCCGTTCTCCCTCCATTAACTCCCTCAGGGCTCGTGAGTCCTCACTTGTTCGCCTGATCTGCTCCTCTAACGTGTCGTCGTCGCTCCGTCGAGAGCTCTGAGAGCGGGACAGAAATCTCTTGATCAGAGTTCACTTTAAAAAAGGCAATTGCATTAATTTGATACCAGTTTGGGATGGAGGTACTAAACAAGGAAGAAGGAAATGTGAATGTGACTTCGTTAAGAGTTTCAGTGTTGTTCCCATACACCTCCACAGTGGAAATGTGTTCAGCCAATGGCAGTGCTTCCACATGGGACACAAAGAGCATAAACCAAATTTACAGAGACTACTCAATGTTTGGTAACAGTCTATGGCTACAGTCTCTGTGTTTGTGGACCTGTTGCAGGACTTTCTACATTTTATTTAACAAATACAACTTCATCTCTATGCTCAGCCTTCTTAGTTGTTAAGGGTCCTTAATCAAGGACACTGTGTTCCTCACCATGGCATCTCAAATAAGTCATCCTGGCAATGCAACCAGCCTGTGAGGGATGGCAACAGGCCTGACTTGAGTCATGGTGAAAAGCAAGGTGTTTTCTTGTAATTGTGCACTCCTGTAGATGCTGAGTGGTCCCTCCATAGCGTTGCCTCCTGCCCAGCAGCCTGGGGACCAACCATGTCCCCCAGACATCATCTTGTGCCAACAAAACCTTTCACCTGTCATGGATTTGAGTCTGGCAGCTCTTGCCGAGACATTTGTACCCAGTGACAATTTGCAAGGACAGAACCCACGCACACAGGGGTTGTGATGCTTTTGCAATGTGATTGCTAATACAGCAAGGTTAGGAAAATCCTAAGAGAAATAACTGAACTATAAAGTATAAGGCAATCTGTAATACTTCCACACTGAAACTCCAACTTACTGAAAATCTCAAAGTAAGCCTACTTTTATTAATTTTCCAGAAGGACTCTTGGTTGCACGAGCTTCGAACTTACTGCATGAGCTTGAAACTTTGGGTGGTCTGACCATTGCAGGCTGAAACCCCACATGCTTGGCTCATCTGACCATTTGAGACACGTGGAGAGGGCTGTGCACTGGGACAGCCCATCTCTGTGGGCCACAGAGGTTTTCTTGGAGACTGGGGACTTCAAGATCCAGCAGAACCTGCAGCAAGCTCTGTCACCTGGGCCTGGGACGTGCACAAGGCAAGGTGTCTCTGTGCCACCAACTTACCGTGGAGTCTGCCCCATCCAGCACATTCTGAATCAGTCTTTTGAGCTCGCTGAGCGCTGCCCGGAGACTCCCAGCTGGGACGTCTTTGGCTGAGGAGGTTTCTGAGGACTCGTCCATGGAGGAGTCTGTGGACACGGCTGAGTCGGCGCTGTCGTTCCCTCGGAGGTGGGAGCAGAGGTATCGCACCTGGCAATAGGCTTCCCACAGCTGCAGCCTCAGCTGAAACAGAGACAAGAGCCTGGGACACCAAGGCTCTGGAAATCCTCCTTCCATGCTGAAGTGAAGCATGGGGTTGCTGAACCTCATAAATGTTTGTCTAGCTTGCTGTGCTGGTTTTGAAATGGATGCAGAGGTTTGGTTTCATATGGTGTAAAGGGTGTTGTTACCAGACCCCTGTCCCAATTTTCTGGCCTTTGGTTCAGACCAGATGCACTAAACTCCCTTTCCCTCTGGGGCTGGTCACAGGGGTCTGTAGCCTTTCCCAGGGCTGGAGGGCAAAAATACCTGTTCTCGTTCTTGTTCCAGCTCCTCTGCCTCCATGCTCTGCTCTATCTCGGATAGCAGGGACGTGCTGGTTGTGTTGAGGTTTTGGAGGCTTCTCTCCTCACTGAGCTCCTCCACCTTCCCCTGCAGCTGCCGGTAGGACAGACGCACCTCCTGGAGCTCCATCTGGCTTTGGTGCAGCTTGTGAAGAAAATCAAGGAATTGGAAAAAAAATATTAGTGGAGGCAGTATGGACTGGATGAAGCTCTTGGTTTCTGAAGGAGCTGAGAGGGAGAAATGAGTGACACAAAACAGCATTTCCAGCCAGGAGAAAAGTACTCTTGGCTCATATTGCTATTTATTGGAGCTTAATAATCTCCAAATGTCATTAGACATTGTTTAGCCTCCACAATATCCTGAAAGATAAAAATAGCAGGTTAATCAGCACTAAAAGGAGAAACATTGTGAAGAAGTTAGGGCTCAGGTAAAACAATTTGCTGAAAACAACACAGCAGGAAATGAATCCAAAAAGAAAGTGATATAGGTGTGTTTTTTAAAAAATATAGGCACATATACAGAAACAAATACATGTTAAAAAAGGAAGAATTATTTATGGCTGTTTCGCAGACCTGGGGATCCAGGGTTTGTCAACCCATGGAAGCAAAATGGAAAAATCTTACTCTCTCCTAAAATGCCATAAGCCCCAGAGGTGCCAGTTGTTATCTGGGGACTGATGTTTGGTGACACAGGGCTGTGAACACCACAGGAATCCACCTGAGCAGTGAGAGCCACGAGGCCAGTGAGTGCCCTCTGGGACAGTGGGGTCTAAAGAAGTCCTTTCTGGAGCCAATCCTACTATTAAATAAAATGAACTACAACCAAAATTCTCTGCTTCTTTCAACATTTACCTGATTTCCCCAGCACTCTCTTCCACTCCCTTGCTCAGATCTCCCTCCTAAGCTGCTCTTTGCTGTCAAGATGCCTCATTGAGGCTCCTGTTATCTGTCCCCATGGAGAACACCCAGGACCTCACTTGCTGCCATGCTTACATGAGCCATTTTATTCTTCCAGTTGTTTTGACTACCAGTTCCTGATTATCTTGCTGGTCCGTTTTACCCCAAATCACGTCTTTTACTGCATTACCCTGTCCCTTCCCTGACTCACTGCTGCCCCCTCACCTGCAGGTCCTTGTCATGGCTTTGTCTCTCCAGGATGAGCACTCGGTCCTGCAGCTCCTCCACGGTTCCCTGGAGCAGGTCGTTCTCCTCCATCATGGCACTAAGGCGATGCTCCAGCTCCCGCTTTCTGTCCGTCAGCATTTTGATCTGCAGAGGAAAGAGGGGCAGTGTCAGACCCTGCCCTTTGCAGGGAGCAGAGAGGAGGGAAATCACATTCCAGAAAGAGAAATGAAACAGGCAAAAGCAGAAGGATGTACATAAGTATTCTGTACCTGTGTGAGTGAAGCTGTATCTGTGTGTGTGTGGCTTAAAGCTTAGGAAAGCTCTGGAAGGAAACTCCTCCTTCTCCAGGCTGCAGAGGCAGCTCCAAAGGGGCTGGATGGGCATTGGCAGGTCAGGCAGCAGGCAGAAATGTCCAAAGGAATTAAGCAGAGACCAGCCCTGCCCATCCCTTGTACCTTACCATTTGCAAAACTAGTTACTTTTCCTTGCTTGTCCCTGACTGAGCAGGGAGGCATTTTCTCTTGTATGGGTTCTAGAGACCAGAGGGTGAGCCACTGGGATCCTGCTCCCCACAGGGCTGTGCCACTGCACTACCCATAAGCTGTTCTTAATTGCTGTGTGTTCATCAGGTCCTCATCAGGGACTTTTGTGTCTTCTCACTTGTGAAGACTCCTATCCGTGCCACGCTTATTTTTAGCCTCCCAGTGATCAGTTGCCTTTAAAATTGGTTCATTTCTTTTAATTGTCAAGGGCAGTGATTTCAGGCGGAGGGACAGTGTGCCAAACAAACCCTCCGTGACTCAGTTAGCTGGGAACAGTGCACAGGATGAATCAGCACTAGCCAAGGTCACTTCTTGTTTAACCAAGAACAAGGAGCCTTTTCCCAGATTAGTACACACAGGATCTCTGGGGACTGCTATGCCAGCCATCCACCAGCCCAGCAGAATTCTAAATATTCCCTATGGCCCCCTTTCAAACCATGGACCGTAGACAAATTCAGCAACTTCTCACTGTTTTCTTGGCCTTTTTAGGACCCTGTCTCTTTGCTGCTTTCCAGGTTGCTGGAAGGATTTGGCTGCACAAAGGAATATCAGCCAAGTGTGTGGACTTGCTATGTCTGCAGGGTAAAGGCTGCTGGAGGTCTTGGAGAGCTGCTCTGAGGTGACTAATGGCTGCTGAGATGTCTCTGCCCACCACCATCATGATTTTGTGGGTTGGAGAAAGAAAAAGAAGAGGTTTAATACAGAGGTTTTAGCAAGAGTTCATATTTGGTAGCCAAACCAGTAATGACCATGGTGTGAATAACTGTATGACAGAAAAAACATTGCTCTGGGATGAGCCTTGGGCCATGGGAGGGCACAGGGACAAAGGGATTTGGAAAGTGAGACAGGAGGGAGGTGAGGAGGCAAGGTGGGCATGCACAGTGACAGGCATGCATGGTCACAGTGATGTACACGCAGGCAAACCCTTCCAAGCCTCTGTACTTACTTCAAGGACCTGCTGCTCCACACCAAGGGGAGGGAAGAAAAGGCGAGGGACCAGCAAGGAGCAGGTGGGAGAGGGAGAAAAGAAGTTGTTGAGAGATTTTAGGAAAAGCTGTTCCAGATAGCTTTTAAATAAAAGAACTGGCTGAGTAGTAGAGCTGGACATCTTCTGCTTATGTAGTTCCTGCCTACATGGTTCCCAGTGAGACCTCATCAGGGAAGGGAGGAGGAAGGAAGGTTCCAGCTAATGTACCAGAGTTAAAACAGGCAGGGGCTCCTTGCTTTCCCAAGTGCATGGCTCAGAGGCAGGAGAAGATTGCTGCTTTCTTTGCAAGCATGAGTAACAGGGTAAAATAAAACCCCTTGCAGCCCTTCCCACCATACCCCAGAGTTTAACCTGAACTGGGCAGCAGCCCTGCAGGAGCACAGCTGTGGTTTAATTCCCGAAAGATATTTCTCATCCATTCATTTTCCAAGCATGTTGTGGTCAAGGCAGCAGTGGGAGCTGGCCTGAGCCAGCCCAGCCCTGGCCTGCAGCAAAAATTCCCTCTGGGGGAAGTCCTTTGCCCCACTGCTGCCACCCCACTGTTTGATCCAACAGCAGGTTCTGTTTACTCAGCTCACAGAGGGTCATTATACAAGCTCAAACAGCCCTGGCCACCTTTGGAAGGAGTGGGGCTGAGCACAGGTGACTCACCTCGGCCTGGAGGCTCTCCAGCCTCACGATGTGCTGGCTGCTGGAAGAATTCTTCTCCCGAAAGTCCTCCCGGAGGGTGTGGACCTGCAGGGAGAGCTGCCGCTCCACCTCCGACGCCTGCAAGGAGACACCAGCTGGCATTACCCCAAGGGTCGTCCCACAGACCCAAAGCAGTTATCTCCTCCTCACAGATGACCTGCCCTCATATGACTTCTGCACAAGCCCTAGTTTTGGCAGAAACTCTGAATCCTGCACAGTTTGAGTGAGTGAAAAGCTCCTCCTGGCCAGACGTTGAGGAGAGCTGCCATTTAGACCATGTTGATTTTTCCCCCGGGGCAGCCAAGGGGACACAGCCCATAACTTCCTTCCACTGCAAAAACAACATGATGACTCCTGTGTCCTACAGGATAGTCAGTTTTCCTCAGAAACAGCAGCCTAGTTGGGGTTGAGGAGGAGACCAGCCCACGTACAAAGGTGAGGGAAGCCAGTCTCCACAGCCCCCAGCAAACACTACTATTAGATTTATGCTTCCTTAACCTCTGAACATCTTTGGCACAGCTCTAGAATAACAAGTGCTCTTTGCCTCTGATTCCCAGCTCCCACCAGGACCAGATGGAGAAACATCCTCTCCACACGACTGTCAGAGCAGGATTGCTGGGCTTGCCCCTGTTTCCCATTTTAAAGGAGGGATGCCCCACTTATGCAGGGTGGTTTGAGGACAGTGGAAAGGCCATTCCTACCTGCAGGATCCAGGCTGCAGACAGCCCTTATAAATGACAGCTTAGACATGGTAACTACTCTCCAGACAGCTTTATGGCTGATTTTCACATGGGGAACACACTTGTTTAGGCTTGTAAGAGAACATAAGGTTTTTATGACAAATCCCCAATGAGACAACACAAATGGATGGTTTTCTATTTAATTAGCCTCCATCAGGTTCCATTTCACTGAGGCACAGATCTCCACATCAGCTGGAGGTGAACTGATGCCCCTCAAGAAGGGGCATTGCTCGGGGTACAGCCAGAGCTGTGTCCAATGACAAAAGACATCAGGAGCCACAATGTCCCAGGGAAGTGAGATGGGAGGGAGGGATGGGGGTCAGCAGCTGTGGGCAGGTTTGGGAGGGCATTTTTATGTCTGACAAATGTGGATGAGGATGTGACCCCAGGCCAGAGGGCCCGAGGCAGCAGCCCCACCAAAGGGTGCAATGACTTTGCTGTAGCACCTTGTGACTTGAGGGATGAGCACAGACCCAGCCTGAGCTGCCCACAAAGACAACACTGCCCCCTGTTAAAAATGGTCCCTCAGTTTGCACAGTCTGCAGCAAAATATTCCAGATCAGAAACATGAGGTGGAAGGCTGTTCCAGCTCCATCAAGTGGAGGAACCTGTGGCTGCCCCAACACTGCTTGCTGGGAGGGGCAGCAGCAGACAGAAGTGTGGCCACCCAAATCAGCCAGGCTCTGACCACTGGCTTCTGCAATGAGAAATGGTCTAAAATAGTAAGAAACAATCTTGTCTACCAATTGTTTTTAGTTTCCTTCTTAGCCTGGATTGGCATAACTGATCTTTTAGCCCTCTTTAAAGTGTCACATCAGAGCCCTTTGCATATTGCCCTCACTTCACTTATTAAACAAAGCTTTCTTGCATGGGCAGGGACTCAAAATATAATGAGAGCATAGCACTGTAGGAAGGGGTTGGTTATTTTTCTTCCCTTAGGCAGCTATAGGTTTCAAAGCATCCTGAACAGCTATTAATTGGTGACACTAAAGAAGATGGATGGATTGTGCTTTTTTTGAATGATTCACTTGCTTTTGTAATGACTGCTGAAACATCTTCATGCTGAAACACTCTGCAGGAGCTATCAAGAATGAAAAAGCACCAGATGAAAAGCACTGAAGGATTTTGCCTGCAAGATGCTGACCACACTCCCAAGAAGCACAAGAGGCACCAGAGGAGATGACACACCAGTATTTGATAGTTCACTGTATAACATAATTGATATGCTTGAAGAATTCTACATACAGAGAGTGTAAATGCACAATACAGCAGTGAGAAACAAGGGAGTGTTAATGGCACTGTAAAAATCCCTGGTAAAACAATATAGAGCTGCTCTTGCTAGTTCTGCTCCCCATGCTCAGACTGCAGCAGGTGAAGGGATGAGCTGCAAGGATGATTCAGATTGTGGAAAGTCTGTTATACGAAAGGAGACTAAAAAAAGGATGGCTTGTTTTATCTCATGCAGTGAATGCTGAGAGAGGACTCCCTATAAATACATCACGGATGAGCACACAGAAGGGAGAAGCACTATTTAAGCAGAAGCACAATTTTGGCAGAAAAGAATTATGTGAATAAACTGGATGAGAGTGTATTAAGGCTGGGAATAGGACAATTTCTACATTTCCAAGGAGCTGCAGTAGGATTCTTCCTCCTGCACCATTACAGTAGTAGAAATGGTAGCAACAAATAATTCTGTGATGGAGCTGCATCACTTTATCATGTACTTTCTTTTAAAGGGCTGCCTATGACAGAAGGGAAATGAATTGACCTCAAAGGTCCACTCCACCACTGGACTGCGTGCAGGACTGTAAGATTTGTATTCACCAGCATTAAATCATCATCTGAAATTTATCTACATGCTGCTCAGCTTACAGGCTCACACATCTCATTGCCACTGTTATAATCCACATGGAGGGAAGAAAGGACTCAGCTGGTGTTAGTATTTAGGTCCCTATGTGGATGGGATGTTCCAGGGCCACCTCAGTAGACACCATTCACATCCTACCTCAGGCAGTAGAGGACAATAAAATTAACACTTTCTTTCATCTCCCACCCAGTGCAGAAAATACTCCCTGACCAGGGTTTAACAGAAGTAAGCAGGAATGTGTTTCCCTCCATAGAAGAATGAGCAAAGGTCCTCATCCAGCTCTCCTAGAGAGGGAAATGGCTCATGCCTTGCTCACCTTTGCAAAGATTTGATTTTTCACAGACGTGAGACAAAGTCTTCTGAGCTGAGCTGTGGTCATGGACCCCCCCTTTTCAGGCTACCTTTGTTTCAGAGCCTATTCACACTGCTCCCAAACGACCCTTTCCAACTGATTACAAAATAGATTTTTACATCAATTTGCATTATTTTATGGAAAGCCACCTTGACAGTGTCTGGTATCTTTCGGGCTTTGTGGTGTATTTTCATGTGGTGTCTACTTGAGTCCTCCACACCGCTGTACATGTGCAGGGGTACATGTGTGTGTTTTACACCATGAGCCCACTAGCGATGACTTCTGACATGCTCTTTTACTTGCAGCATCAATGAAGATGTAACCTTCCATCTCCATTTTCTCTTTTTTGCTCAATATGGCTTTTGTTGACTGGAAGTTTCTTCTGCCTCAGCCAGCCTGTTGGGCTTTCTCTTCCCCCATCAGTGTCTCCTAAACATTAAAAGCTAAATCTCTTGTGGTTATGTCAATCATTTAGCGATGCATTTATTTTGCTAGAGACAAGTAATATCCTTTGCAGAAAGGTAGACATATATTGCCCAACATCACAGCTTTGCTCTGTAGTTAAAAAAGAATTAATTTCCTGGGTATGGGCAAATTAGCCAACACAGCCACCAGGCAGGGTTTGAAACATATCTGCAAAAGCATGGACATCAATTCACAATTAGATACATTCAATCAACTGTGAGATTTGTTTTCTGGACTTCAGGCAAGGTTTCGATGAGATTTGGGCAGTGCAAGAAGAAACGAAGAGCAAGAGGACATTTTGGCTTCTGCTCTAATTAACGGCTTTTTATCACTGCAAACCTGATTAAGTTTCTCTCGTGATTAATTCCCAAGTGCTACAATACACAAAACCGTGTAGATCTTTGGCAGAAAGAGATGGTTTGTCAGTTACAATAACTCCATAGGGTTTAACATCTGGAATATATAAGCAATAAATAAAATAAATAGAAATGAATTGGAGCACTGACACTCCTGTGAAGTGAGGATCTTTGAAATGTTTGGGCTGGACTGTGAGAAATTAATGGCCTGCAGATTAGTCTCATTCAAAGAAAGCCCTCTTTTGGGGGAAAATTTGATCAATTAAACTAACTGTATACAAAACATCCAGCTGTAAGTCATGTCAGAAAGAAAAAGAGAATGGTGAAAGTTTAATAGTCTGTAGATGGGTGAAGAAACCAATGTTTCCATATGATTTACTTCTACAAACAAGATGATTCAGATTTAACAAAGGATATTGAAGATTTTCTTGCCTAAAATAACTAAGAAAGAGAAGTCCTAATTAGTGCTAAATTTATAACACTCGAGAGAGTGTGTTACTCCTTTTATTAATTTGCTAATGCCGAGTTCAAGGGACTCCCGGTTCCCACTGTGGTCCCATTAACACTCCAAACCACTAATTGCTGCCTCCCCTGGCTGCAGGTTTCTGGATTCCCAGCTCTTCTCTGAAAAGAAAATATATTTGGCTACTGAAACACAAGGAAAGGAGGAAACAACAAAAATCTTGCTTTAAAATAATAATTTCAAAACATTTTTTTAGGCTGGTGCCATAAGCCACCATCAATATTTTGCACACCCAGGGGTTGCCCAGTTTGGGAGTCTTTGAGAGACTTTTCCCAAAGTTTCTAATTCAGGTCAACTTTAAATTATTATTCAAAGCATTAATCTATCCAGGAAAGTTCTTATGTAATAGTGGTGCTTGCACTCATCACTTTCAGAGGGCTTCAGCTTGGATTTGCTGGTCTGTGTGCCCAGAGGGATTCTGTGCCAAGGCACCTCCTCCACTGCCCCCATCCCAGCCAAGGGGTCTGGTGGGGACAAAGCATGCTCTGCTCACCTCACCCCTCCCTCTGCTCCTGCCCAAACGAGGGGGATTTAAGTACACTGAGTATGTAGCCACTTGGTGCTGGTGTGAGAGCTGCCACTGCTGGGAGAGGGTGTGTGGAAAAGTGAGAATTCGGGGAACCTGCAAAACACTTACAAGATATTTTGGTTTTAAGTATCCAACAGAGATGATTAACATTGATCCCATGGGATATTTTTAGGGAAAAAAAAAGGATTTTTAAGACTGTACAAGTGCTATGTAACATATACCCATTGTATATCCAGTAGCTATAAGCAGACTGGCAGGTGGATTAAATACCAGCAGCCAGAGTGGGTACATCTGCTCAGTCTTTGCAGGTGAGATTTACTTCCTAACAGAGGTTTCTTTTGGGCTCAGGAACCATCTCTGCAACCTGCCAGAGCACTGGTCAGCCCACCCTTTGTGTTCTTCTTGCTTTTTCCCCCTGACTGCTGCTTCACTTAGGTCAGACATGCGAGGCAGCCTCAGTCGGGACATGCAGGATCCAGCCTGAGGTGTCCTCACTGGGGCCTGGCCTTGAAGCCATACACCCCTGTGAGGCTGTGAGCTGGATGTGGCACCTCTCTCCCTCCCTCTGCACCTTTTTCAGGGCAATTCAGGCAAATTCCTTTGTATCTGGCATTTGGTACCTTTGTATCACACCCCTCCACACTCAGATACCTGCAATTTTCTTTACACGCCTGCAGGTCTCCTGGTTATTCCTCCCCTCCTCTTATTCAGAGGATCCCATAGATCTGTATCTGCTCAGACAGAAGGGTTTGATTTTGTGACACAATTCCTGACCTCCTTTTTTTAAAGCCATACAGGCTGATGAGCCTTCCCTTCAGTGGGAAACAAGCTGATGTAAATAAAGCACAGGCCAGCTAGATTGGTTGGGGGGTCCTATACTGACAACAGAGCAGGAGGACAAAAGAGGAAACAAAAGGGCATTATTTTTGCAAAAAATGGATCTGTCAAGAAAAAAGGAAATCAAAGGTCCAAAGGATTGCCAAAGCCAGGAGACTGAGGAATGGAGAAGAGGCACTGGAATGACTCTTTTATAAGCACCAGGCTCAGGACACGTTACTGAGGGGGAAAGCCTCATGGCTGTAGCATTAAACCTGTTCTGAGAGGATTCTGTGAGACAAAGGGCAGCAGCAGTGGCAGCTTATGCTAAGCTCTGCACTACTTTCACAAGTGAGACATTCTGGAAATATAAGCCTTCATTGCTTGCATGAAAGTGAGAATTCTTTGCTGCAGATTTGTTCCTTTTCCCTTGGGTAGGACAAGAGGGAAATGCCTAGAGTGTCCTTTGACCTCGTTCCTATCTACCTGAGTTATTTTAAAATAAACCAAACCAAGACTGTGGGCTGTTCACTCTCAACATGTCCCACTCATGCAGTGACTGCTGTGGGTGGCAATGGGTCAATGTCCCTCAGCTCTGATGCCTCACACTGAGGGGCAGAGGCCCAGCTGGCCCCAAGGGAGAGCAGGGAGAACCTGGGGCTTTTTCTGGGGTCTTATTGTGGGCTGGCAGCCACTCCTTGAGGTGAAGTGTTGCTAGAGTGGAGATGTTTAGTTCCTTGGTGGAAACCTCTACACAACTTATCTTGCCTCAGGCTGAAGCTGGATTGCCTGTTTTGGGAGGTGAAGTGTTTGCTTTGGCTGACTTTGGTTGCTTCCCATGTTTCTCATGGCTGGAGGGCTGAAAGTGCTGCTGGAGATGGAAATAGAAAAGCAGCAGTAGCTTAACATGTCCAAGTGTCCTTGAAAAGTCCTTTTCATAAAGATAGTGAACTTTTGCTGCATCATTAAGCAAAGCATGAAAGAGTAGATAGGCAGTTTTCTTGGCAATGTAATTGTTCTTTTCATCCCTTCCTATAAGGTTAGGTGATACATGAGAACCAGTTTGCGAGGCAAACATCTAATGCTTTGGTGAAGAGCTTAGGGGAATGAACACAAAATGTCTTTTAGTAAGTGCTCAGGTAACTCTTCAGTCCAAAACCCATTATCTTGGACTAAATCAATTTGCAGGAGAGCAGTTGTGTGCCATATGGGGGCAACTCTAGCTGGGTGTAACATCTCCAGGCTCATTGTCTGAATGAGAGAAATGGCTTCACGAGTGGCTGTGGGCTGCGCACGTTTTAGGAGGTGCTTCAACACGAGCTTCCCTTTTTTTATGTTTTATTCTTGACCTAAGCATTTGGCTCTTGTGGAGAGGAAAATACAGTGTGTGGAAAAATGAGTCAGCCAGCTTCCTGTGGGAGGGACTGCCGGAGGCACGATGCTTTGAATGCTGCAATAAATTAGCACTGGAGATAACTCAGAGGACAAAGTGTGCCTGGAGGACACGCCATGCTAGGCAGTGCACGAAGTGGCTCTTGCTCCCTTGTGTGCAAATTCCCCTTGCAGAAGAAGTGTGGGAGATGAGACAGCTCTGCACTGCAGCTCCCAGGCTGGTGTCTGTTGTAGGGCTCTGAGCAGAGCTGAACATGGGCTTGTGGGAGCAGCTTGGCTCCTGGTTGTTGAGAAGGAATAGGGTAATAACTTGGCACACTCTCAGGCTCTTCTGGTTCTGGGTGGATGCTGCACATCACCTGGAATGAAGCATTTGCTCCTCTGTGCTTCAGTTACCTGTTTGCACATGGCAGCAGGATGGGCTTAGGGCCGCAATAATCGATGTGGTGATGGCCAAGTGGGGCTGAGGAACCACCACGTTAATGTCAGAGGGGCACAGCCCGGGTCCAGTGTGTTACAAAGGGGGCTGGGACCTTCAGGCTAAAAGGTGTGTTCCACACACCCCTGTGTGTGAGACTGCAGCTCCTGAAGTTTTGTCTTGGAATAGCAGGGGAAATGTACAGTGGGAAAGGTGGATGGTTCACGTTCTGCATCAGTAAGTTCAGTGGTCTGCTCTCCTAGATAACTTTTAATGCATTTCTAATGCCTAATTTCCATGAATAAGTTATTTTTCCCCTGACAAAAGGCATATTTTATCTTGATAGAGCATTTTGACCATTACCTTTGATGTGGGTTCTTAATCCAGATTTGCATGAGCCTAGTCTGACTTTTCTACATGAGCTAGAGGTTGAAAAAATATTCCAGTAAATTTCTAGTGAGCCATAAGCATAGGTCAGATGATAGAATAATGAAATACAAAATGCCTGACTAGTTTGGAAATAATTGAATTGGAAACATGAAGACTTAACCTGGTCATTAAAACCTTTTGGAAAATTAAACAGGAGGTTATGATGGTGGAGGCAAAGAGAAATGTAACATTCCCTCCTCTCTGAGAGGCTTTGCTGTCTTATCCTGATAGCCAGAAGTCAGGGCAGCCAATCTCCATTCTTGAATTTATTTTTTTATGAAATTCTTTTAGTCTAACACTTTAAACCTGGAGGTGTTCAAGCTTAAATGTGCCTGGAGGAAAGAGACAATAATTAAACTTCTTGCAGTCTCTTACTCTGGCTTTAAGCACTTTCTCCCCTTTATTTCAAAGAAAATTAGCTGAGCTCCATTGGGGATATCTAATATATGATGATAGGCCAGCAGCTCTGTCTGCTCTTGAAATCTTCATCTGTACACCTTGGTAAGCTCAGAATACACTGTTTTAGGATTTAGTAGTGATATACAAACCAAAAGTTTTCCAATATATGTAGACCTGATGCTCAAACTTGCAGTTACAAACGTGTCTGAGTTCATGAAAATGCTGGTGACCATTCCCATACTTGTGAAACAAGTGAGTGCCAAAAAGGATGGGGCAAAATGCGAGAAGCTGGTTTCAAATACATTAATCTGATTCCAAAGAACTCCTGTCGGGCTGTTTCTTAAAAACAATGCTGATGTGTGTTTGCTCCTTTCTTTCAAAACTTGATGAATTCATTTCAAAACTCAGAGGAGGAAGAGCTAAGAAGTCTTTTTTAGGAGCTTGGCTTAACTAAACTAAGACAGAAGATGTTCTGTGCAGAGGGTTCATTTCTCCAAGCTGATACAGTAGAACTTGTGGCTTTAGAAAAGTAAAAAACCCAAACCCCACAGTGAATATTGGCCAGGATGAGAGCTACAGCTTCAAACTATTCCATGAAAGCTTTCTCTTCACTGAAGGCTTTAATCACTGATATATGCAAGAAGGTCATAAGTGAAAGGTGAATGCCGTAAAAATGAGCAAGTCCCTCACAAGGTTTTGAACAAAAAAGAACCCCAAAAATGAAACTTTTGTGGTAGTATGTCACATTCCAGTGCTTAAATAAAAAGGTAGAAATCTACTTTCTAGAAGGATTGTTTTGGAGCTGTTAGGCAACACATTGCTTTAAAATATGTCTTGGTTATCTAGTATTTGCTATGTCATTCTAAGGACAACAGAACTGGGCTGGATACCTCCAAAAAAGCTTCTAGAGATACCATTTAACTTAGCAATCCTTCTTCCTGTACCTTGGCAGCCTCCAGCTATATCTGAATTATTCTCCCTCGTTGGCAGCATGAAAAGATCTGTTTGGAGTGTAAGGCCTTTGGAGCAGACTCTGAGCACAAGGCAGACCTTGCTCTTGGTGATCACTGACAAAAGATAATTACAATGTGTTCGTAATGACATCTGAGCACTTTGATCTGCTGGAGCCCAATCTATACTTCGTACATTACCATATGTAATAAGGACAGGAACACTTGTCTCCTTCCAGCCCAGCTTTGCTCTGCTTCCACCAAGGTTCAGCCTATGACTCAGTGCAGCAGATGCCTGAACACAGAAGCACTTGTTTACCTTCTGTGCAGTGCCACAGATGTCAGCACTAAGGGGATTAAATCTTTAATTTGTAGACCCTCAGGGCAGGGCTTGGCCTTCAGAGCAGTCTGCACCTCCACAGCAGTGTGCAGGGGCAAATATGCAATAGTAACTTCTATTTTAGAGCCTAAATTAAGCCACAGCAGGTGTGTTCCAAGCTGAAGATAAATTTTCTGAACAACACCTGTAACTCAGCTTTTGGGAAGCTGCTGAGTACTTGTGGAATTGGCCAGACCTTACACATATGCCAGCCTGGCAGATGAGGTGCTCCTCTGAAGACACTGCATGGGTGTAGCTGTGGCCAGTCTCTGGATGATGATGAGAGGGTCTGGAAACAAGAATGTGGATCTCTTCTCAAAGCTTTGTCCTCCTACAATCTAGCTTTTTTAAAGTCCTTGCACGAATTTATTTAAATAACAGCTTTTGGCAAACTCACTGGCACTTTGGTACTTTAAGTCCTACAAAAAGCTGTGCTTGGAAATAAAAAACAAAGCAAGTAGATGTGGAGAGCAAACATAGCTGAAAAACGAGGTGGGTGCAGCACATGCTGTGGGATGGCCTATCACATATACTATACTCTGCCAAATCATACACATGTAGGGGAATCATTACCAGGGACTGGAAAGAGCCCCCCTCTGTATGAGTGAATATCACTAAAGGTAAAGCACAGATGGTCCTGTAAGGGGAAGACACGTCAGTCACAAATCCTTCATGTATTCAGTAACTTCTCTCAAGCAGGGGAGGTGCAGTGCTGCCAAAACCTGCAGGAAGCAAAACCTGCTGTAGCAACATGCCAGCAGCTGGGTTAGAGTCACTGCCTGGGAGCTGGATCCACTGGAAGCATTGCAAAGACTGTGCTTGGCTGTGGGCAGCAAATTTGCCCCAAATCTGTTAAGACTTGCACCTGTAGCCAAGGTTTTGGAAATGCAGGTCAGGTGTCACTGAATGAAAAGCCCTTTCCCCCACTAAGATGCTGCTTAGAGGGATAAGAATCATTCAAGCTGTGGCTTTTTGGCACAGAGGCTGTTGCTTTCTGACAGCTGACTCCAAGCAGACAGAAGCAGCTCTCAGGAAGCCTGGGCTGAGGCAGGGAGCAGTGCCAGGCAGGTCTGGGCACTGATCTGCAGCCCAGGCATGGGGCAAACCAGCGCTGGGCTGTGGAGACCTGTAAGCCCTGCACAAAGATCTTAGACTGGGAAATGTTGTACAGACAGAATCAGCAGCCTGTTCTGTGCCTGATGCTGAGAGAAGATCTCTTTTCCCCAGTGGCTGAAGGTTTGATGGCTGAGGCTTTGTCTGCTAAGGAAAAGCATCCTTGATAAAGCTGTCATGAACAGAAAAAAGGGGACCTGTCTCACCCTCAGTGATTTGTCTTGGAGGGGCAGACTGTGCAAAGGCCTAGAGGTGCCCTTTGGGAGAAGGGGAGGGAAAATGCTGTTGGGCTTTGGCTCCGGTGCTTTGAAGCAAATGTCACTACAGATGACACATACCCCATGCATGTGCTTTTTGGCCCTAACTAGGGGACAGGAGACCAGCTACAAAGTGCGACAAGGAAAACACAACAAAAGTGGTGTGGCAGCAGTTGTTCTTCAGCTTCAAAGACTCCCTGACAAGTTACTGTTGGGAGTGTGCTTCATTTTGAAAGCCCTGTTTGAGTGTGCTCATACTTCAACTGTGGCAAAATTGCTTTCCAGTTATGTTCCTTTATCACTTTATCTTCAGCAGAGAGGGCTGCCTTGCTTCAGTGTGTGTGGATTATCCTGCACTTCAGCTCTGGTTCTTCTGCTGCTACAGTAGGATTTTACACTGGGATCTTCCCTAGTTTTGCTGCATATAAATGATTAACTTTCTCTTCCTCTTGCTGCCTGAAATCAAGAGCAATGTGACCAGTGACAGAGGAGACCATGGTGTTCAGTTTCCAGCAGCTTTTATTACTCCTGCTGCTGTAGCTGAATTTCTCTACTGCACAAGCCTGTGGTGGCAACACTAAATCCCCCGAGCTCCTGCTGTGTGCTGGAGTGTCTAAAATAGTGCTGCTTAGAACTTTTGCCAGTACACAGACATGGGAGTTAGGAAGACTTTTATCCTATCTGTGCTAAAAATCACCTGCCTTAAGCCACTGATCCCTTTCTCCCCTCCTTGCATGTCTTGCATGTGATGAGGTGGCTGGGGAGCAAACAGGTCCACAGAAACATGCAAAGAAACCAGGTTGCATCATTGTTAACCAGCTTGTGCCAAGACTTGGATTTTCTTCTGCCTGTCACCACCCTGCCTGCACTGGCTTCCCCATCACCCCTTGGCCTGACTGTTTTGTCACCTACCTCCTCGAACAATCTTGGAGACCTCTTTTCCCCTCCTCTCTCAGCTCTCTCTAGTTGATTCGTGTAAGAGATATCAGCCATGGCACATTGTTGAATTCATATACAGACACAATGCTGTGCCAGAGATTTGTTTGCTTAATTACAGAAATGCCATTATTTCTGCTGTAGTGTGTCTGGATTTGGTTTTGCTCCTGAGGCTGGTGCTGCTTTCAGCCTCCTTTCTTTGGCTCTGCTTAAAGATTTTTTTTATTCTGTTGAATGAGAGCGGAAGTCCTCAAGCTGGGATGTTACAAAGACTCGGATGAAGTGAAGAAGGAACAAGTAGTTTAACCATGTCACTAGTGCATCACAGGCTGTTTTTATCACTTAGATACTCCAACCCTTAACACTTACACATAGTGCAGTGCTACTCAGCTCCATGCACTGGCAGACTTTGCATCTCCCACGTGGGGACAGGGCTCAAGTCAGTGCCACACACAGCAAAAGCTGGCTTTGGGTGCCCAGGAAGGCTAAATAGGGCACCAAGAGACAACCAATTTCTTCCTCACCAGGCTCAAACATGGTACAGAGAAAAGACATTCTCCACTTGCAGAAAGCTTGTGTTGGACCTCCTTGACTTGATGCTTTGGTTGTGTCTGCCTGAGCAGTGGGGAGGAGCAAGGCATAAGGGTGCAGCCCATAGTGCTTGCTCAGAGGCAGAAAGTCTCAGTACAACTCATGTCAGACAGTGTATGCACATCAAGTGATGACCTGAAACCCTGTTGGCTTACAGAAATTAATCAGTTAAAGTGGAGCATAAGTTTGTTAAGCTCTTGCAGGGATTTGGAATTTCCCAGTGTGATCCCCACTGGCACCAAGGAATGAAGAAGATAAAGATATCAGAGCCCATGTTTTCAGCACAAGCCTCTCTTAAGTACTGATTCAAAATACAGCTTTACATGTCAAGATGTGAAACACCACGCATATCCATGTCTCAAACTTATTTGCTTGGAGGACAAGACAAATACTACTACTTAAAAAGCTCCATATTGGTTTTCATCTTTACTCAGGTTTGCTGAAAGGTTCTTGAATTTAATATTGTTTATGGCAACATTTAAACATTACCAGGAAAGAAGAGTGTTTGGCCAGGTCCCTTCATAGAGTCAGAATTTACACGAGGGCTATAAGGCTCACTGGGGCTAATCCCTGCTGGCATTATACATCATCTGACAGTTACCAAGGAGACAAGGATAATCTGAGTGAAACAAGATATGTGAGAAGGGTATTTATGGACATTTGCCTAACGATGCTGGTGGAATGCACCAAAAAGTGATTAAATGAGTGCCTTTGAAGTACTGCCTCTTCTGTGATGAATATGGAGGACTGGTATACATGAAAAAAGTGTGCCTGTGATATTAAAGCACAAGCAGCTTGGCTTTGATTTTTCCAATTTAACCTGAAGTGGCCTCATCCACTGCTGTGGAAGGGGCAGACAAGGCTTTTGTGGTGCTGTAAGGTGGCTGTCCAGCCACCTGCACTCTGTGGCATCAGCAGAGTGTAAACAAGGATAGACAGCATAGAGAAGCCATTTCAGTCTGTGGTGCTGACAGAGGCTTAATGAAACCTTCACGTGCTTGAAATACTAGAAGATGCCTCATGCAAGTGTCTTGTGTGCCAAGGGATGTGAGGGGAAGGAAGAGTGGAGGAGGTGTATGTGTACACACAGGCATGGAGGTGTGTGTGCTTTGTCAGTGGTTTTCCAGACAAGCAGCTGTGTCCTCCATCCCTGTCCCCAGGTGAGCTCAGTTGCCCATGGCTACCTGGCTGTGGGTGCTTATGCCACATTCACTGACCTGTGAGCAGGGTTAACATCATGGGCTCCTTGGTATGTGTGGTCTGAGCAGGCATTTTGGTCAATTATGCCACTTTCCCTGATCTGGAGTGACTGCTAGCTCTGCTTAGGGAGATTAAAAGAAGCCAGAAAGTTAGTATTCATTTGAACAAGTTATGCTTGGAGAGGCTTCTGCATCATCTGTTTCACACAGCAAAGTATTCTCTTGGCAATGTGCTTCCTGACCATGAGAGGGGCAGAGACTGATGGAGGAGGCCCATGCTGGGACCAGGAGCACTAAAGCTGTGTGGTCTGGAGCTGTCCCACACTGGGCCAATCTTCCCTTCCTGTGCTGAGGTGGGGCAGTGACCTGCAAGGAGGCAGAGAGGCTGCCTTGTCTCCTTCCTTCTCCCCCCCATTTAACCTCCTTGGTCTCTGGTACTGTCTCTTGATGGAGGATTATGAAGGATGGGAAGACAGAAGGAATTTCCTGAGTTTGGAAAGCCTGATGGGAATGACTCCTTTGAAAAGAGGTTGCTGCTGAGAGCCAGCCTGCAACTCATGGGCTGTGTCCCGTGATGCCAGAGTTAATCTGGGTAAGCAGAGATTAGCTGAGCTGCTGGACTGGATAATGCCTGGAATGGTTTCTTGCAGCCCCTGCTGATAAAGCAGCCCAAGACCAGGAGACCCCTCCTTGTCTGCAGCTCTGCAGGGTGAGGGCCTGTGCCCCTGGCACCAGTGCCTCAGGCACAGAAAGGCCCCAGGAAGAGGCAGTATTAATGAAATCCATTTCATAAGCATTTGCCTTGAGCTCTTAAAGCTGTGAATATTTATTAGTTAGTCTTCACTAAGATGTCTGGTCCCTTGTGCTCAGGTGGAGAGGGAAATGAAGACTAAGCAGCACAACATTTAGGAAGAATTTGTGCACAAAGTGAAATAACAACATCCAGTAAAGCCTGGGGAAATAAATCTCTCTGGAATAGAGGCAAACCTACAGGAATAATTTGAGTTGGCAAATCCCTGTGCAACTTCATAGCCGATCAATAGATGTTATTTGGACAAATATCACACTGCTAAATTCTACAAACAATCTCTTCTGAACAAACATGGTCATTTCAGGCTTTTTCATTTGGCTTTATCTAAACATAAGTCAACTGGAAAGTGTGACTCCCACAAAATCTGAGGCTCTTCAAGAGCTCATGTTCAAGCAAAGGTTGGAACTTACCTCTGAACACTGCCCTGTTTACATTTGTTTTCACTCTTTCATTACTTTATGCCTATGAAGAGTGAAAATGCAACTTCCAAAGCCTTTGAGATCACTTATTCCTTGTGAGTATTCCTTCAGGCTTCTCTGCCTCTTTCCTTTAGTACTCATAAATAGCAAGAAGACTTGACTTGATGTTAGTGAAAGTCTTGTCTGCATAAAAGAGAAAGCTCAGAAGGTTTACCTATGCCTAGTTCTTCTCATGTCAATGCAAAAATTGGCCAGCCCTGCCTGACTGGTGACTACTTGGCCACTTCCCAAAAGCTTCCTTTTAATAGAAACCTTGTAGAATCTCTGGTCTATCTCCTCTACTCACCCAACCTTGCAGTGAGGATGTTTTTTTCATGTCAGTCTAATTTTTACCCTGCAACTTGTACACATTGTCCTTATGTAAGGGGTGTGAAGAATGAAGCTTAAACCCTGTAAGGGACTATTGGCCTTGTCCTGGGGTGGTACACTTTCAGTATGGGACATAGCTCACTAAATTTCTAATCCACACCTTAAAAACCCCCATCCCAGCTCATCCCCATTCTGTAAGATCAAGAGAAAAGCTCCTGTGTATTCTGCCTAAGTGGAGAGGAGATTTTTCTTTCACTGTGGTCTTTTTTATTGGTTTACACTGACAATTGCTGCCTAGTCTGTCAGTGTTTCAGTTTACTGGTGTTGCAATAAGATATATACAAATCACATGCTAACTAAGTAAAGAAATAATGGAAAACTCCTTAATTACTTCTCCAAAAGGTCCTTTTCTCTTAAAATTTGTGGATGTTTACTTGGTCCTGAAACACTTCCCCCTGCAAAAGCTATTAGGACTATGATCTGGTCTGTAAGTATAGATACTTCCCTCTAGCCAGTCTCAAGGTTTGTACCTCCTTGTGGTCCTGGTGTGAGCAACAAATCTGCTGGTCTATATTTGAGTTACAGAAAACTTCAGTTTTCCTGGCTCTGAGCTTGTAGGCAAACAAATACAATGGTGCTTTGTTCATCAAGTAACCATGAACAGCTTAGGCTAAATGGTTGCCAAATGGAACAACTTTGTACAAGCACCCCTGCCACTGCAAAACTCTGCCAAGTCTGCAAGTGGATTCGAGACTTCCAAGGATGTGGAGAACAAGGGAATCACAAGGCTAAATTTGACCGTCTGGGTGTACTGAAGTTTGGGCCAAGGTGACCCCAAAGGAACTGAGGGATGAATTGGTCTCACGAGAGCTTAAGGAACAAAACTGCAGAGACAACTACCAGCATGGGGCTGGTGATAACTTCAGATTCAACTGATGTCTGAGATGTCTCCAGGAGGGGAGAATGACTGAGGGGCAAAAGGGAAGGGGGCACAATAAGACAAAATGCAACAGATTTTTTTTTAAAGTCAGGTGAACTGCACAGTGGAACTAGTAAATGGTATTTAAAGGGCAAATTCAATGAGCTGGATGCTTTAGTTACCCAAACATCCTCATCTCTTGTAACTGTTCTGTGAGAGCTCTACGTTTATGACACATCTGCATTAATCATAACCCAGCTGAAACTACCCAAGGAATTCTTCCTTATAAAAGTGCTCCTTCCATGTTTCAGCATTAGAACCTTGGTGAGAACAGGTAGTGAAACTGTTCCCAACACTTCTGATCTTGGCAGTCCCCCTCAGACACTGCCAGGGGTCCTGTCCATGATGGAAATTTGGTGCAAATCTCAGCAGCTACAGAGCTGAGCCTCTACAGGAGGATACCTAATGAGGTTGGCAGTGACATGCTCTCTTGGCCTACTTATGAGCAGCCTTTTACTCCACTTGCTCAGTCATGCAGGCCCCTTGACTTATGTCCTCATCCATCAGTTGTTTCCTGTGGTACTCTTGCCTCTGGATGGTGTGGTGTTCCCATCTATGGTGGCATTTCCCATCCCTGTGGTGGCACTGCCAAGCATTAGCCAGCTCTGTACTGCACTGTGGCATCAGCAAGCCTTGCTGATCCTACATCTGTGCTGGAAACCAACTGGGTTTTGCCAAATGCCATTCTGAACAAAATGTTGGTTAAGCTGTAGGCTGCTTTGCAAGGGGCTTCTGTGATTTCATGGGTAATCATGAGAGCACCCAATACAGCTGGCAGAAACCTCTCAGTGTAGAAGAGACCTCCCTCTTGAGCTATTCTGTACCAAATTGCATTTAGAAAAAGCAATCCTACTTGGAAAAAGAAGGAATTTAAAGACTTTCATTATAAGGTGTGCAAACTTTATAACCCAGAATGGCTCCTTAAAGATCAAATGCTTTTAATTGGTTTTTTCTTGTGTATATATTTGCAAAGCCTTCAATCATGTTCAGCTCTGGTTCTAGCTAGTAATGCAGTGGCTGGATGCAAACACCTTGTGTCCTACTTTCTAGAATCTCCTGGAGGAAGTGTTTACAGCAAGTGTGAATAAGCAGAAATACTTTGAAAGAATTTCTTCTGCCCATGTGTCCCTACCTCTGAGCTACTGCATAATAAAACAATTCCTACAAACATAATGACATGCACCTAAACAGAATAGCCACTTGAAATTTTTAGTGCAGGGCAAGAGGGGAGAAAGGGACTCATTTGGATTTTTATCTCCTCACTCCATGACAAATTCAACTTTAGTTTCATGTTGGATTCTGACTGTCAGATGTTCATGGTTTACTGCTGCTGCTATCTCAAGGCAAAAGCCTTGCAGGAATTCCAGAAATCTCTTCTAGAACCACTTGCTAGAGGAGAAGGCTGGGCTGTGATCTGGGCTTAGCTGAAGTGCAGGGAAAAACAGTGTATGGCTGACTGACTCCCATGTGCTTTACATCAGTGTGTATGTGCCCTAGACAGTGCTCTGGACACTGCTGATGTGCTGCCCCAGGGAAAGGAGGGGTGGTGGCACAGGGGGTGTGGGCTCTGGGATGTCTCACGGGTCCAGCCTCTGCTGCGCCATCCAGGCACCACAAGCGTCTGAGGGTGTGAGATGAGCCATGCACAGCGTGGAGGTTCAGTGGCTCTGGCAGATAATCATTTCTGTCGTGCCGTGCTCCCGGCGACATGCCCTGTGCCAAGCCCTGGCGGAGTCACCCTGCGAGGGCCGAGCGACCTGATCGCAAGGGGCTCTTTTTACCCAGGGCATAAAATATTCACCTGTCCCCCGGCAGGCTCGGGAGCTCATTGCGGGTGGCTGGGACAGCTCCGGAGGGATTTTTGGGGGGAAACTGCCACGAGTAGGGGAAGGACCGTGGGGAGGGGGGTGAGGTGGTGGTGCGGGGACACGCCGTGGCAGCGAGCCGAGCCCACGCTGGTGGCAGACGGGTCGCGGCCACCGCCCCCCGCCCTTCTTGCACGTCACCAGTGCGCATCCCTGCGTGTCCGCCGGCATCGCCAGCTCCGGCATCACTCCCGGTTGCCACGGCAACCAGCGGGGACAGGCGGTGCTGTCACCCGGCAGCCAGCCGGGGGTCCCCGGGCATGGCGGGGTACCTGGTCCCACCCAGCCCCTGGCACCCAGGGATGCCATCCTTATGCCCATTAGGAGGAACCTTGTAGTTCCTCTGCCTTAATAGCAACTTGGGTTTTTTTTTAACCTTAATGGTAATTTTTAACCCTTTCCTTAGGGAGGGCTTTGCTATTCAGTAGCCCTTGTTTTATTGCAGGTACAGCTTTCATTGAATCATAGAATATTAAGGGGTTGGAATGGACCTGAAGGATCACCTTGTCCCAACTCCCCTGTCATGGGCAGGGGCACCTCCCACTATCCCAGGTTGCTCAAGGCCTTATCCAGCCTGGCTTTGAACACTGCCAGGGTTGGGGCATTCATAACCCCCTTGGGCAGCCTGTCCCAGTGTCTCCACACCCTCAAAGTAATGAATTTCTTTCTAATAACTAATCTAAACTCCCCCTCTTCCAACTTGCACCCATTACTCCTTGTCCTATCACTACAGCCCCTTCCCTTTCTGCCCTTTCCCTCAGTGCTCACCAGCACTTAAACCAAAGGATTCAATCTTTCATGAAGTAAGTGGGTGCAAAATTTTTGGGCCAAGTCTGTAGACATGCCTCCCCTTCCCAGTCTTTGAATTACTTCTTTAGTGCTGTCTGTATTTATGCCTTGGTGTCTGCATGGCCCTGTTCCTGTTGGGTCCTGAAGCTCTGGGTGTCCTAAAATGGGGTTAATGGGTGCTGCAGGCTTGGACAGACTCTGAGCAGAGGGTTGAGCCTTTCTCCCTGCCTGTGTCCCTTCCCCCAGAGGGATGGTGGGTAAGTGCCACTCAGCAGTCACCTCAAGATGTTTCTTCATTACCTTCTAGGGCACTGAATCATTTCATTGAAGGACTTTGCAGACGAGAACACGCAGCTGCAGTCATGTCCTGTATTTACAGCTTTAGCATGGAAAGCTTCAGCACTCCAGGCCTGATGTGGCATGAAGCTGAATTATTAACAAGTGCTCTCTGCTAGGGGAGAAGTAACTGGAGAGAAGGAGCCTTTCCTGTTTGTGCACTCATCAGTATTCCCTGGGTGCTCAGGGATCTGGCTGTGTGGTGTGAGGATCTGCTGATGCTCCGGAGGGCGGGGACCTGGGGAATGCGTGGTTTGCTGGCCTCAGTGTTGGCTCTGTCTTGTGCTGGTATCTGTTTCCTCTCCCCTCAGCCCTGCCTGAGCTGCCATGACAAGCAGGTACTTGAGCCCCTGAAGTAGCTGCTGCCTTTTCTCGTGCAGGCTCCCCCTCACTGAATTTAGGCTGCTCAGAGGTGATGCAGATCAAGATTTGCTATGCAGGACTCCGTGCTGACTAGCTCAGAGAGGAGTTCCTCATAGTAAGCTACTCACTGAATCGGTCCAGTAAACACTTTGATCCACAGCAAAAACTGGAGACTTTTTATGAAAAAGAATTCAGTGTAGTGACTGATCTGCACCTTGAAATGTGGGGCTAGTCAGAGTGACTCTTTTGCCTAGGTCCATTCTGGATCCTCTTCTGGTTAAAAACAAATGCCCTGAGGCAGGACTTAAATTTAGCCTGACTTCCTTGCCTCTGTGCTAAGCATGAAGTTCCCAACAGACCCTGCCAGGCTATCAGAGACAACTTAATAAACAAGAAACGTAAGGAGGCTTGCATCTGTATAGATAAAATACAGAATTAAAGACAAGCTAGTTCATAGTATAAGAGCTACAAATCTCTGTCACGGCAAAACCAGTGAATCTTGCCTAGCGCACTTGTTCCAGTAATTTTTTTCCCAGTGAATAGGTTGAATTTATCAAAACCAACATTGTTCCTAGTCTGATAGATCCAACCATTCAGAAAAACTTCTTCAAACCAACACCAGACAACAGATCTGCCTCTGTTTTAAGTGTGTTCTTGACCACAAAAGGATATATTTAAAATAAAAGTAATTTGGAAAGGAGAATATAACATGGACAGCTTATTCTTGATTAAAAACCTGTTTCTCTCAAATCAAAGCCAGGCAGTGCCTGCCAGTCCTCTGAAGGTGTGCTGCATGTTAGAGCATGAAGTTAGAAACAGCTCCTTCCATTGAAATATAACTGAAAGGAAGGTTTTGTGGCTAGCAAATAAAACCTCCTTTGGAGACTTGTGGGCTGGCTGATCATGTTCTTGCTGTACCAGAGGGATTGACTAAAACACCTCATTCTTTGTAGCAGCATGTTGGCTCTAGATGCTGAGAGAATATAAGAAGTTGGTGATTGAGGGCCCCTCTGAGGGACCCAGAGCTCCTCTCTGAACACAAAGAGCTATTTCAGCAGTGCAAGATGACACGCTTCTTCCTGCCACTGAAACAGATTTGCATTGCAAAACCTACCTGAGCTTGACATTGTGAAATTGCCTCCTTATGCTCCCAGTACCATAAAAGCAGCCCAGCTGAATGGGGAAGGATACATGGAAACATCCTCGCCCAAGCCACACGCAGCAAACAGCTCCAGGAGCCCAGAGCTGGGGAGCAGGAAATGTGTGGGAAAGCCATCTGGTGAAGGCACTGAGAAACAGTGTGAAAGTCTTTTTTCATTCACTTCCTGACAAAGTAGTAATATGTTGCCTCATTATAGGAGGAGGATTGCTTGTTATTATTATTTGCATTAGTAGCTCTTAGAAGCCCAAAGGTGGGGACAGGATGTTTGCTGTGTTACCTGCTGTGGGCACATGTAAGAGGAGAGCTCTCCCTATACCCACTCCCCCCAGATTTTAGAACAAAAGGACAGAGAGCACAGGATTTTTTTTCCCCAAGCAGAGAACTGAAACAGATGGGAGAGACTGAAGGAGCTGGAAACAGAACATGTAATAATTCCCCAGCCTCGACTTTCTCAGCAGCACTGTTCTTTGACTCCCATACTTTATCTCTGAGCATTTCTGGTGAGTGGTTTGTACCCTGGCATCCTGCTCACCATGAGCTCTGCAGTTCTCCTTGGTAAATTCAGCATTTAGCTTGGTGTGGACACATTGCTGAGAGCTCCTGCTTTGCTGTGCTGAGGCAGGGGGAGGGAAATCAAAGCAATGTGCAGAAGGGATTTTAATCATCACTTAGCAAATTAAAAAGTAAGGCTACTGTGGAGATCTTAAACTTGATCTTTGGCATCTCAGTCATGTCTTTCACTCTGCACTCCCAGTCCAGCTCACCAAATTTTCCCCATGGTTTAATGCTGTTATAACCTCAGGCAGTATCTTCATTCTGCTAAAAGCAGAGAACCAAAGACTGTATTTCAAGAGGAGGCAAAGTTCCTTATAGCCTACTTACTATTATTAGGTATCTAAAGTTCTTCTCTATCATCACCTCATCGGAAGACCTCAAATCATTTTAAGGACCTTATTTTATCCTCTTGGCAGAGGCAAGAAGCTAACTTTTATAAATTGGAACAGACTTAAAATCCCTATCCTTGAGTTTTCCTTATCAGTCTTTGCTAGAACTGAGGATGGATTTTTTCAGTTCCATGCATTAATTGCAAGACAGAGCTTTTTTGGTCCCCTTGCTGTCTGTGTGTGGGTGTGAGTGCATGGTTGGTTGTATTTGTGCCAGGTCTAGACAAAGTAAGTATGTGCTTAAGTTGGCTTTTCATCTCTGTGGAAAAGAGGGTTAAAAAAGTGACCCAAAGCCTAATTAGTTGATGAAAGAATGTCATCAGCAGCAGGAAGGAGGAGGGGTAGGAGGAAGGAGATGGTGGCTGCTGCCCTGCTTTGAGGTAAAAGAGGCTGAAGCCCAGGGGCTCCATAAGGACCAAACAGGACCGTGTGGGCTGAGACTGTCATTTGACATGTAGAGCCTATGCCAAGGGAATACCTTCTTCAGGAGAGAGAAGATCAGGTATTGTGAAATGGGGCCATGAGGTGTTAATTGGTAAAAACCGTAGAAATTCAAATTTAAAGAGCTAGTACCTACTAGCTTAGAATGACTCATACCAGAGAGCAACCTGTCTTTCTGTCCTGTGAGTGAAGCAGGGTATGACAGTGTTGGATGGGGCAGAGTTGAGGCTCTAAATAAGGCTTTCATTGCCTTATCCCAGACCTCTTCCAACCCTCTCCTCCCACAGAACCCACCATGGCACAAAAGGCAGGTGCAAAATGAAGAATCAGGAGTCCAAGGAGGACATCAGCGACACCTCAAAGGTCACAGAATCTGTAACAGCACTTCTTTGCAGGACCTTTCCTCTCTCAGTGCTGAGTTCCTGATCCCAGGCAAGAGTCCAGCCTATGGCAATATGGCTGTAGGCAAGCACATCCTGGCAGCTGTGTCTGTCCTTATTAATTGAAAGCCTAAGTGGTACAGGAGAGAGAAGTATGTGGGTGCAGGGTTTAAGCACTACCACTGCCTCAGGGATTACATGCACAACCTCTTCAAAATAAGAGACCAGACACATGAGACTGCAATTGCACTATGGAGCAGCAAATGAGGAATACTAAGCAGCCAGTAATCAAGTGCTAATATAACACCGAGATTTTAAAAAGCCTCAGCTAAATCCTTGTGAACAACAGCAGATCATTCCCCACTCTCTTTTAATTTGCCCAGATTCTCCTGACTTTAGGAGGAGTGTTTACACTCCTGCTATACCCAAATACTGCTGTATTTGAGTTACTGGCAAGTTCTGGCCAGGTGACAAACTCGATGAGCACCGAGTCGTGCCTTGGCACCAGTCTGCTGCTTCTGCATTGGAGAACAGCAGTCCTCCAGGCTGGGGGCAGGGCTGGGCTGGAGTGGGAAGGGCAGCACTGAGACTGGACTCTTTTGGATGTGGCAGTTCTGGAGTGGGATGATGAAGACTGTTTCTGGCAGTAATAGGGAGTTAAGGGAACAAACACCATGCCTGGACATTACATGCTGGTAGACTTAACTTGGTGGCTCCTCCGACAAGGCTTAGCTGAGTGTCTCCCCGAGCATCTGGCTGCGAGCGGCTCCTGTAGCGCAAGTGTCATGTGAGGATAATCCCATGTGGTTTAAAGCCCAAGCAAGCTGTCTGGTTTTCCTTTCCTACCTTCTAGTCTGTTCTTCCAGTTTATGCTTATGCTGGAACCATAACAAATCTTACATTTCCCAGCCAGTGGCAGAAATTATAGATACACAGAAAATTACTGAGGGTCACCAAATCTGATGTGGACAAGTTCTTAGCCCTGGATAACAAATCTGACACAACACATGATTTGTGCAAGGTTGGGTGTAATCTCTCCTCATGTTTTATGTGAAACATGCTCTGTCCAGAGAAAAGGTGAGAGATCTCTAGCTCATCTGCTATACATGGGAGATACTGATTTAAAAATGTGGATAAACTTAGCAATGTTCTGAGTTAAGGAAGTTGAGGTTTTGTTGGGGGTTTTTTTGTTTGATTTGGTTTGGTTTTTAAGCCAGTTAAAAAAAATCAAATTGCACTAAGCAGCTTTTTTAGTCTTTGACAGAAAAATCTACAGCAGAATAAGGAATTTTTTCAAGTATCAGTACAGAGTGTCATGCCCAAAATTTGTTTTGCTCACCTCCACCTGTACACTTTGCCCCCTTCAGAGTCTCCTAGTCCTAGTGTTGTGATCAAGGTGAAAATCCATGGACAAAATGCCTGTGTCAGCCCAGAGACTCACCTATGACACAATCTAGTCTGAAAGATGCTATCAGAACATTAGCTGGGCCTCCTCACCAGGAATCTGTGGTGTGTGTTTTTGTTCAGTGCTATTTTGGGAATAAGCAACTGGTAAGAAGAAGATGCTTTCATCTGCTGGAGTAACTGTGTTCTCAAGCATTAAAATTATGGTTTGTACTAACTGTCCAGTGGGGAGAAAAAAACAAGATTCTTAATTCTGGAAGACAGGTTAACTTCTGGGGCAAGGATGCAGAAACTGTGAAGTCTTTTGCTGTCAGAAAGAAACTCACGCTCTAAGTATTCAGTCAATTAGGCTGATTTGTAGCAGCCTCACTATAAATCCTCTTTCATTCAGAGGCAAGTTAAGCTCTTTGATGAAACAAGCCATTCCAAGGAATTTCAGTAGGTTCTCACACATCTAACCATGGTAAAGTTATCTGTAATGACACCCCATCTTAGAATGACATGGTATGTTCAATTCTACATCACAGCCAGTGTAGCTCAAAAAAGGGAGGCCAGCAAAAAGCCTTTCACCTCACTGTTGCAGATTAGCCTTTTCCTTGCATGCTACATTTGTTCAGCCTATTAGTAAATTAGGAAGAGATTTTCTAAATCAATTTTAAATACAAAGACAGGTGAGAGACATCTCTGCAGTAAGTAATCACTCAATCCAGGAACACAACTGTTTTGCAAAGAAATGCATCACTCCTTATAGGTGTAAAATCAGCTTAAAGGCAGCACATCCTATCAGGACACCTGTGCAGTATGACCAGAGGCAGAACCATTTGTTTTCCTTGAAGTGGGAGCTGTCCCACTCTTTTGCCCAAAAGGTGGGTTACAACAGAGCTGCTTTCGTGTGCCCAGGGTGGCAGGTGCCTGGTGACTCACCCTGCTGAGCTGGTCCAGGAGTCTTTGGTTCTGTTCGGAGAGTTCCTGGACCGCCCGTGTCTTCTCGCGGTCGGCCTCGCGCAGGTGGACCTGCTGCTTCTCCAGCTCGTCCTGCAGCTGCTTCACATCGCTTTCCAGTTCAGACACCCTGCCTTCCCATTCGCCTTCCTTGTTCTCAAATCGCCTCCGCAGCTCGTGTTTCTCTTGTTCTAGGTGCTAAATGAAAGGGGAAAAGAGGTTAGAAAGGGAGGGAAAAAGGTGGGCATCGTCTCCTTTTCCTGATCTTAGGGCTGAAACCTTGTGCAGGAAGGAGAATGGCACTGGAGCGTGGCAACGCCATGGAGATGGCAATCCCACATCAGGGCAGGTCACTGGCACTAAAGTCATTTTCCATTTCCAGCAATTGGCCTGCCCTTGGCCGCTGGAGATCAGCACATTGAATTTTTACTGAAATAACTGCCAAAAGAGTAAAGTAGGCTGCATGTCAATAGGCGGAATATATAGGTCAGGCAGAGCAATTGATTTAGCAGAGCCCAGCTTAACTCCAAAGCAATATTTCATTGGCCAGTGGCATAGTTCTTTTAAATTGCCTTTATAGTCAAAACTACATGAACTGTATCCTTACTGATGATGAGGAATGCAGATGAGGCATCCTTCTTGTCATATGGGTCTTATGAACAACAGTTGAATCATCTATCCATTTGCTCCTTCTATTCCTGACCTAATTAGTTGTCTGAGAGTTTGATAGTGCACAGTAACTCCATTGTTTGATGCAATCTGCTCTGGAATGGCAATGGATGAGATGAACTGGTTGCTATAGACATTATGTATGTGCAAGTTCTGGGTTCAGGTTTCTTAGAAACCCCTCTCAGTTCTGGAGACTCTGCTCTGCTCAGGATTGGCTGGAAAGTGAGAGACAGCACGAATCTGGTGAAACTTTTGCATGGTTTACAGGCTCAGTTAAATGAGGGCTTGGCTGAAACAGAGCTGCAAATCAGGTCAAAGCAGATTTATGTTGTGCTCGTTTGAAAGAATCCCTGCTCCAAAACTCTGAGCTTGAATTTCCCCTGGTGACTGAAGCCACGCTTTTACCTGGAGAACAATCACAGGCTGGGGACATGGCCAAGTCCCAGGATTAGCAGGGAAGCCTGAAGAGCAGGAGTCTTCTCCTTGTTGGTTGTCTTCTGACCCCCAGAATAATCTCCTGCTACTCTCCATCAGAGTCACCAGTCTTTTAGGAATGTGTTTTAGCAAAGAACAGAAACCCACTGGGCAAAACACTGGCAGCACTCGCCCATTTTACTCAGGATATCATTCCCTGGTGAACAATTCCCATGACACTTCTGAAAGGAGGGGAAAATAAACCTGCTAGGCAGAAAAGAAAATTGTGCTGCATTTATGTGAAGTGGCTTTTTATTGCTTGTTAGAAACACAGTGAGGGGGCTGTTTCCCCTGGGTACCTACTGCTGATGACACACAGCCTCCCTTGCAGGGTCTCTGCCACCTTCCCAAGCAGGTCTGAATGTCAAAGCCCTCCAGTTCCCCAGCAGCCCTCTGGCCTGCATATCACTAATCCTCCACCTCTTTTGCTTTGCCATGTTTTATCTTTCTTGACCTTATCCCCTGATCCTTTCCTATGTTCATTTCAGTGCAGTGTAGCAGCAACTTGCTTGTGCCCTTCCAAATCCTTCTGCAAATTCCAGACTTTCTTGAAAAACCCTCAAATGTGAGAGAAGGCTGATTAAAACCAATGGCCCACAGCAGAGTATTACCCCATGTTTCAGACACTAGAAGAGTGAGCACCCCTGCAAGTGAGAGAGCTAAGCAGTACTAGAAATATTTTAATGTAATAGGTAGGCATGAGGTCCCAGCATCAGGCCCATGACAACCATTACAAAGAAATCTTGTTTGTAGCCCAAGTGTGGCTACAGCAGCCACAATTTCACTTTCAGTGGAACACTGAAAATTCTGTCTTTTATAGCTCTGCCTCCTTCACTGCTAGGCAACGTTCAGAAAGATCCAGGGCCTTCTCTAAATGGAAAATGGAACTTCAGCCTGCTGAGGAGCAGCACTGCAGCTGAAGTGCCCCAGACATACTCAAATGTGATTTAGAAGCCACTGATAAGCCTTGTCAATCATTTAAAAAGCACTTTAGTCCTTCACTGTAAAAGCAAACCCACACTACATTTGGCTCCAATAAATGGCCATCACAAAGGCTGGAGTTAGGGGGAGGCGAAGAATACCAACTTTACTCTTTTGTGATGGAGAAAGCAGAACTGTGGGTGCAGTGGGTCAAAGAGAGGCTGTTGCAAAGAGGAGGCTAAACCTGCTGAGACACGTTGACTGGCTCCTCCTGCCTCTCCCAGCAGCCACCTGCCCTCACCCAGCACCTGCACGGCTGCAGATCTGGACAGGGTTTTTCTGCACGTAGTGCTGATGGGGCAAACTGCTGTCCTCAGGAGGGGGGTTTCTTGCTTCCTGAATGTCTCTCCATTCACCAGCTGCTCACTGATTTTTACAGAGAACTGCTTTCCAGAAGATGTTTTCTTCTGAAAACAGCTTCTCTGCTACTTGACTGAGCTGGGCTGGTCCTCATTTAAAGAGATGAAAGCAAGGGGGAGTTTCCCAGCTGATAGAGAGGGTTCATACTGTAAAATGCCTGGACACAGCAGGCTTCTCTGTGCCAGAGGAACAGCGGCATTAACTGTTTTAATCCCTTGCAGAGGATAAAACTGTCTAGGATCACATATCAAGAATTTATTACAGGACTTCAATTCCATGATTAGAAATGAATTTAAACCCAAGCTGTGAAGTGAAAGGTTTGCTAGAGTAGGTGTATGACTGGAATGTTGTACCTCAGTAATGAACCCACAAAACTAGAACATGTTTAATCTTGAGGCAAAGCACCTGAGGAGCAGGGCAGCACCTTGGCTGTTGTGAAACAGGCTTCACTGAGCTCCTGTAACCAACTGTGAGCTGGGAGAAAATCTCTCCTCCTAAAAGCTACTTAAACATCATTAGATCAGGTTGTCATCTGAGACTTTGCTCCTGGTCATCATCAGAAAGTTCTCAGCATAGGAAAGGAGGTAACAGCTGTGGGTCCTTCCTCCCTGCTCCTCTGAAATTGAAAAGCTTATTGTGAAATTTTATTCACTTCAGTGGCAACAGGAGGAGACCAACATTTAATCTGCAGAGGCTGGGATTACCAGGCTTGTGTTGTAGGAGATTAATGTTCAAATTTGATTTTTTTGTGTGAAGTAGCACTGGGTTAGGTTTGCCAAACCCAGTGGGCAAAAAAAGGACCCTTAAGTAGATAACACTAACTCTATCAGATGGATAGCCTGGAAAATAGCAATCTGTTGTTCCACTGGGAAGTCAGGGCCACAGTAATGGGGTGAAAAGATGTAAACAGTTGGTTGTGTTTACAGTCCCTTCATTCACCTTCGGAATGGGCCTGTGAGAGCAGAGGTAAACATTTTGGGGATGTTATTTAAAGTGCTATAAAGTCATAATCTGCCTCCCTCTCCTTTTCACCTTCACATTTTGCAAACAGTGAGTGGTATTTGAGGCTCCTGAATTCCCTAACAGGCTGCTCACCTAAACTTGTGTGTTTTTCCTTTAATGATAGCAACGGTTCTACTCCAACTCATAAGGAAAACCACGTCAGCACAACGCCACATACGTCTGTTCTTCCTTAAAGATCAACCTGAAAACATTCGCTCTGGCAAATTTTAATACTCTGGGAAATTGTAACCTGATAAACAGAGTCACAATTGGAGCAAATGTCACCTTCCCTATTCTGTGATTGGAATAATAAATGCAGAGAGATTTCCCTGCAAAAAAGAAGGGACCAGCTAGGGTAAAGTGCCAAGTTTAATAATAGGGAGGAATTTTGTCAGGAGAACAAAGGCCATACAGTAATTTCACAAATCCTCTTGAACCTGAGAAATGTTAAGTCTGTGAGGAAAGAATACAGGAATATACAGGACTGTGCAGAAAGAACTGGTCTAGGGCTGTGACTTGAAATTTGAGTGTTAATCCAGCAGTGTTCAAACTCTCTCCAGAAAGGTGAGACAGGCTCTTCTCAGCCTTCTGAGCAGTATTACTTACTGGAAGAAACACCATTTCAAGAGTACCTCTGTGAAAAACAGTGCTGGTAATAACAGTGCCTCTCTCACACACTTGTGCAAGAGAGTTGTTCCAAAACAAGCCACCTGCACAAGTCTTTTTCTTTGTAATAGGTTTGTTTCATCCTTAGAAATCAACAAAGAGCTCAATCCACTGAGTTCCTGGCAAACCGCTCTCTCCAGATACCTGTAGGTATTTTTCAGAGCAAGCAGCGAACAGAGATGTATCATTAGGGCTTATCTCCTGCCATGCCTAATGCCTTAGCTGCAACAGCTTAAGCAAAAGGGTCACATATGCTCTGTAGCTCGGTACCCGCTGCGTAGCTTTAACTTGGGAGGTATTTCCGTGCCGAGGTGAGCCGAGCACAGCGCACCCCTCCCCTCCCCGGTGCTCCCGGGGCCACAGAGCCCCCCGAGAACCCCCCGAGCCCGGCCCCGGTGGGGAGCGGGGCAGAGAACAGCGGCCTGGCCTCCCCCAGGCCTCGGATCGGAGGGATGGCTCCGAGCCTTCCTCGCCCGGCAGGGCCGCGGGGAGCGGCGTGTGCCGCCCGGCAG
>WBMV01000122.1:1647721-1907510 GCA_013396655.1 Campylorhamphus procurvoides
CATCCCATCCGTACCGGGCACTGCATGGGCACTGGGCACCGTATGGGCACCGGGCACTGTATGGGCACCGGGCACTGCATCCGCACCGGGCACTGCATCCGCACCGGGCATCCCATCGGCACCCGGCATCCCATCCGCACCGGGCACCGCATCGGTACCGGGCATCCCATCCACACCGGGCACCGCATGGGTACCGGGCATCCCATCCGCACCCGTCATCCTATCCGCACCGGGCATCCCATCCGCACCCGTCACCCTATCCGCACCGGGCACAGCATCGGCACCGGGACCCCGCGGGTCGGTGCACGGGCTCTCCCGGAGCCGCCTGCCGCCGGCAGCTCTCGCTGCTTCTGCCGCAGGCCCGGCCCGAAAATCCCCCCAGAACATCGGGGAAGCCCAAGAGCGGAGCTTGGCCCCCGCCGCGCTCCAAGGGGCACAGCGCGCTGTGCCTGCTGCCTCCCCGCTCCCCGCTCCGAGCGCTAGATGGGTCTCCTGGGGACCAGAGCGGCTCTCGGGATCTCTCTGCTGGGTGGTTCGCCCCGGAGAGCTGACTACATCTTCCAACAGTCACCGGGGCTGCATGGCAATTTCAGATTGTTTGGGATGTTCCCGGATAGCATTTGTCCTAAAGGTACCCTTAGTGAACGTTGGGAGTTGTAGTCAATTCTGCTCCTGTTTCTCCCTATTGGGGGCAGGATTTGTTGGGTTTTCAGTTTTGGTTTTGTTGACTGTCTGCCCCCTTAAATCCCGGCATCACTTTCCTTCTCACCACAGGAGGAAAGCTGGGGCAGAATAAGGCAGCATAAAACTGTATATTGTCTCATTTGCTGAGACCCCATTCCCTCAATTTCTGATTATGCTTTAATTTCAAGGGAGGCTTTAATAGCGATTGATATTTTTAAGGAAAGTTGTGCTTTTGATTCCCAGATTCTGCTGAAAGGAATTAAATGTTTTATAGCTTTTCTCTTTAGACCCTGCTTTCATGGGGCTTGCTTTTCTTTCTTCTACAGAAAATTAATTCACTAAGACCATGCTCATCTGTATTCAACAGCCCCAGCGCATCAGTCCAAGGATGCTTTTGGCTGGGACAGTTGGTGACTGATGCAGTTTGCTAGCAGGGCTGGCTCCTGCCTCACATCAGACCCAGGGCCCTGGAGAGCTGCTGATTATTCGTAGCAGTTAGAACATGAATAGTGGGAATGCAAACTTCTCTCTGGCCATCTGCCACTGGGACTTGGCCTTTCATGGGGATGTGCCCCAACAGCCCAGCCAGTGGGACCTGGGATCCTTGGCCCTTTTCCTGGCAGCGTCAGTTAACACTTGTGGTGCTTTTTGTAATGTGAGCTCTTGCTCTCCAAGGACCAGGCAGACACCTGGTACCTTGTGCTGAGCTGCCACCATCCATCCCACGACACGACTGTTGGCCTTTATGACCATTATGATTTCTTTTGCACTGGTGACCCAGAGGTGATGCCTCCTTTATCTCATAGCAATTCCCCGAGGCACTGATTTTTCTAGTCCTTTTGTCCTTGCAAGCAACTGATGCTTACATTGCTGGAGAGCAGGATTCACCATAAGGTGAGCTGGTTTGAACAGCACTGGTCCTTTTGAAAGAACCCCTGCCCGATGTGGGAGCTGTGCTTTCACAGATTTGATCATCGCTATTTAAACACAGGAGGGCGTTTAATATTTAAGCTGATTGTGAGCACCTTCTGCTGGAAGTGCCTACTACAGCAAACCAAGCCTCCTGGTGTGATTAATGAAATCCATTGTGGCATCAATTTTCATCTCTAATACTTCCTTCAGTGTATAAAACAAAAAGAGATTATACTGAGATGGGTTTAATCCCCCAAACAAAGCCTGAAGCAAAACCCATAGCTGCAGCTGTTAGGATAGGGATGAGGAAAAGCAATTGCTTGGATGGAGAGGAAAAAAGCACATGTAAATCAGTGCTATGTATTTTAAATATGCCACCATCTTAGTCAGGCATCTATGCAAGCTTAATACCCTTTTTTTGGGCCTGATTGACTGCAAAACATAACTGTGTTATCTGGAATAACCTTGGATTAAAGCTCTGTTTCCAGCACAGCATGTTATTGACTTCCACTTAAAGAAAAAATAATAAAAAATTCCATTGTCCTGTGAATTTAATTATTGATTTGACCTTTTAGAAATGTATTAGGTCACTGTTTTTTAAAACTCCTCTGTCTGCTACTTTGCTAGTATATTATTTTCTATATGTTATCCCAATCAAATATCCATAAAAACCTATTTAGAATATAATAATACAGTTGACTTACAGTCATATGGTGGCATTATCTATAAGGATCCTAAAATTAATTTCAGCTGAGAGCTGGGATAGTTGCTGCCCATAAGTGGACTCCCAATTCCCATTTCTGCTCTTCTTTCCCTAGTTAAGCTTTGCAATGCCCTCTGAAGAGCCTCAGTCCAAAAAACAGAATAATTAGTTGTGTGAAACAAGTTAAACATGAGGCTGCTGTTTTTTGATTGCACTGCTGAAACCTGAAGTACTAAGAATTGCAATAGTGAATAGTTCTTGTGGAGATTTAGATCAAGCATTTCAAGAGCTAGTGCTCTTGCAACATGGAAGACTCCTGTGTGTACGGCACTTATTATTTCTCAGGCTGGAAATCACCACAGGGATGACCCTTCCTGAAAATGCAAAAAGGCCAGACTGACTCAAGCACACAGAGAACTGAGAGCAAGTGATGTTGTCACAGAACACAAAAATGTCACCTTGTCCAGGACATAAGAAGGCCTTCTCTGTGGTACTGGGAAACAAGGGTGAAAATAAAGCAGAGATATAAGAGAGTGGTGTAAGATTGCCTGTAAGAGGATCAATCATCCTTTTCTTGCTCAGATGAAAAACTTAGAGCAGTCTGTATAAGAAAAGGAGCAAAAAGTCCTGTCCTTATGGGGCCAAAGGACAGCACTGACTGTGGTAATTTCCTGAAGTAATTTCCCCTTCTTGCTTTTTCCTATCCCATGATTACCCAATTCAGAAAATAAGCCACAGGGATGGTTGGAGAACTTGCCATTCAGAGCAACTTGCCAGTGCAATTCACTCTGCTAAACAGGTTCCTAAAGGAGCAAGGCACTGAAACAGGCAATCCAGCTTAAGCTGTGGGTACAGCAATGTGTATTGTCCTTCCCAGAGGGTCAAGGAGAGGTGAACTCTAAGCTGTGGAGGCTCTTCAAGGCCAGTGTCAAGTATATTGTTAAATCCAATGCTTTGAAATCTCTATTCTGCCTTCTAGGGATTTCACTGGTTGGTCTCTTTACAAAGGAAGTGTGGCAGAGGGTTTGGACCTTTGGTGGTTATACCAAGAGATGCTGGAGCACATAAGACTGTATGAGTTAAACAGGTCAAAACATTTTTAACACATCAGAAAAGTTGCAAACCCAACAAATGTCCAAGTGCTTGAATCGATACTTTCACCTCAGCTGTGAGGGCAGCACTTGGAAAACAAGCACTGCAAGGGATCACCCTTTTTTATTTAGAGTAAGGGAAGAAAAAGACGTGTCGTGGGAAAGCCACAGCCAGACCTGTAAAAGTAGATTACTGTCCTGTGCTTTTAAAGCTGCCTGTGGTGAGAAAGGAATTCCCATCAGCATCCTTAATCTTCCTGTCAGTGGGCTGACAGACTTCCAGGAGAGGCAGCACAAGCTATCAGGTTTCTTTTGCCATTCCCTCTCTCTCCCCCCCTCTCCCTTTCTCCCTTCCCACCTTTTTTTTTGAATGATTAATTGCTTTATTTTTCTCTTTGCTTTACTGCACATTTTTTTCTGACAAGTCTTTCAGTGTTTCTGATTCTTTGGTACCTCTGTGCTAAGGTGATTGGTGCCACAGCCTCCTGCTGCTGCAAGATGGGCAGCGAGAAGTACAGGCAGACTCAGCATTTGCTGTTACCCTAATGAATAATTAAAGGACTTATGTGTCTTGCTTTCCAATCAGGCTAGAACTGCAAAGCCAGAGATAAGACTCATGTATGACCTTTCTTTCTCTTTGCTTCTATAATGTCCAAAGCTGTCTGGCATGTGTGTGCCCTGGTTTTCCCTGGTGCTGGGTAGAGGAAATACAAGGTGGGAAGGTGTATTTGCAGAAGTTGGTAAGGAAAAAGAACAGAAATTTCTCCCTTCTTAAACAGAAGGGAAAAGAAAGATGTCATGAGTGTTAGCCAAGCAACACCCAGTAAAATAAAAGAACATCCTGATTTTTCTCAAGGCTCAGTATCCCCACAGAGCTTCCAACAAGTTTGTTGTTTTCCAGGGTTATCAATAATACATCAGTTAAAGCAGAAAAAGCACTCACCCACTAAGGTGACTCAACATCAAAGTCAGGGGAAACATCCCTTGACTGCTAAGGGTAAATCATGGCCTGGGTGACTCAGGAGTGCCCAAGGACAGAGCCAGCACCACGCTGTGCTCACCCTGCCTGTGTGCAAGGAACAAGGGATGCAGAGGGAAAGAACAGGGGAACAGTTTTGACTTGTTATATGGCACATATGATTATCATGCTGAGACATCCATGAGTGAGAGGTGTGAATACTTTGTACTATAGCTCTTAGTCTCTTTGAGATGTAAAGTTTGGAAGCATTCCATAAGAGTCTCTCCAAAACAAAGCTGTCCATTCTGGGAACAAACAGAACTGCTCTGGAGCTGGAGGAGTTGCATAGCCAATATTTCAGGCCAGTTTGATCTGTCTGGGGTACCACACCAGCAATTTAACTTTGGTTCACACCTGGCACTCACTTGACACACAGGATACTGTGTACCTGGGGCTCCTTCTTGACTTACCATGCTCCAGGTAGACTCTGATCGCAGAATCCATGCTGGCTCCTTCTTACAGGGACAATCCTCCAACACTCATCCCAGGAGGGCTCCCATCCTCACATACTCTTGCACCAGCTGCAGGGATTGCCAGTGTGTGTGCCTCCAGCATCCTGTTCTGGACATGCTGCTCAGTGCTGCTGCAGCATCACTTCTCTTTGCTTCAGGCTTTCTCAGATGGAGGAGCTGCAAGGAAACAAAAAATGTCCCAGGGATGTGGTGAACACAAAGGGGTCCTGAGCAGCCTGGGATGGGGCTGTGCAGGGAGGGCACTGCGTGGGAGGTGCTGGGTCTGAGCCCTTCCACTCAAGCCTGGCCCTGGGGCTCGCTGCTTCTGCAGCCCACAGAAGTAAAGATGTAATGGCTCCACAGGGAGGTGTAGATTCGAGACAAGGGCTGTGTTTTTCAATGAAGTAGGTGTTTGCAGCAGTGGCTGTGAGTTACTCCCTCTTGGGTCTCATCACATGACAGAGTTTGACAAGCCTCTGTGGAACAAACATTCCTATTGAGAAATATAAAGTAGCCTATGCCTTTGCTCATACAAAGACACCAACTGAGGGAGATGTTCTTGATTGTATTTCTTTACAGCAAACAATCAGGTCCTAAAACTGCCTGTCATGGTGTTGGCCATGGAGCTCTGCAACCATTAAATGATCAGACATGACTTTGTGCTTTGATGTGGGGAAAAATATTTGTTCACTATTATCTTGCTCTGTTTCTTAGGGATATACTGTGATTTGTAATGACTCATCTTAGGAACACTAGTCTTTGATCTGGCATTATTGGATTGTAATTGAACATGTTGACACAAAGCAATGTAGCCTCTTTCACTCACTGCTGTGGTCAATTATTTCATGATAATGGCAACTCTGCCAGGTATTTTTGCTTCATTGAGCAATTATGTTGTTATGGAAACTGGTATTCTATAAATTATCTGAAGAGAGACCTGATTCACTTCTTGGGAACAAGAAATTTTAAAGTAAAAAGTACAGCATAACAGGGTTTTTAATTAGCGCTGTATATATTTGTGTAATTACTAATCCTGAGGGCCTGCAAGCTCCTTGGTGCAAATACCAGCGCCTTTGTGTCTGTGCAGGATCTGCTCAGTTGCTGTCCCTCATTAGAGAGTGTGTGACCAGTGGATTTGCACTGCTGAAGCTGAGCTTGTTCCTGCCTGTGTTTAGGTGACCCTCTTGCCAACCTTGCTGGATTTGGAGAACATTTCTGTGCTCCACCTGCAGGGCTCATGAGCTTTGAAAACCTTGCCCTGGCTGTTCTGTGGTCACTGCTGTGGGTGGCTGTGGCAGGATTTGTCCTTTGTCTTTGAGAGCAAGATTTATGAAGGACTGGACACTGCAAGAGATTGATAATCTGATACAAGAACCTCTTGCACCTGTTCAATCACTAAATGTTTCAAAGAGGCTGTGTGTGTAATGGAGTTTCCTTCCCATCCGCTGCTAGTTCCTTGCCTTAAGGTGAAGAAATGTGCAACTTTAAGAGCTTTTTAGTTTGGGGTATTTTGCCCAAACAAAACCTACCCTTTCAACCAGTGCAAAGGAATCCCCTTTTTTATTAATCCCAAACACGGGGAAAAGTCACAGAGCCTGAAATGCCACACCATTAGGAGCCAGACAATCCTGCCTTGTTGAGCCATCCTGGATATTTACAGCACAGAAGCTTTCACAAGGAGTTTTGCAGCATCCATTATCTATGAGAATAATCCCCTTTCATCCCCTGAGCTGTTTCCTCAGCACTTTTCAAGAGCAGGAACTTCGATAAACGTGGGTGGGAAACTGTTGAACAGAAGTAATTAAGTTGCTCCTGGTGAGCTGAAGCTCATTCTACATGGATGAGGGCCCTGCATTAGCTTGAGGTAGTCACTGCTATTCCCCAGCATCCTTCTCCTTTTTCATGCTTTCCAACTGTGATTTCTACAGTTCCTTTTTAATAGCTGAGTTACAAAAAACAGTGTTGTCACCATACACATGTTCAGCCTAATCCTGAAGTTCACTGCCTGGTCTGTTTGGAATCCAGATGCTCTGGGCAGGCAGTGTGAGATTCCTATCAGTGTGTGTTCTGGTAACAGGACCATACTGGGAAACATTCTTGGTTTCACCTTCCACGTATCAGTTTCAGCTGGAAAAGCCACCTATCGCTTCTTAATGTTGATTAAATATTACATTGCTTCATAGTATTTACTAAATACTAATCATCAGGAAGAGCTGAAACGTGTTCAGAGAGAAACCAACACTAAAAAAGGAATGAAAGAAGTAACAAAACTTCTGAAACAGAGAAGAATAAAACTTCTAAGTCAGAGAAATCCAAGTGACTTCTAGTCAAAATGCCTATTTCTCTTGGAACAGCTTTCAGAAGGTGAGGTGGTGTCTGTGAATACCACAGGACAGTGACCATGCTCCCTGGGCCCCAGGAAAAGTGCTCTGCAGGGTGGTCCTGAGCAGGAGTCCCTTCTCCTCTTGGCTCTGCAAGGCACCTGGAAGTCTCTTTTCTCTTCTGACCTGCAAGTACTAGGAAATGAGTTTGCAGATGATATGTTTCCCTGAGTAGTGGGGTTTAATTTGAGGGCGGTAATCAACTGTGCTATAAAAATACCCAAGTCTTAATCTCTCCAGAAAAATGAAAATCCTATGTCTTCTCATTCTAGTTGCTGGTTTCTAAATCCCCTTCAGCTTGTCAGAACCCTTCCGCTTCACAGAGTGGAGAGCTGCCAGACTGGTGCATCATCTCTCTGGGGTCTGCTGCCCACGTAGCAGGTAGCACATTCAAATTCAAAATAGCAGAGTTTTTAGGAGTGCAGGACAGCTTCAGTTGGCAGTAGAAGATTTGGGTTTTTTACAAATGTGGTTACAGATTGCTCTATGAGAACAATTCACAATGAAATAAAACTTGCTATGAGTAATCTCCATTTTAAGCACATATTATGTATAAGAGTTTCCAAGAGAAAAAGAATTACCAATAATAGCTGAGACATACTGTTGAATTATGGGTATTGGTTTCTGTTGTTTAATTACCTGTAGACTGCACTATACTGCTGGAAAAGCAACAGCAGAACAGTTCAGCTCTCTTTCATCTGGCAAATGTATTTCTTTAGGATTAAAAAGGAAATTATTTTCCATCTTTTATACTGCTTAAAAAACCAAATGCATCTTTTCTCCCCATTTGGGAACTTGCATCACTAATAGAAGCAGGTCTCTGAAGGCTTTTTTATTTGCCTGCTTTACTGCAAGCACAGGAACTCTGCTGTACAGCACTATGCAAAGACCCCTCAATGTCACACACATGCAAAAGCATCTGCTTTTGGAGAGGCAGCAAAACCAGACCTTTCCCTCAACCACACACCACCCCTTCCTGGACTGTCTGCTTTCCAGGCAGTCCAAAGCTCGTCATAGAACCTGTAATGAGGGAAGTCTTGGGGTAACATTGTCCTATAATCCCTGTTCCCCTTTCACTGAGGGATGAAGGGAAGCCAAGGCAGTAACCAGTGCCCAATTCCATGTCATGCAAATCTCATGCTGAAGTTGTGACCCTTGGATCACAATTTCTCTTCAAGAGCCATCACAAGAGGAAAACAAAAGAGTTCCTGTCAATACCTTCTTGTAGTGACTCCAGTGCTTTGGTTTTTGAGAGGGATTCCTGAGGATCAAGGAAGGAGATGCTGTGATACAGCTGAAGTCACAGATGTAGGACAGTGAGGGTATAAAAGAGCTGATGAGAACATGAGCGAGGGAGGGGGTCGCAGCTCCAGAGAGTCTGAGATCAAAACACAAGGCACATGGAAAACATGAAAGAGACTGGTCTTAAACAGCAGAAAGGAGCAATAGGGAGAATGAATGTGTTACAGCAATTTTAGTCATCAGCTTTTAAATTGTGAGATAAATTGTGCTTGTAATTTAAAAAAGTATTTCTTTATTCCTGCTGGAAGGACCTAGTTGACACCAGCTGTAAATGTGTTAGGACAGACAAATCAAAGTGTTTAACTGCTGTGAGGCACTCTCATCATATCATAATGCCTTTTGAAGCGGTAATTCAATGATTGATCAGAGGAGATCTAATTAACTAACTAGATTATATGAAAAAAACCCAGCCATGGAGAAAGTTGTGATACTCTGCACATCACATTCATCACAATCTTTGCTCTGCTGCATGTGTGTGGGTGTTTCACGGAAAAGCCAAATCTTCATTCAATATATCATCTAAAAATAAACCCTGAGATTAAAAGTTTCCTTTCTCTTTCTATCCTGCCTTTCCTGTATTATTGCTTTGCATACTTCTAGACATTTTAGGAAGTGCATAGACCATATTTGTCACTAAAATATTCAGCATGCAGTTAACTGCTTAAATCTAATATTCACCCACACATGATCTATCTGGGGGTGAAATTTAAATACGAACATTACCTTAACAAAGTGTCTTCTCTTCTCATTTCCCATTTTTACATTTTGCTATACAGCATCCCATGCCTGTAGAGGCCTGGCGAGCTCAGTCACATCAGAAATGACATTTATGAACATTTAGTGCAGCCTTGGTGTGAGTTCACAGCCATCTTCTCCCATGGGGTGTGTGAAGGCAGCATGACCTGCAACATGACAAATGAGAGTTGTGACAAAAATGCAGCCAAATGTTGTTATTTGCTGGGATCGATGGGGACTCTGATGAGCTGTTGTAGAAGGATGTAGAGACTGGGTGCATATTTTGTTTATCAACGGCCTTTCATCCTGGATGCAGAGACTGTCATAAAGCTCCACAGCAAGTCAGGCTCTCCAGCAGAGCTGGATTTGGCCAAATGCCCTTTTTTCTGTGATTCTCCTCTCTCTTGGAGATCAGGTTATTTCATAAAGCCTGACATGATCTTTTGCACCACATGAAATCAGCCTTGTTGGGCAGGAAGGCAAGAGTCATCAAAAGTTATCTTGCATGCATGATTTCAGTGCTGTGGGTTAGCTTGCCATATATTTGGGTATCTGGGTTCTTTCAGCAACACTTTACTATTAAAAGTACATCTTAATTTAAATATATTTTTTGCCTCTTTTAATCATCCTCTCTTGGGTCAGTGTCAGATGTAATTTTATGTGAAGAATTTCATTTTTACATTTTCCCTTGCTGTTTTGATTTAAGGACATCACACAGATGAATATTGCTTCCCCAAATTTACATTCAAGTGAAGAAATTTCAGCAAAGGCCAGAAGGGAAGGAAGCAACCACCTTCCAAGCATTCCATTATTGAATATCCTCCCAAAAGAGGCTGTGTGGCTTCCTGTGCCACAGTCTGGCCCACAGCTTGGAATTCCTGCTACTCCCTGTGCTATTTGGTGTCTGTGACATGCAATATACACACTATGTCAGTTTTACTCCAGTGTTTAACTCCAAAGGAGTAACCAATATACAACTAACTGAAATATTTGTGGGTTTGACCTTCAAGTGTTTTGTTTGTTTAGTGTTTCAGAACTTACTCAGTGGGAAAAAGAAGATGCTTCCACATAACACAATATGCCTGCAGAGCTCAGGAAATACTGTCTTTCTCTTTGGAGCACACCAATATCCCTGTCCTGTCCAGAAGCTTCCCTGGACCTTGCTGTGGGCACGAACAGCCAGGGCAGGTTGCTGAGATTTTTATTGTGTCTGCACATGCGTCACCCTTGGTTGCTTCCGTTTTTCTCCTGATGACTTATCAGCTCAATAATGTGCAGCATAACTACCCTGAAGTGCTAAAGCCACCAGAAATTGGGAAATCATTCAGCAGCACAGCCAGGAGTCAGGCTAAGAGCCCACCCCCAGCCGACGGGGGAAAAGACTTGTGGGTGAAGGAGGTGATTTATGGGAATCATTTCTCAACTGCCACAGAATAAGGTCTGAGAGCTAGAAAGAGAATCTGGAATAAAGGAATCTACATCTTTGGAAAAGTGCCCTGCTCTGTGCTTCCAATAATGTTTTGGTTGAAAAACTGGAGTTGTATTTATAGAAAATTAAAATGGGGTTCTCCTGTGCCAGCATGTGCTCTGGAAATGATCTCCAGCCTTTGGTGTCTAGTATTCTAACATGCTTCCATTAATTGGACCTATTAGTTGTTAGTCTGTTTTAAAGTCTTCCTGCATCTCAATTCTTTGAAGAATAACAGTAGTTTGATACAGTTCGAGAACGCTGGGTAGGCAAGATTGTGTTTATAAAAGAGAAACATTATGTTCTTCTTTATTTACAACCACTGTAAATGGAAAATGCATCTATTGTTTGTTTCTTTGAAATTATGTATCACTCTTTCAGACACCTGAAGACCCATTATCACCTCCAGAATTTTTTGTATTCCTTTGTCTATGAGAGAAAATGCCCTTTAATTGCTGATCTCAGAAACACCATCTCATCAATTGAGAACCGATTTAGAATTCTTTTAATTCAGCAGGTCATTAGAATATATATGGCACTTCCAGGGAAAATTAAACCTTGTGGAAGCAATAAAAGCCTGGCAGTTATGTCTGATCAACAGTAATAGTCCAGCATCTCGGGAGAAAATGATGATGTATTTCAATTGGAAAGCCTACCAACACTGAACAAAGCTGGGTTTTATATTCTTAGCCCATTACAAAAATACCAACAGTTTGGATTCGGTTTTTTTGTTGCTTTGTTTGGTTGGTTTTTGTTTTTTGAAGGGGAATGGAATGGGAGAAAGACAGACAGCTGCAAGGACTTGCAGCACATTCTGATTCTTTATTTTGTTTGACCTGATTTAACAAGCTTCCTCTGTTGAAATACCATCATCTATGTTGGGAATTATGTCAGGAAGCACAATATGTGCAGTGTGGGTGAGTGAGCTTGCAAAAACTGTCAATGAAGATCAATTATAGGAATTATTGAATTACACATTAGATAAGAAGCAGATGACTTCTTTTTGCATGCAAGTGCAGCGTTGCCTATTTTTGTCTAAATTAAAACACAGCCATAAAGGCAGTGAAAATGTGTCACTGAGCGTCACAAGCTGCCCAGGCTTATTGATTATTTCCTTCTTTACGACTGAGGTGCTGCAGTCTTGTGGGTTTGGCACGGAGCACTGTGCACATGAAGCCAGAGAGCATCAATCTCCCAACAACGTGCAATTTGTGTGCAGCTTGGGCAGAAATAGCCCTTTACAAATGACTTGATAGGGATGAAAAGGAAAATGGTTTTTAGCAGTTGCTGTTTCCTGATGTGCTGGTACTCCTGGATGGTGCTGTGGGAGTTGTGTGGCCTTCTCTCATACCACAGCCAACGACAGGCTGGTGAGACAGGCTTATTCCTGCCCCTCCATCCTTTATAAACACCTTGTATCAGCCTGTTTGTTGGATATTTCTGAATGCTGGATAACATTTTCTGCCCCAAGAGGCTGCATATAAGGTGGGCAGACTGGTTGTAGAATAGCCATCCTTTTGCAGGCTCTACACAGCTGTCGAACACCACTGCCAGCACTGCCTGGCTCTGCCTCTGGCTCACTTTGGAGCTGAGGAATTCCAGAAAAACAAGAGGACTTAAAGGACCTTTTCCAGGAGGATTTAAAGAACCCTTTTCAAGAGAGAAATAGCACTTCTTATTCACAGGCACTAGATGATATATCACCTTTTGAGGCTGGGGTACTGAAAGGCATCAGAAGAAAAGCCAGGGGACTACAGGGAGGACAGAGGTGCAACAAACCTCAGCCTGCGTGCAAATCTCTTTTATTCCAGTATCTTGTATCCTAAATAATCTTTATTTCCTAATACCTGTTCAAGATGGATTGGGTTGATGCAGAACCAAGCCTCCATCATTGCTTTTACTGTTTTGCTCTGGAGGATTTTAAGAGGTAGCTGATGTTCTGCTTCAGACAGGTTGTTAAGAAACAGCAATTACTTAGCATAGATTTTTTGGTTCTTGTTTTTTGTCATTTTGAGGTTGGCTATTAGATGTTTTCTGATAACTGTTCTGCAAAGCTGACTATTCTGCTTCATGCTTAAAAGGTTTAAGATGCAATGTGTCCTATGCCCCAACAAGTCTTCACCTCTCCCCTTGTTTCCAAGGGAGTAATTGCTCTCAGCTTTTCTCATCCCCCAGCACAATTCATTAATGCTGCCTCTGATGCATTGCAAACCTTCTGAGAAGCAATGCACAAGATCAATTGCTCTGAGGGAAACTGGATAGCTTAGCGATGCGAAGAGCAGAAAGTAGAAAATATTCTACATCAGGACTGATGTAATTCATTCTATTATAGAGATTTTGGAACAGTAGCATAAACCCACCTTTTATTAATATGCAATTTTTAAATTAAAAGTACATTTGCAGTACTTTAAAACACAGGTTAAAATAAAGGAGCCTAAACCAGTTTCTTTATTTTTTTTTCCCCAGGAAATGTTTATTCCCCAGAAACTCTTTCACATGGAGTTTCCGTTCCTTACAAGGCTTGTATTTTGGTATCCAGCCTTTGGCTAAAAATGGCTAAATGCAATTCCTTGGCAGACCATGAATGTTGCATCATTGCTACAACTTCCCACCATGCTCTATTTTTGAGGAAGAATATACTGGTTTTGTAGCCTTTTCTTTCCAGGTAGTAAAGGAAATTTTAAAGTGTAAGAAAACAACATGAGCCAGGCCAATCATCATGAGGAATGGTGAACAGCACTCCAAAAAAGAGTAATTTGACCATGCAGTGACCTCCAAAGCAGCCAGGAACTGTCATTCAGTTCCTTTATAAACCTGAAGTTACTTCACTGTTCGTCAGTGGTATCTCTTAATCACTTATTCATCACAATTCTGAACATGGAAAAGCTGTTTCAAAATCTGAATCCCACAATAGTCACTGTAAAATATTTCTTGGCCTCCAAGCAAACAGTATAGAACTAATTCTAGAAGAATTAAATAAAGTAACATGTAGGCTGTCATTGCTGAGTTCTTCAAGACAGGAATGAGCAAACCCACTCAGAGCAAGAACATCTTAAATCTGTAAAGTACCAAATCGTGATTCCAGATTAAAAAATAGACAGGCAATCAAATCTAAATTTCTTTTAGTCTTACCTGGAAGAGGCCTTCAATATTAAAGCTGTCATTGCCTCATCTGATGCTTTTATTTATACTCTGCACAGAGTGCTACTATTGTTCTTTTTTACCTTATTCACACTTCCCACCATGTTACAAGCCTGCAGAGCACAGATTATTGTGTACTGGAATTTTTGGAATAAATCTTCAAAGGAAAAAGAATTTATTTCAAGTTCAATTATAAGAATATATGCTTCCTTCCCCTTAAGGGTTGGTCATCACAATGAAGAATCCAAGTCTATCACTGCATCCTAATTCACCAGAGTCAGTAAAAAGTTGTGGGGGTTTTTTGTTTTGAGATTTTTTTTTAAAGCTGACATAATTTTAGCAGACATATTTTGTTGAATCTATTTTTGTACTTAATTTTGATGCTTCAGTCTGGCAGTATTTGTTTCTCTAAACTGTAGGTAAGAGCGAGAGATTTTATTTTCCTTTTAGATGACAAATCTCGGAAGTATTTTGGGAGGAGGGGATGCTTATCCTGGAGAAAAGGAGGCTCAGGGAGGACCTTATTGCTCTGTAGAACTCCCTGACAGCAGAGTGGGAATGCCAGGTTCCTAAATGGAATTTCAACACATGGTGATGAAGAACTGATACCCGTTCCACAAACAAGCAAATTATTACTCTAGTAAATGTAGTGTCTCTCCTGCAGAAATCTTGTTGATTTAAGGTAAGGGAACAGTCCTGCTGCAAACATTTAGATTTCATTCATCCTGGGACCAATATACGATTAAATTTTAATAATAAGTTTTAATTGTGCGCTCAAAAGAATTCGGTGTCTTCACCAGAAAGGTATCCCTGTTCATATTTTCTTTTGGAATCTGGGTAAAATATAACTGAATATGGCCATTTTTTCTATGACTACTCTATCTAAATTCCAGAGTAACTGAGCATTTAGTTAGATGAAATTTCCAGCTGGTAAACAGCACCTGCCTTGTTCTGGGTGTTACCTCCTAAGCCAGAGTTCAAAGTTGCCTTCCCTTCCCCATCAACGAAAACATGCAGGTGATTCTTTAGTGACATTTAAACCAAAACATTTGATTACAGTGCCTCAAATACTTTGTCAGTTTTGCTGTAATTAAGCTCCTGTCACTTGTTGCTCTGCAACATGTAATTCCCATTAAGTCATGACAAATTTAGTTTTCAGCTGCTCCAGGAGATGTTAATGTGAACACATCAATATTCATGTGTCTTGACAGATCGTGAGGTTAATAAATTGCTTTCTCTAAAATAATTTCTGTGGAATCAGGGGTGTTCCTCTGATAGCACAAAGGAAGCCTGAAGCTGAGATATATAAAGTATAATTTGCTTTTCACTGCATCTAAAAGTTAATAAATTATTTCTCCAGAAAGTGAGGAGGGATTCGTTTTAGACTAAATAGTAAAAAAAAGTGTGGAAGACAATTAGGATTAGAAAAAGTGTTTCACTTTCATGTGGTTAAATGCTTTAAATGCATAAAGATTATTAGTGATTCACTTCTGTTACCATTTCATTTTGGTCACACCAGAAATTTCTCATGGTTATGTTTTGGCTTACAGAGGAATTCAACACATGGCTGTGTTAGGAGTTTGGTCAGAGGAAACGGGCAGGTACTGACCAGTGTGTGCTGGAATGAGGAATCCTCAGAACTGGGATTTGGTCTGAAGAGCACCACATTTGCAATTTTGCAATTTTATAAATAAATAGATGATGGCTATGTATCTAATAGGAAGGCCCTGTGTATCTAGAGCTATTTGAATCAATTTTACTTCTGTAAATATAAAGAAACTATACTAATGTGTGTGGACATCACCACTTGTATAATATCATTATTAGCATATGATTACTATAAACCAAAAAAGCCTTTAATATTTGAATCAAACTCACCTTGAAGAATATTATCAGGTGTAGCTCTGTGCCTAACTTCTAGTGGAAGTCTATGGAAGAAACACCAAAAGGCCTTTCAGGTCATTTAAGGTTTCATTTCCTTTCTGTTTGTCCCAGGAGGATGACTACAGAGTGGTCTTTTCCCAAAAAATCTCAGGAGCAAATTAAAAATACTGCAGAAGGAAAGACAATATAATTTCCTGATGATTTTCTCTCTGCCTTCATATCTTTGAAAAGGAATTTATTTACCTCTTCCATAACTGTCATTCCGGAAGATGTATTGTGCAAATATTTCTATCCCCTGTAGTGTGCATGACTGTTATACCTAGGTTGGATACTTTGTGATAGTTCAGGAAAAGAAAGTGGAACAAAATGTGCCAGGGATTTAAGGCTTATTTAGGTCCCATTAAGTGAAGGTGGGAGCTGCCATTAGCAAGGGTTTATGACAGTATTTGAGTCAGCCAAGCTTAACTCTTTGTTTTGATACAGAAAGTGGAAACCCAGCTGTGATCAGGGTTAGGGGTGGGGGGAAAAACCAGAAGAGGTTGATTTATTACAAGATCTTTTAAACAGTTAGAAAAAGGAACAGAGTTGATAAAGAATTATTCATGTTTTGTTTTCATCTAGAAATATAGATTAGCATATATATTAGCCATGGCAAAGGCCAGCCATTACACTGAACCACAAAACTGCTGAAGAACATGATTTATTTCTGGGGTCTCTGTGCTCTGGAAACCTGGACTGCAGACCCCAGTCTACATGAGTAGATCAGTGTGACAACTTGGAAACCACAGAGCCAGAGAGACTTGCAAGGTAGGACAAAAACCAGATTTTTCTCATGCTTAGCTCTTAGCACAACCCCTGTTTATTCCTTCCCAGCCATATATAAATCCATTTGCATGCTGGGAGCAGCCATGAGTGTCCTGCTGCTCCACAGATGAAGATATTTCCAAGTGCTGCTGCTGTAAATACAGGAGTTCACAGCCAGATGGTGTTGGGGGGACTTGGCAGCTCTCTGCCCATGAGAATATGGTGAGGTTAGTTTGGATGAGGATCTGAGTGTCAGGTTCTTGGCAAAAATCTGGTGTACCTGCATGCCTGCTCTTTTACATTTAGTGTCTTAGACTCCAGGCAAGCCTGAAGGGTGTTACAGTGACAAGTGATTTTGGGAACATAGTCACCTTGGAACACAATCCAACAGCATGAGAGAGGAGAATTTAGGCCAAAGAAATAAAGGGAAACCCCTACTCTTATAACAAAAAAATGCCAAACAGATGGTAACCAATTCAATGCATGGTGAGATGTCAAAAACATGTTGAGCACCATATTGGGACCTGCTTAGGGAAAATCACAGAGCTATTTATTCTGTTATGCTTTTGAATTACCTGTTAATTTACTAGTAGGAATAAGCCCTTGCTTTGTACAATTTCTGATCCTTCAAGTTAAGTGAGGTTATAACCAGGAGCAGCTGTCAAGATCAAAAAGTGACATATAATTTGACTGTTACAAAGGACTGGGGTACTATAATTATTCTTGATAAAAATATCAAAATTATGAAGGAATCATCACTTTCACTCCAAAGACTTCAGATCAGCAATTTAAAATAAAACAAAATGTGCTCTTCTGAACAGGTATGTAATTTTTTTACCTGAGACATCAGAAATGGGTACTGAAGGGTTATCATTGAAACGTACAGCTTTTCTCTCTCCTCTCCTCCCTTCATCTGCCACTTCAGCTTCTTTTCTTACATTTGATAACAGTTCTGGTGCAGCTGTATTTTCATGCCACTATTTAATTTTGCTGGTAGACATTCTTGTTGATGTGAGTCTTTTTACAAAGAAGAAAAAACAGTAAGTGATCTTTTACTAGATGTCTGCTTCTAGCAAAATATATATTATATATGCCTTCTTAAAGAAAACTAATTTACGAGGAAAACTGCATCTGTCCCAAAGAACACTTTCAACAGTCAGCTTCCCTCCTTGCAAACACTCAAGAGTATGCAAACAGAGAAATCTTTAATTGGAAAGATGAAATTATAAACCTGAAAACCATAGAACTAAACTGATGCCATTGTTGAACCTGCTGGGCAGTGGAGAGAGGCCAAGCAGCTCACCTGGCTGGTCACAAGGGGGGTTTGTGTGGGAGACCCAGAGCTGGTGTTCATGTAGCAGGAGGGAAAGGGTAGTCTAATGTTTATGAGATGAAACCTTCAATGACCCAAATCCTCTCCTAGTTTCTGGATCAGCTGTTCCACACTGTCCAGCAGGGAAGATGGAACGAGAACAGCCACACCTTGTGATTTGAGCACAATATAGAAATGAGCTGTCAGGAGAACCCAGCTCTTCTGCTGCCCTCACTTTCTAAATCTAAACTAGTGTATAGATATGCTGATTTCCCCAATGGAATTAGAAACTGTGGATATTTAACAGTAATTTTGGCAGATAAAACAGAGCGGATTATTGGCATTTGCTGAGGAGGAGATAGGCTGGAGAAACAAAAGGGCAGAGAAGCCTGTAGTTTTCTTAAGTCTGGATGGCAATGGAACTTGTCCAAAAACTAGGACAGAACACCTTTAGACATGATAAGATTTCCAATATCAGGACAGGATGGAGTATTTTCCTAAAATGTACTAGCATGAAAACTTCCAGTTTATGCACAGGAAGCTCTTTGCTGCACTTCTTTTACGTGCTGATCTCTCTCTGGCAATGCGGCTGTGGATGAGACAATCAATGACAGTGTCCTGAGTGGAATCCAAAACCAAATTGGCAGTGCAGGTGGTGGACAATAACTTAGGTTTTAAAAACTCTTTCAGGTTCAACAACTTGAAATGAGCCCAGATATGTAAGTCTGAGACAAGAAATACACCAAGAGTATGAGTGTTCCAGGAGTGGACTGGGAAAGATGGAAGGAAGCACTACTCTGTAAAATGATTTGTATACAGTCATAATATAATAAATTCATCAGTGTGTTACTTTAGCAGCCAGATGCCAAGCCAGCATTAGCATCAATAAAATGACTGTTGGAGACCAAAATATTTTATGTCACCACACAGCAACATGGTTATTTTTGAGGACTGTTACCAGCTTAAATCCTGCCAAGACACTGCAACAGCAGGCTGTGCTTTGACACAGCACTCTGTGTTTTACACCACTGTGATGTTTGCAGATCCCATCAGTGCTTCGTGCTGGTGTTCTCCATGGACATCTCCTCATGGATCCATTCTTGAACAAGGTCACGCTGCATCCCTCTGACCCTTCTGATGGAGGCACTTCGGAGGGGGTGCCGAGCTGGAAGCTTCCCCCGGGCTTCACTTGGGAGCTAATCACCCTTTATGTGAATAAAACAGCCATACAGATAGAGTCGTAAAGGTCAGACAGGCATTTTACGGGAGGAGATTTAAAGCTTCTGACAACCTTTCCATTTCCCCTCTGGCTGCCCTACCTGGCAGCTGCTGCTGCCAGCTATGACGGGGAGGGCAGGGTTGACCCAGCTCCTGTCAGGACTACTGCGAATGAGTCACTTTTGCGTTTTAAGATTTAGCCAAGGGAAAAAACGGAAAAAAAGCGGTAGAATACATGACAAGCGGCGCGGCAGTTTAGAGGAGCAAACCCGTGAGAGCAGAGTAGAGCAGAGAAGAGCAGGGTAGAGCACCAGCTCGGCCGCGCCTCACCGCTCACCCCTCACCGCTGCAGGGCCGCGCCGCTCCTGCCTCCGCTTCCCCCGGGCCGGCCGGGCTGCCACGACCCTGCCGGGCCCTCCTGCCGGCGGCACCCGGAGCGGTGGGACCCCTCGGCTGCTCCAGGGTCCCCTCAGAGCCCAGAGCCGTCCTNTCCCCTCAGGAGTCGGAGCTTTCCCCGGTCCCCTCAGTCCCCTCAGCCACCCCCGGTCCCCTCAGGACTCGGAGCTTTCCCCCGATCCCCTCAGCCTCCCCCGGTCCCCTCAGTCGCCGCCGATTCCCTCCGGTCCCCTTAGTCCCCTCAGCCACCCCCGGTCCCCTCAGCCGCCCCCGGGACCCCCTCAAGGCTCGGATCCTTCCCCAGGACCACCTCAGAGCTCGAAGCCTTCCCCGGTCCCCTAAGCCGCCTCGGGGCCCCCTCAGAGCCCGGAGCCACCCTCAGGGTCCCCTCAGCCGCTTCAGAGCCCCCTCAGAGCCCAGAGCCGTCCTCGGGGTCCCCTCAGCGTCCGGAGTCTCTCCCAGGGTCCCCTCAGCCGCCCCCAGGTCCCCTCAGGGCTCGGAGCCTTCCCCGGTCCCCTCAGCCGCCTCNCCAGAGCCGTCCTCGGGGTCCCCTCAGCACCCGGAGTCTCTCCCAGGGTCCCCTCAGCCGCCCCCGGGACCCCCTCAAGGCTCGGATCCTTCCCCAGGACCACCTCAGAGCTCGAAGCCTTCCCCGATCCCCTCAGCCGCCTCGGGGCCCCCTCAGAGCCCGGAGCCACCCTCAGGGTCCCCTCAGCCGCTCCAAGGTGTCCTCAGCAGCCGGAGACTCCACTGGACATCCCTCAGAGCCGCCCTGGGGCCCCCTCTGGACTCGGAGCTTTCCCCGGTCTCCTCAGTCCCCTCAGGACTCGGAGCTTTCCCCCGATCCCCTCAGTCCCCTCAGGAGTCGGAGCTTTCCCCGGTCCCCTCAGTCCCCTCAGCCACCCCCGGTCCNTGTGAGGGACTCGGGGGAAACAGTGAGGGGTCTGGGGGGCTGTGAGGGGAACCCGGGGTTGCTGTGAGGGAACGCGGGGGGATCTGTGAGGGGGAGACGGGGGTTGCTGTGAGGGTCCTGTAGGGCTGTGAGGGGACCCGGGGCAGCTGTGAGGGGTCCTACGACTGCTCCTTGCCCTGGGGGTGCGGTCACCGTCCCTGGAGGTGTTTAAGGACACACTGGACGTGGCACCGAGCGCCCTGGTGCAGCTGACAAGGTGGTTTTGGGTCACAGCTTGGGCTCCATGACCTCAGAGGTCTTTTCCAGCCTAATGGATTGGGTGGTTCTCCCCGCCGTTACCCAAACCACTGGAATTGCTGGGACGCATTCAAACTTAGTACTATTAATAAATTTTGTCCCCAAAGGAATAGAAATATTGATTAGATTATATCCTCCCTCGTGCCCTTTTTTTTAGAATTTTTTTATTTAAAGTTAGCCATTCTAGTGCTCCCTGAACATCCCTGTTCTCTTTTTCAGGTGATTGTTTGTAGGAGATAAGCTGTAAAGATGTTGAAGTTCAAATGCGGTGCCCGAAATCCCATCGATGCAGGAACAATGGAGCCCATCACCAGCCGAGCTTCTCGGCTAAATCTGCTCTTTCAGGTAAAGAATGTCTGGCCTGGGAGCAGCTGATCTTGGTTTTGTTTGTGTTCACTCCCAGCATGTCAAAACACAGCTTTACTTGTTTGTGTGGATGCTCAAAGCGTGCCTGTGCCACTCTTTGGGGGAAGGGGTAAAAGAAGTGGATAAACAAGTGAAGTTCACAGTGTCTACGTTGCACAAAGTTCAGTGGATAGTATCAGGTCTTATGTTTTGTGCATGTGGCAATGTTTTAGCCTGTTAGATTTTTCCACACAAAGGTGAGATATTGCATTGTGTGCCCTGTAATCTTCATTTTTTTTCCATGGATGTTGTAGCTGTGGGTTTGTCCTGAGGTGAATTTACCTAACCAGCTGCTATTTGATCATCTGAAGTTCAGCAGCTTTTTCTCTTGATGCTGATTGCTTAAACTATTTGTACAATGAAAACACCTTATACATACATACATATATACATACACATACAATGTCAAGGAAATACGCAGTCAGATCAGTGTCATCAGGAGGATGTAGATAGTTTCGAGAAAGCTGCGATTTGAACTTTAACAATCATTAAGGTTGCTCTGTCTAAAAGTAAAATACCTGTCTATTACAGATAGACACAGTGAGTTGATATATTTGCCTCACACTTCTGTATCATTTGTCTAATTTCTGAAGAAGTGATTTTGAAATGGATAATATATAATCTGCTCTATACATCTGTTATTGATTTGAGGCTTTTCATTGTTGTCTGAGACTCCATCTGCTGTTGCTGCTTTTTTTTTCCAGGGAAAGCCACTCTTTGTGACTCAACAGCAGATGTCTCCTCTCTCCCGGGAAGGCATCCTTGATTCGTTATTTGTTCTTTTTGAAGAGTGCAGAAACCCTACTTTAATGAAAATTAAACACGTTGGCAACTTTGTCAAGAAGTGTAAGTTTGTTTAAACTAATTTTCAGGTGTCATTTTGAAAGACAGTTCTTAGGAGTCTGGATGTTTAAATAATGCTTTATTTGCTTTGATCCATTAATGACTGTAACTCAGGACTTTGTGCAACTGACTTTTTATGGGCAGACTCAACATTGCAAAGGGGATCTTGGCAGTCTTAGTAAAGCTTTATTTAGGTTCAAGATCAAATGCAAGTGGCTTTTGAAGTGCTGTGACTCAAATGTGCATCCTTTAAGAAGTCTGTACTGTATTTCTATTTGAGGAGGTACTTCCTGGAAAGTATCTGAGCACTGGATCCAGCAAAGCTCCAAGGTATTGGAGTTGAGAACAAGGTAGTGACTAGAGGAGTGAGAAAAAAAATCGAGAAAGGAACTTGGTAATCCTTGGCTCTTTCAGGTTTTGGATTCCATGTGTTGTCCATGTTTTGCATGTGTAACTTGTAAATAGTATTTCTGTGCTTCAAAGATGTAATTCCTACAGGAGTAAATATTTTACTGATAATGTGCTTGGATTCCTTTTGGCGAAGAAAGAGGAGGAAAGGTTCATCAATTTTTCTATTAATATACAGGAGAAAGCCATTTGGTTACAAGTAATGTGTCGTGCCCTCTGTAACAGCTCCATCCAATGGTTTCTAGATATGATTAGCAGACAGTAGTTTTCTGTTAGTCTGAGAATTTTTAGAGCAGTCTCCCTTGAGTGATGGATTATCACCCTGCATGCTGGTCTGAGCTAGGCAGTGGAGAACTTGAGCTGAAGGTCTGCAATGAACGTCTGTGGTTGGTTGTTAGACAATAGACTAGTGCCTCCCTCAGGCAGAGGAGCAAACCCTGCCCCTGGACTCCAGTGAAGCCTCGTATTTGGAGAATATACTTGGTATTGATAAAGGGTGGCTGGAAAGGAATTAGAAACCAAGGAGGCTCTCGGGCTCTGATATTATGAATGGGACAGAATTATGGTTGCTATGGGAACTGTCTTAGCATTTCCTGATTCTTTTCTATGTACCATATTTCAGACTTAACTCTGCATCGATACATTCTTTTTCTAGTTCTTATGCATACTGTTATTTTTAAGAAGCATATTCTGGAAAGATTTAACATTTCGTGAGAAACTGGACCTAAATTTTTGTTTTTAAATTTGTTTAGTTTTATTCTGCAGTTTTGGTGTCTTTTTTGGTGAAATGCCAGTTGGCTAATGTAAAAATAAGTGTTTTATTTTTACAGATGCAGAGGCTATAGCTGAACTAAAGGAACTGCAACCCAGTGTGAAGGATTTTGAAGTAAAGAGTGTGGTTGGCAGTGGTCACTTTGCAGATGTCAAAGTAGTGAGAGAGAAAGTCACTGGTGATGTATATGCTATGAAGGTGATGAGCAAGGAGTCCTTGCTGGCACAGGAGCACGTATGTATGTTTTTATCTTATGACAGTAGAAGGATAAATTGCAATTTGTTCAACACTTCATTTTGTCACTGCTATTAGAATACAGTTAAAAATGTATCCTGAGGAGGTTCATCCTACATTTCAGTAAAGCAGAAAATTTGTGATTTTTAGTTTTGCTGCATTTAAAAGCCAGTCATAGTCTCTGGATCTGTTGGATGAGGTGCCATCCTCAGGTGCTAAAACATGGCCCTTGTCTTAAAGAGCTTGACATCAACTGTAAGACAAGAAAAACCAGGTGAAGAAAACACTGAATCAGTATTGATCTGCTTGATGACTGCTTGAATTTCCAGGCAATCTCTTCATTAAGGGTTTTTTATTTTAAAGAGCGACGTAGAATGTCAAGAGTGGGTGTGAAGGCAAACTGTGGTGATTGGATTTTTATGGAGAGCCTCTCACTAGCTTGAGAAATGTGTTAAACTTAAAAAAGGAATAATAGAGGTTGTTATCATAGTTTGGTGAGAAACAGAAGTTAATCTTTTGCTGACATGAAATAGCAAGTAGGACACAGATACTCCATGAAAGACCTCTTGAATTTATACAGCAATGTCTGCATCAGTTGATCCCAATGCATGGTGCATTTAGGTTGCTCCTGAGATTCCTCAGCGTTTTTTGTAGCTACCAGAAATGAAGCTAAACTAAATTACTCTTTCTATTGCATAGATTAACAAGAAAGCAAAGTATGGTACTGCCCTCACATGGCATTTGCTCATTCTTGTTCAGTGTGGGTCAGTGTAAGCAGGGGATGTTGATGTAAAGAAATTTTCTATATTCTAATAAAATTGATTTCTTGTTGTCTGGCTGAACATGTGAACAGTTAAATAGTTGCTCGAGGATGATTTCAACAAAGCCTTGTATTTTAATGCCTTGCAATGAAGGTACTACTGAATTAGCTGTAAGATGCCACCCCATAATTGCTCCAGCTTCTTTTCTGCTCGTCTGATTCTTTTGAGATTAGTTTTCTTTTGTTGGGGCCAGTCCAGATGAGGCCAACCAGGATTGCACTCCAGACAGGTGGGTGCTTCAACAGACTGAAAGGGGAAGCTGGCCTCGCTGCAAGCTGGAGGCAATCTAGCCAACTGAAGGAGGGAGGGGAAGAGAAAACAAAAAGAAGTAAAATTACTTTCTTAAATGTTCACGTCATAAGGAAATAGCACTTAATAATTTTGGTGTAATTTTTTTATGTGTGCTTTTGGCCCAGACTCAAATTTGTCTAAAACTGAGGGATTCTAATGTATTCTAACTCCCTCTCACCATGATATAACTGAACACTTTTCTTGTAGGTGTCATTTTTTGAGGAAGAACGCAGCATATTAGCTCAGAGCACCAGTCCATGGATTCCACAGTTACAATATGCATTTCAAGACAAGAAAAATCTCTACTTGGTAATGCCTAGTCTTTGTTTTTTTCCTCTATTGAACACTCTTGCCATTGGTATATTAAAGAACAATGTGATGGTTGAAATGTCTCATTTTCTGTATATTTTCCTGCACTACATGCCACTGTTTGATATGTGTCCAGTGCAATATGGAGGAGCTGAATGGAATATCTTTTGTGTATATGGAATATGTGTTCTTCTAAAATCTAATGTAGGTTATGGAGTATGAACCTGGAGGGGACTTGTTGTCACTCTTAAACCGGTATGAGGAGCAACTGGATGAGAATATGGTGCAGTTTTATCTTGCAGAGTTGGTTTTGGCCATTCACAGTGTCCATCAGATGGGTTATGTACACAGGTAGGTGAAGTCTGCTTTGCAGAGCACAGAAATGTTTAACCAGTATCATTCCAGAAAGGGTGTTCTTGAACCATGCATTCTTAGGTTTGATATTCTGTCCTCTTTCAGGGCAGTATTTCACAGGCTGTATTGGAAGACAAAATTAGAAAATTAATCAGACTCCCGACTATAATTGTAGCTAAAGGCATTAACTTTGATGTAAAGTTCAGCCTAATATCAAGAAAGGATTGTTACATATATTTTTCTGGAGGCTCAGTAAAAAGAAGCCTTAATGTTGTATTATAAAAAATTTAAATCTTTTCCAGAGATTGCTGCTTTTGGCACCAAATAGTATGGGAAATTAGTGTAATTGTTAAAAATTGTTGTGTGCTGACTGGTGAACAGGGCAGCATAGGATGTTGGAGTAGTTAAATATCACAGAATTTTCTCTCAAGGCTTGGAGGCTATTACTGTTGTGTGCATTTCCAAGTCATATTGGTATTTAATAAATTTATTCCATTCTGAGGGTGTGGAAATGTTATGAAGTATTTTATATTCCAAGAGCTGCAGTGGTTGCACTTGGAGCTCAGGCTGTGGCCTTTTAATGTGAGGTCACTGCCTGCATTTGGGAGATGTGCAGAGTAAGTGGTGAGGGAATTTGGGAAGAAAGCTACATAATACTTTACTGTAACTCAGTTACAGTGTGGTCAAGGTGCAAAACACCTTCTCTTTCCATCTTTTATCAGTAATTATTCCATGTATTAAGGGGAACTTTAATACTTTCCTATTTGAAAACAGAACAGCAGTTGGAAATAAGACTCCCACTTGAAAGGCTTTCTGCAGTTGAGCACATGGTTGAGTGTAGCTGGGTAGGGGTATCCTGTTATCTGAGTGGGACAGCAGGGAGTGGTGTGGAAAGGTACTGATGGCTCTCTTCTTGCTCACAGAGATATCAAACCAGAGAATGTCCTTATTGACCGAACAGGACACATTAAACTGGTGGACTTTGGGTCAGCTGCCAAGATGACAGTAAACAAAACGGTAATAATGTGGATTTAAACTTTGTCTGTGCTTTGTTTGGATAGTCAAGAGGGGAAATTTAACTTGGTATTTGTTGCTGGGTTGTACACAGCTCTTCTGCCTTTCTTGTCCACTGTGGAATCTGTTCTCATCATATTTTTCCATTTATGAATGGTTTTTCAAACAGTATCTTTTGCAGCCCTCAGGAGATATGTATTTGCTTATTAAACTGTTAATGCACGAGTAAGGGATAGGCAAGCCTACTTTCTCATGGTGCTACACTGTGATACAAAATCATGCTTTAGACATTCTTACAGCTGTTCAGTGCTGTGTTTAAAGAGGACACGGATTTATAGCTGTTTGTAATTGGAAGGAAAATTGTGTCTGTAATAAAAAAATTGTATCCAGGGTGGTATAACTTTGAAGATAAAACAACGCTTGATTAAAATGAGTCACATTCCAGTGTTCTGGGCTTCACTCATCAGAAAGCACTACATTCAAATCTGAATCAGTGGAGTTTTTTATAAGTTGCTTGTAAGTTTTGGTAACCGCATACAACTTCCAGTGAAAATTTAAAATTAAAATATATCTAAGTGAGAACATGAAGTTCTGCACCAGATTCTGGTCTTTTTTTACAGTTTTTATTTTTTTTGGTAGCATTTTCTTTGTAAAGTGATTCGTATTATTCTCTTTTCCCTCTTCTTGCATTTTCAGTGCTTCTCTGCATTTCATTTTCCTTTTAAGTGTTTTCTTCACATTATCCTTTCAGTCACCCTGAGGTTTCTGTGTTAGCCTGCCTGCTGTTTTGTTTCATTCTTTATGCCACTCAGTTCAGAAGTGATTGCAGTTTTGACTCCTGAATTACCTTTTCTAAGCCGTCCAGAAATTCAAGTATTAGTACTTTGCTGGTCATGAGCACAAGGTGAATAGGCAGGGGTGGCAGAGAATGGAATGAGGACAGGGGATATTTATGTGAAATTTAACTATTTTTGAAATTTCAGCTATGATATCCCTGTTAACACTACTTGAAGCAGTAGAGCTAGAATATACTTGCTGCTTAAAACATCAGTTTAGTAATCCTGTGCTTTTTGGAATGCAGCTTTCCTACTTTAGCAGTTTGTACTTTCTAGTAACAGTTAGCTCTGATAATTTGACTCTTTTTATACCAAATAGCTTGCTTTGTTTATCAGCAGTGTCCTTAACCTTGCACTTATTTGCTAAACAGCCTTGCTTAAAATTACTTACTTAAAATTCACTTGGAGGGCTGAAAATTGCCTCATTAAAAAGAAGTAAGAAAAAATAGGAAAAAACCTTTTGAAAATGAACAGAAAGTGCTGTAATTTCACTGGCTGTATCTTTGCTTCTAGGTGAATGCCAGGCTACCTGTTGGCACACCTGACTACATGGCCCCAGAGATGCTGACAGGGTTGAGTGGGGATGGCAAAGCCTCTTATGGTCCAGAATGTGACTGGTGGTCCCTCGGAGTCATTGCCTATGAAATGATTTATGGAAGGACTCCCTTCACTGAGGGCACTTCAGCAAAAACTTTCAATAACATCATGAACTTCCAGGTAGAGAGAACTTTCCTGTTCTCCAGTAAAAAGGCTGTAACTAAAGACTGTTTTTACAGTTGAGAAAACAAGCTCGTGGATGTCTCTTACTTTGTCTCGTTCATAAAATGTTTGGAATATATGCATCATATTGTATTTATATGTCTCTGTATTGTAGATATCAAGTTATCATTTGTAACAGGTGTCATCATCCCTGGTTCAGAAAATCCTAAGCCACAAACCCTTGGAAGTTTGGGAGAATTTTCTGGGAAAGTGTCTTGTTTTACTGTTCCATTTGTGTATGCCATTGGCCATTGTTCAGCATAAGGTGGTGACCTGGGATACCATTTGCCTGGCTGGGAATGGTTGTTCCTCTGTTCTTATCTTTACTGGAGTAAATGCATATAAAAGCCTATTTGGATAAAATGCACCATGCTTTTATTTGTGTGCTATAAATATTCATCCTTTGTGCCTGACATATCTCGGAATAATGAAACTTAATCTTACTGTTCTGAGCCTGTTTTCCTACTGAGCAGAAATCCATTTCTTTCTAATGCAGAGATTTCTGAAGTTCCCAGAGGATGTGAAAGTTAGCAGTGAATTTCTTGACCTGATCCAGAGCCTGCTTTGTGGGCAGAAGGAAAGGCTGGGTTATGAGGGTCTCTGCTGCCATCCCTTTTTTTCTAAAATTGACTGGAACAATATCCGTAACAGTAAGTAGAATAAAACTGTATGTATAAATAATCTTTGTTTCTTTGGGTAACAGGAAAATTTGTACAATGTAAGTATTTGTGTGTTTGGCTTGAATTATTCATTATGAAAGAGGACTGTGTCCTGGCACAGGTGTTTTTAACAAAACAGCTCATTTTGGTTTTTGAATAGGCTATGTTAACATCTCAGGTGAAAACTGTAAGGTGAGAGGAAGTTTAATAAAACTCCCTATGAATTTCTGATGCAATTGCCATATTACTGCAGGCACTAGACTGGAAAATCAAGATGGTCCTTTCCATGTCCTTCCTCAGATTAAAATGCATCAGTATGTTTGTTCAGGCCTTTACCACCTCAGTTTGCTTCATTTTGGCTTCATCTCTTTTTTTTTTTTGTTGCATCTGCAGCTTTCTCTTTCGTTGTTTGTGAACCAACTTCACTTAAGCTTGGTTTATTTTTTGGAGCTCCAGTAGGTGATGAAATGGCCATGGCCGTGGGGCCACTGGAGTTTTGTCTCAAAGTCAATGGGGATTATATATCACTATTTTTTTTGGTCAAAAATCTATTCATTCAGCTAGGACTAGAATAAAACCAGTGAGGCAGATAATTTCCTGTGCAGAAAACTGTTTCTAATTCTATGTAAGCAGTAAAATTTAGTTTTTGGAAGTGGTGAAGCACCAGCTCCATGGTAAAAGCAAATATTTCACAGATCATCAATGATCTCTGCATGGGTGTCTGACTTGTACTGGATAGTATTTGAAATTATTTGGACTGTAAGATTATCTGGGCAAGCAACATGCCTGCCTTATGTTTTTTATCAAATATGCTGCAAGGGAATGATTGTGCTCCATTTTCCATGATAAATTGCTAAGCCCAGTGCTTCTACTTTTGATGACTATCTCAGCACTTCAGCTGTCAGCTCCACAGACTGTTTGCTCACTTTTCTGTTGATTCATTAATTTTGAACTTGTGGAGCTGCTGCTCTGTTTAAATTCCATTGTTTCTGCCCTCTGAGAGCCATTGAGCCTCGAGCCCTTTTCTCCATTTTAGCATACATTTCCCAGCTCACTCAGCCTGCTTTCCCCAGAGTCCTACCTAAGCAGGACTGCCCAGTTTCTGAAATTTTTCTACTGTATTTATATCATATTATCCCAGATCTAGAAAAAAAGATGATGTGTGAGCATATATTCTGGTGTTTCCTTAGCAATTGCCTATCCAGTATTCACACAACTGCATGAGTTAATTGAGCATTTTTTGCCTCTTCATGTGGCAATGGTGATGCTGATGGACGAGCTGGTGGGTAGCCCTGATAGAAATAATCATTTGGGAGTTTAAAAATTCCATTTGTGCCTGCAGCTGGCCAGTGGATCGAATCCCTTCCTGTAATACCTGGACCTGCCCACTGTGAAGATTCAGGCAGTTTTGACCCCTGCCTTGGTTGTTATGCCTCATGTTTGATAAACCCCCACTGTAACTGGCACAAAACACAGCAGTCTTCTTGCTTTAAGCAGCAGATTCAATGTATCACCTCTTGCTTTGCTCTCGGCAGTGGCTCTCCTTGTGCTGGTTTTTCAGGGCAGTGGTGCTGTCATTTTATTCAAAACCAGAGTCAGATTTGACCTGGGCTATCTAAAAGCTAAAGGTCTCTTTCTAATCTTGACCTCTGCTGATAGTGGTATTGCACTGGAGCAATGCCAGCCCAAGAAAATTAGGAAACCAGGGAGTGCTGGAAGAGGTCAGAGGATTTAGATTTATATTGAAGAATCTCACTTCCTCAAGTTAACCTGGTCAAAGATTTTGGGGTTATGGAGTATTGGACTGGGTGATCTGAAAGCCTTTGCCACCTGAAATGGTTCTATGATTCTATGGCTGTTAAATTCTGTGTCAGTACAGTCAGACTTTAGTCTAAAAGAGCACTGATGTAATTTCTTTTTCAAACTGAGCAAGGTAGAGTGAAAATCAGTACCTTTGCCTTACAGGTATTTAATTATCATGCTGAGAGCTCCACGATAGCCATTCTTAATGCATTGATTTTGGTTAAGAATGTGTCATTAAGGGGTTTTTCAGTGTTACATTTTGTTGTTATGGTAACCTTTGAAACACTTGACTTTTTAGTAAACCCCTTTCCAAAAGATTGTTGCCTTTAAAAAAAGCTTCCAACTTCCTTGGGTTCAAGTAATGTGTGTCTGTAGAAGCAGCTCTTAAGTTACTGAAACAGAATGAAACCATTAAACCCAAGGTCAGGTTTAACTGAATTTGCCTCTACAGGTAATTTTCCCCTTCACTGGAGTATTGTACTGAAACACACTTATGGTTTTTGCTCTCTGTTGACTTCTGCTATTCAAGGACTTCTAAAGCTTATTTAAAAAAAAACAAAACCCAAAACAATCACCACCACACTTCTACCCAAAAATAAACCAAAACTTTCAAAAGTTTGTGTTGATTTACTTGACAGCATCTTCTGAAAATATTTTGGAATTTATTTACCTGGGATAAACATATTTCTACCAGTGCTTCAGCTAAATGATCAGCTATTTTACTGAAAAGTTGAAAGCAGAACTATTTGAGTACTTGATAATTACCTAAAATCAGAGGTAGAGAATGGGGAGATGACATGCTTGAGTTACCAGCAACATGGCTGCATTCTATATAATTTGGGCATTTTGTTAGTTACCTTTTGTAATTTCATTTCAGCTTGAAGATCACTTTTATTAAGAGAAATGTATGTGTTGGATCATTGTCTTGACAGAACAGCAGAGGTGTTAAGATAATATTGTATAGTTGGGTTAGAACTAGTACAGTGCCTTTTTATAAGTGGTCTTAGAGGAAACATCCTTAAATTACATCACTGGGATTTTCTATTTTTCTTCCATCACACCTTCTCAGATAGGGCTGTTGGAGCCTGAGGAAGAGTAATGCCTAACCTACTTAAAAAGGCTGTGTGGATGCTTTTCCTCAGGAAGCATTTATAGATCACCTTGTAGATCAAGAAGAGACACATTTTTATCCTTAAGAAACATTCTGTATTGCTTTTAAGTTTCCTATTTCAGTTCAGTCTCTCACTGTCCCAGGGGAAATGCAGTTCCCTCTTTTCCTGAATTTGCATGAAAATATTTTGAAAGGATGGAAAGACCTGGTTAAAGCAACGTTCTTTGAACTAGTCATAAATACACACACTAGTGCAGATTTAATAAAAATGAAGCTTCTTTCCATAAGAGACACTTTATCTAATCTTAATGATAGACTGGTTAAAGTACTTTAGTGTGTGTGTGGTGGTTTTGGCTTTTCCCTTTTTTTCTTTTCATTTTTTTTTTAAACTAAGCAACCTACAACTCCCCCTTTTCCTCTGAAAGTCATCCTTTGGAACAGATGGAAGAGGGTTACATCCTTCCACAAGTGGGGAGGTATCTAGGCAAGCAATTGGCTTTTTTAAAACATGCAGTTCTCTACTTTAAATGGTAAACAGAACATGCGCGTTCGTTGTAACATAACGGAGACAAAAAGAGGTCTCTGTAAAGGTTTGGATGAGTAGAAACATCAGGTTTAGTGTCTTTTGGAGTAATAGTTTTGCCTCCTTTTTGAGTGAGCCTGAAAAAAGTGCCAATTTTTCACCTTGTCAGACGTGATGGCACAGTGTTCACATTCAGTTCTCAGAGGCTTAGCTTGACCTCTACTAAAGGATTCTTCCCTTAAAGAAGCAACTGATAAGCACATCGATGTATTTGCATTCATCTTGTTCTGAAAATACTATAGCTGTGGGACAGCTTTTGGGTTTGAAGCAAGAAATATTAATTTAACTGCAGATTATGTCATCATGGGACCCACATTTAAGAACAAAATTGCTTGTCTGTTTTAGCATGTTTTTATGAGACTACTCAGTTTATTCTGTGGGTATTCTGGACATCAAAGGACTCCTTAGTCTTAGAAATAAAAGACTACAAAGAAGCTATCAAATAATTAACAAAATCAGAGTGGATCTAGCTTTTTTTAAAAAATTATTGCCTTTTACTCTTGAGTGATTTTTCTTTTTTTCTCCAGTGCTTAAACTTCTGAAGAAGTTCTGCTTCTCATTTTCAGTCCCTGTTGGCAAGTTCAGAACCACTTAACCAGTAGAGGTGTTTTTGTTGAATGACTGTTCTAGGTTTCCTCTTCAGTTGCTACTATTTCTTGATACAAATATTGTACCAAAGTTATCCTGCAGACTTGCAGAGTTTTTGGACTGTTAGTCATGGATTTTTAGTGAAAGCAACATTGGGGGCAAGGGAATTTTTCATTATTTTTTACTCTAGTGTTCACAATTTCTCTTTGTTCTCATGTTTTATTAAACAGCTAAGGAAGCTGTAGTGTGAAACACTGTGTTCTTTAAACTAGTTTCCCACCAGTCCCAAAGGTTTGCTCTGTCTGGCATTCAGTTTTATCTTTGTGCATCCCCTGTTCCCCCACTGAGTGCTTTTCATCTTTCCATGAGTGTGCACAGTTACATGATATTCTTTTATGACTGTGGTTTTAGCAGGAATTCTTTTTGCTGGTAAGAGGAACAACTTTCTTTTTAGTTGCAAGGGCTTGCAGATGACTCTTCAGATGTTCTTTGCTAATTTCTGGTGAGAAATAAAGCTGTAGATGCCCCTTTCAGAGGTGAAGTTAGCTGTCAGGCTCTGGGAAGTGCCTAACAGGGTCCTTATACCATTGTAAAGAGACAGCTAAGCTGCCTCTTTAAGAAAGATTCTAGACTTCCCCAGATGAAGAGTTTGCTGTTTTCTCTCCTAGTTCACCTCTCAGTCAGTATGTGTCTTCAGAAACAGTGTTAAGAACCTCTCACAGCCCCTTCCTGTAAGAGCATGTGCAGAGAGTTCTTTCAGCAAAAGTCCTGAACTAAAAAACACTAATCCTGAACTAATCCTCCTGGGCTGTGAATTAACTGTAACTTTGGGCTTATATTTGCATTAAAGATGATATACACACAAATTGCTTTCTGTTACTTCTCTGTTTTCAATCATGCAGAGGATATGAAAGAGTAGCTGGACATTATCCTGACATTAAGTGATTTTTAAAAAAAAAAACACATCCCAATCAACAATCTGTATTTCCAAATTATGTTATGGTACATAAATATCTGCATTATATTGGATCTGAATTTGTATTATAACCAATAAAGTAGAAGAAATGAATAAATTCATGATACTGGCAGAAATTTTAAATGTTCTGGAGCCGGTAAGTGAAACTGCTTACTACAGAACCCATTTAATTTGTATATTTTCCCCATTTATCTCATTCTAATGTACTTGGAACTGCTGTACGTGAGCAGCATCCTCTGTGCTTCATGGAATTCCTTCTCCCTTCCCTGCTTGGGAGCAGCATCAGGATGGCTCCTTGGGGAGCTGCTAACAAAGCCTGTGTGTCTAGTTGGGATTTGGCGGTTGATACAGACAGATTTTTTTATGTTTTTATTCCTTTTGGCCGTTTCTGCTGCTCTGGGGGGCAGTTCCAGCTCCGTTTGTGTAGAGAATGAAGAGTTAACAGCGGGCAGTGAAGGGCTTTGGCAGCCTAGAGGGAGCCAGCAAGCTCCAGCCGTGCCTGGCTGTGCCCCGTCAGTCCCGGCGGCAGCAGCATCTGTCACGATGCAGGCAGGTGGGGTTAAACCCCGAGCACGCAGGGAGCGAGGAGCGGGGAGCCTGCACTGCAGGGGTTGCAATGTTTGTTCCCAGCGCCTCGGTCCTCAGCAGCCCTTCAACTACAGGAGAGCCATGCTGGAGCCATGGTAACGGTATTAGCACACTCCACTTCCATCAGCTGGTGACAATGGGCTGTCCTAGCTGCTGACTGAGGAGCTGTCTCCTTTGCTAATCTCTTTTTTGGCTCTATGGAGTTGCAGTGAGTGGGGACCCGAGCGATGAAATAAATAAATAAATGTTAGAAACCCTGATTTGATGAGGTAGGAATTGCACAGCAGGCTCTTGCATTCATTCCTTTCCCACACATAGCCAAGCCAGCAGGTAGCTCGGGTGCTGCACATCATTGAGAAGAACTTGTCCTTTTGTTCCTTGGGTTAATTAAACTGAAGCTAACACAAAAAAATCGGTTGAAATTAAACAGCTGCTTAACGAGTTAAGTGGTAGCAATTTAGAAATTATAGTAAGAAATACATTGTAATTCCTCTTATTTATATCTCTCTTCAGAGCTGATTGTATCAGAGCCAGACTGCAGTGGTGTCCCGACAAGAGTTCCAGATCTTTAGCAAGCTCTTTCAGAGAAATAAAATCTTACTTTCTTCCTTTCCTAAAGACCAGTGAGTTTCTAGTAGCTGTTGTTTATTAAAACGTTCCAGGAGAAAGACCAGTTTGTTCTTGATTAGAAGCCCATGCTGGGAAGATTCTTGTTAGTGTTAAAGGGTAAGATATATCCCTTAGCTGACTAGCACAGGATCAGGCTTCATTCTCGGGTAGTGTCACTAATTAGACAGGTTGGAGACATTTTCCTTTGCAAGATGAATCAGAATCAAATGAGTTTTAGCTGTATTACAGCAATGATTTTCTTAGCCTGCTGCTTTGATTTTCTTCAATGTATGGGTTTAAAAAAACCAACATCCTAACCTGAAAAAAACCCAACCAACCCCCAGTCTCAAATGCCCAAGCTAAAGCCCAGTTTGCTCAGTGTGGGAGACGTTGTGCCTGCAGAGTGGTAGCCATGTTGGTGGCTGAAGGGTTAATCTCTTGTTGCTGTAATACGCTTTGAGAGCAGCAGCTCAGTCTGCTTGTGTTAGCAAGATTAAAAGCAGGAGCTGCAGTGCCATTGCAAGCACTGAATGAGTGGGACTGTTGCAGAGTGAACTGTAGCTGAATTTTGTCTTTTCTTCTTGCTTTTTTTTCTACCAGCTCCTCCCCCCTTCGTTCCTACTCTCAAGTCTGATGATGACACCTCAAATTTTGATGAACCAGAGAAGAATTCGCGGGTTTTATCCTCTACGCGCCAGTTGAGCCCGGCAGGATTCTCGGGGGAAGATTTGCCGTTTGTGGGGTTTTCATTCATCAAGGCATTGGGGATTCTCAGACCAGAGTAAGTAGGAATTATTGCCTAGGTGGATAGGACCACTGGAAAACGGGAAGGTTTGTTACAGTGAGGGTGATGTGTGGTGGGGAAAAGCTGTGTTAACTGACCTGTACTCTGCTGTAGGGAAGCTGCCAGATTTGGGCTTTATCTGTTGCTGCTGTGCCTTGTGTATGTCCTATCGTTTTGTGATTATTTCTGGGATGACGGAGAGGGAACGGGATGGAAACATTGATTCTAAACCAGTTATTATTGGAATTGTTGCTGGAATACTTTGAATTAGTTGTCACTCTTAAGCAGGGAGCAGTAGGTGATTGCATTTCTGGTACTGCAGATCCCTGCAAGAAGGAGAATACTGAGGAGTTCAGAGATGGAAAAGGGGGGTGGGTGTTATTTTATTGGGTCAGAGAGTGGGCACCAAGTGCTGGGGATGTGTGAGGCTGAATCAGTGATCCACAGAAATGGAGCTCCACTAACCTGGGAATGTGCAGCGATGGGTCAGTGGAGAAGAGAAGGAGCTGATGGCAGCTGGCTGATGCTGCTGGGTCAAGTTAAACAGAAGGACTGGACATTGCTGTACTGGCTGTGAGGAGACTGGAGATTCGGATGAAATATGCAGTGTACGTGTGTGTGGAGGGACGTGGAAATCTAGAAGAAATGGTTTTCATTGGGAAGAAAACATGCCTCCTGAGAGAATGGAGTCAGAGAAAAAGAAGAATCGAAGTGATGCGGGATAAACAGTTTGCTGTGGTGGGTGGTTAGTTTCTGATGACAGAGCTATTGAGAAAGTGTTAGTGCAGTGTGTTAAGTTGGGAAGTGCCTACCTCGGGATCTGGAGGCCTCTCAGAAACGCAGTGGCTCTGCCTGGGTTAGTGACTCAATGCACTAAGGGGCTGTGTTTTCGTGTCAACCATCCTTCACTCCTGCTAGTTAGTTCCCTTTGGGGACCTCGTTGTCAGTCTGTCTTAATCAAGTTTCATTTTTTGTCCTGCTGGATGTGATAGTTGCTCTGCAGTAAGCGTGTCACCAAAGCTGGTGGTACTGTTGACATCTTTGATCTTGCCCACACCATGAATCAAGGTTATATGATGATTATACCAGTAATAAAAAGGGAATCTTTGGCTGTCCCTTCTCAGCAGAGTTGCTTTTATGGCAAAAGAGGAGAGAAGGGAGAGGACATAAAATCCGAAAAAGTATTCTTTTGGTGAAATGATCTAATATTGTCAGCAGAATTAGAAAAATGAAATGTTCGATCTGTAGATACCTGGGGTTAAAAATCTGTCTTAAATTAAGAGCAATGAATTTAACTTATGGTGTTACCTTTTCTGCCTGGGGAGCTGCAATCCATGTATCAAGGCTACATGACTATTCAGGTAACAGCAGAGCCTCAACCACATATATGTGGTAAAAATCTCTCTGTAATCCGGGCCCAGAACTAGAAGATGAGCGTGAGGTAAAGTCTCAGCACAGTGGTGTAACTGTGCTGGAGGCTGAGACAGCTCTAGCAGATGGATTGATGTGCTTCCTCTGTGGAGCTGCTACTGAAAATGCATAATGGAAGTTACATTTGAATTTTGGTAATAGATGAGAAGAGGTATAGCAAACTAATAGAGGGATTAATGTCCTCTGGAGAAATTTTGACTGAAGTAAAATTTCTGTTTGGTGTGGCTGGTTTTTTTCCCTGAACTGGAACAGAAAGACATAATATATTTCATTTTCCCCAAATAATTTTAATGTAAGTAGATCTTATCCATTTCTTTTTTTGAATGAGATCTTGATAAATGCACTTTGTTATTTTTAGCAGTTAATATTTGCACTTTGTTCTAAGAAGGTGATTTAAATATGGCAAAGAGCTTGCGGAGTCTTGGAAATATCCATATTTAAATAATGCAGTGATTAGTTTATTCTCAATATCACTGCAGTTGGGTCATAAAGGTAACTTCTTACTTAAAAAATATTATCTGGGGTATGTTTTACTTGAGGAAACACAGTTCTGTTTCTGTCTACTCTAGCTCGAATATCAAATTCTAGATGGAGAACAGTAAATGGAGGGGGGGAGGCTTATCTGTCATGAATCTTGGGATGTCCTCTCTGGAAGGTCCTAAGTCATGAAGTTTATTGGTCCAGAATTTTTCTTCTTAAAATCTTTCCACTGCAAGTCCAACCTCATGGTTGCTAAGTGATGCAGCTCTCTTTTCCTGCCTGCAGCAGGAACCCTCCAGTGCTGCTCCCAGTGAGCCCAGGCAGCTGCAGAGTGCCACTTACAAGGTCCTTGAAACTCTCACTGCTTTGAATTTGAGGGCTGGCAAAGTTTAGGGTTGTGCTCTTGCCCTTGCTCACCGGCCAGTAGGAAGATCTGGCTGAGCTAGGAATTGCAAGTACTTCAGTAAAAAGAAAAGGGAGGTAAGAGAAGTTCCCTTTTCCATTCTCCTCCTTCTCCCAATGACTCAGTGCTAGAAGGGTTCACCTAAGTCACTTAGACCTGTTGCCAGAAATCATATAGTTGGTGTGTAGTTTAGAAGGCTTCATTGAAGTACAGTGTTCTGTGTGGTGCCCCATACCATGAGATTTGGGGAGAATTTGTGAACCTCTAACAACTGTGAAATTTAACAAAAAACCCAAAAGGCATGGCATTAGTGTGTCCTAGGAAGGCATCAGGAGAAACCAAGGGCTTAACTGCTTATGGCATAGGTGCCTGTACTAGCAAAGTGTGTGTGAAATAAATCTGCTGTGTGATTCTAGGAGCTGGGCTGAGCTACAGAGAAGGACCAGCCAAGTCCTTCTCCCATCATGGCCTCTGAATTTGTGATCTGAGGGAGAGAAGCCAGTCTGACTGCAAACCTGGCTGCTGGTTTGGCTGCCAGTGTGGGGCTGTGGCAAGATAAGAGGCAACTGAGGGTTTAATTCCATTAAAAGCCAGCCCCACCTTATTTCCTGTCCCTAACCATGGCTGATCTCCAGTGCTTAGAGCAAGTGACAGAAACCCTTGGGTGCCAAAAATATGCATCAAGTGGTGAAGGAAAATCGTTCTTGTCCTTTGCAGGTGACTAGCAGAAGCCTGAAGGCATGAGATAAATATATTATAAATCCAGGGCTAACCAAATGTACCAAAGTGCCTAATAAAAAAAAATACTTAATAAAAGTCAATACCAAATAAAATATACCAAAATACCTAATGAAAAAGAAACACCTAATTAAAAAAGTAGTTTATTATTCAAACTTTTTGCCTGCCTATGTCCTCTCTGCACGGTCCTAAGAAGTGGTATTTTTCAAGATTTCTGGGGTTTGGTTTTTTTTGGGGTTTTTGGGTTGATTTTTTTAAAAAAAAGAAAATTAAAATTTGATATGGATTCGTGACTCTCATTATAAAATACTGAGATTTAAAATGGGCCCTTCTGCCAAAAGGAAGGACTACTGATTTCTTCCAACAGTTTGTCGGGTTCTGGTAAGCTCTTTCACCAAAGATAGATTAGAGAGGAAGCACAGGATGAGCATACCAAAAATATGCTTTGCTTCAGCAAGCTCTATTCACAGATTGATGGTATCACTGTTTGTTTTTGGTTGGTTTTTTTTAGGCCTGAGCAAGCATTTAGGAGGGGGCGGAAGGTACAGATGAGTATAATGCTAAAAGGAATAGAGCATGAGGGATGGGGGATGAGATTCTGGGCATGTTGTGTGGGGGCCAGGGCTAGGACAGATGGTGCCAATCCTTGGGAGAAGGAAGAAGCACAGGTGAGTTGGGGGTTTAGGAGAGTGGCATCAAAGGACACAGGAAGTTGCAAGGTATGATGTGATGCACAGGGGGGACCAAGGGACGTGTTTGATTCCCCAGAACCATCCTGGAGCTTTTCCTCTGCTAATGCTTTTTTCTTCTTCATCTCAGCCACGTTGGGACTGGAGGAGCTTTTACACAACCAGCACCATTTCTGATCATTCTGCTGGTTGAGGCTGCTGCTGATCTAGCTCTGAAATCACTAGTCAGCTGTAAGTCAACTTGGTTTTTAGTCATACAGGCAGTGCTTCTTTGAAAAGTAAATTGGCACAGCCACAGTGCTATCAGAGCTTGGTACTTTAGACTTGACTTTGGGGTTTTTTTTTAGTTCTTCTATTGCAATTTTCATGTTGATAAATGCTGGTTACCTTTTGTTAATCTATTTTTTCACACTTCAGAGGAAACAGCAGAAACTGCTCTGTTGTGCTAAGAGAATTGATCCAGATGTAGCATTAATTAAATGAAATACTCTGAGATGATCCCAGCCTGAATGATAGCTTTGCATCATGGCTTTTGATGTTGGATTGTATGTGTTTAATTTCTGCAATGATGCTGACTGAGGAAGAATGTAAGTGCCCCAGAAATGTGGGTATTTTCCACCTTGTCATGCTCTGTTGAGAGCTTCTATCACCATGACAAGGCTTATTAGATTAGCCAGTATTCCATTTCTCTTGATTTCCTCTGTCTGCCCCTTTCTGATACTTTGAAGGTTGTATGGAAGCTCAGGAAGTTGTTCTAATGCAATTTGTACACAGGAAAGAATTACTGGGAAAGCAAGTCTCTTAAAAGCTGCATGTCCAGTGCTAACCAAAATCAGCTTCCCCTGGGGATAAGATGTACTGTTTCCATGGCAGGAAAATTGTCATGTCACCAGGACATAGATTTTTAAGGAATTTCTTCCTTGCTTTGGATAAGGATGAGGAAGGAAGATTGGAGTGCTCCTTTGTAGCCTCCTCTTGCCTTACAAAGCTGACACCAACCCTGAGGAGCAGCTCCCTCTGCAGTCACCTCGTGAAATCCAAACTTTGGTCAATCTCCTGTGCTGTGTCCCAGTCCAGCCCACCTGGCTGAGCCCCCTGTCTGGCAGAGCTCTGCACCTCCTTCCCTGCATCCATCCTGCCCCTGCCTGGGCTGCAGTGCACATGGGGGCTTTAAGCTGGCTTACCAGGAGAAAGTTTTGAAATGCAAAATGGTGCCTGTAATATTAGGCTCTGATTCTTTTAATAGCCAATGAAATAAATAAGCAAAACTGATGACTAAAATTAGCTCCTTTAGGGAGGTGGAATAGAAGCCACAAGTAGAACCAGGTCTGTGAGAGCTGGCTGGAGTTTCCTTAGGTAATGCCTTGGGCTTGCAAAGAATGAAAGGAAAAAGGTGATGGCCAAGGATGGAACTGTAATTGAAAAAAGATTGCTTCAGCCAGTACAGTTCAGATCTGTGAAAATGTTATTATAAGAAGATTTTCAGACTTGTCTCAGTACATATTTGCAGCTATTTACATATATTTGATTAACATTTGAAAGCAGATTCCTTAGTGTCTTTTTTAGTTAATGTGAGCTTTAATTTGTATTTTTAGACTGCTTTTCTCAACTATTCATTTTTAGCCTTGTTTGTACACCCAGCTGTTATGGGATTTAATATGCATCTTTCTCAGATGGTTGCCTTTTCTCTGTAGGAGTATAGACACGCTTTATAAATTGATTTTTAAATATGGTAATTTGACACATCAGATTGATTGGACCAGGACTAAAGGAATGCTGTATAAAAGCATTCATTTTAAACATCTTTTTTTTTCAGTAAGTCCCGATCATATCTGTATCACTGACATGCAGGGTTCTTTCTTGTAAGTTTTTCCATATCAGGTTTCCAAAGAGATATTAATATTTGACCTTTCAAGGCAGAATTGGTGGATTTTGCTGTGTTTGTTTGCTGATATCAAAACAGTGTTTCCTAATGCCAGCTTGAGGTGGTGGTGCTGAAGATCTATTTGATACACAAATGTTGCTGCAGCATTTTCATCAAAATCCCTGTGCCTCTTTCTGTGCCTGTGCTGCATATCTGGTTGGATTAAGGAGTAGATTTTTCTCAGAAAATGGTGGTGATGGAAGGAAACTTTCCTTGGTGTTAAGAGGAGCCTGTGCTGCTGTGTGTGGGTGTGTGGTTATATGCAGAGAGCTGCTCAAAGCTCCTTTCTCTCCGTGGGGATAACTGGCTGCACACCAAACTGTGGCCAGGAGAAGCAGAAACCAATGTGTGGGCAGCCTGTGTGATCTTTTATTAGCACCTTCATTGTGCTCCTGCGTTTTCATCTATCAGTTAACTCTGGTTCCATCATTAACTGCTCAAATATCTGGTTTGAATCATTGCATTCGAGGGAGAATGTGAGCTTTCAAATTATGTTTTGATGTATGTACTTAATTTTTTGGTTGCAGATTGCATATTGAAGACTGCAAAGCACTAAAAATATGCTCCCAAACATCAGGTGGCTTCCTATCCTTTTCTGGGATGAATTTAGACTAACAGGAAATGTAAACTTCTTAAATGCTGAGCCCAAATTAGACAGAAAGCTTAAGAACAAGTCAGTATTTCCCCCAGGTTTCTGGAGTCAAATTGTTTTGAATAGCACAGTTAAGTTGTGTCTCCTGAAAAAGAATTACTTGTAAGTGGAGCTCTGAAGTTCTGCAGTGTGACTAATCATATTGATATTGATTGAGTTTGTAGGGATCATATGAACTGTGTCAGGAAAGTTTCAATTTTGATTCACAGAATGTAACTAAGGATATTAAATTCTTCTTCCTGTGGTGCAGATTATGACATGTTGAAGTTTGTAGGGCTTTTATACTTGGATGATAATTTAAAAACCTGTTTAAAAATAAAGTACCAAATAAAAAGCATGTCTCTGGAAATTTGTTGTCTTTCCAAAGGTTGCTCTGACTTTATGCTTTGGTTTTGTTGCACTTATAAATCCCTACAAACTATGCAGTACCATTGCTGTGATTTATTGTTTTGCACTGTGACATATCCACTGATGGAAAATATTAATATTGTAACTAGAAGTACACATGGATTATTTAATAAGGATACACTGTCATCAGCTTTTATGGTACGTTTGGTCTGAAATGGTGGCTGTTAGACTGGGATTGCTGCACCTTTCCTTTACCCTGGGATAAGTAAGTACCCAGTGACTTTATAGAGGCTGCATAAATCAGATTTCTGTACCTTTTGCCTATATTCATGTGCTCTTTGGCTTTGCTCTTTTAGATCTGTTTTTTCAAGTGTGGATTCTCCAGCCAAGGTCAGCTCCATGGAAAAGACACTTCTTCTCAAGAGCAAAGAACTCCAAGACGCCCAGGACAAGTGTCACAAGGTATTTATTTATGCGATTGGCCATCTCCATTGCTCCAGGAATCTGCAACCACTGTATGTCCAGGGATCTGTCAGATGCTGCTGATCATCCAGACTCGTGGTGGGCAAAGTGCTTTTCCTTCAGAGAGCTGGCTTCCTGTCCAGTACAAAGGGAGATGAATTTAGGCCATGCTGTTGATCTAGATCCTTTTCTCTTAACAAGAAGCGGCTGTGGATTTTAAACTGTCCTTTTCTCAGCGCTGACACAGACGACTGCTGCTTCCTGCAGGCCGTGCCTCTTCATCACACCAGTTACCCCAGTACTGTTCTGAGGGGCTCCTCCTCACTCATCAGCTCCTGCTTATATAACTGTTGTCACGTCACTGCTTGTGGTGAACGTCTCATAACAGTTGCTGTCCTCCAATAAAGGGAACCTGGTGGAGTCTTTTAACACTTACTGCTTGTTTGAGACTTTTATGAGAGTTCCATTACTTTTCTCCCTGCTCTATTCTGGATTTGACCATTTGCTCCTGACAAGGAGATGGGGGGAAACCATCTTCTGGTCCAGCATGGATTTGGGATAAGGTTAAAGTGACCCATCTCTGCAAGTCAGGTGAAAAATGATTGTGTCTTCTTTGCTAACTGGGGTTCGAAGAATGACTGAATATGACCAAGCAGCTTGAATGAATGGGGTGACTTAGACTTACTACTTGTCCTTAAGAAGAACTGTGCATTCCTGGAGCAGAGACAATGGTATCGGAATTTAAACACCATTTGGAGAAACGTAGCTAGAAGTCTCTTGGAGACAAATTCCTTACAAACAGAGCTCTGAAAGTAGCAGTTAACAAAGCTTTTGAGGCCCCCCTTTATAACCTCTTGATATTTATTGCAGATGGAGCAGGAAATGACGCGGTTGCACCGGAGAGTGTCAGAGGTGGAGGCTGTACTTAGCCAAAAGGAGGTGGAACTGAAAGCCTCTGAGACCCAGCGATCCCTCCTGGAGCAGGACCTGGCCACCTATATCACAGAATGCAGTGTGAGCCCTTACACCAGTCCTTTCAGCTCGGAAGGCCTGAAATCTGGTGGTCTTTGTCTTTCTCTTCCATCGTGCTTTCAGTGGGGTACTTGATGGAGAGAAAGGAGTGTGTGAGGGGTATCTGTTGAACATGGAGCCCTGACTTGTTTGCAGAAGCTTGCTTGAGAGTTTTATTCAAACGTCCTTTCATGGTCGTGTGCTTAGGTCCTTGCAGGAGTGACTCCTGTCCTGGTCTTGCTGAAACTATTTGTGATGTTTGTCTTACTGGCTGCGCTGGAACATGCTTGGGCTTGACTTCTTGCAGGTTTCTTAGCCAGAAGAGGATGGGGCCTAATCAGTGCCTAGACAGAAATGTTCAAGACCAAATAGGATTAGTAAGTGATGGTGTTGCCTCCACCTGTGGTGTCCAGAGTTCAGACTGAGCCAGTTCCCCAGCACAGTGTCAGGGAAGGGTGTAGGACAGGTGCTATTTTTCAGGTAGAATATAAAAACGAGGCTGTAAACCCATGGCTTCAAAGACCATTTGGCATTTTTCATGGGAGCTGGAATGTCTGCCCAGTTGTCCTGGCAAGACTCCAGCGAGGATATTTTCATTCTAGTTGATAGTCACTGTGTTTTCAGTTGGATGTACAATTATGTTTCCTCTCTTGTAGCGAAAACCAAAGTGCAGATAATGCTCTGTTTCAGAGAATTGCAAACCATTTCTGATGGGTTGGCTTGTTGAGAGGCACATCTTAAGATGGGGCTGAGTGATTTTCCTATACCAAATGCCACTAGGTAAATAAATAAAATTCAGTTTATCTCTCTCTGTTGAAGAATAATAGTTGATAGGAGGACCACTCCACTGGTAGGCTCAAATTTGAAGGTAAGGTATGTGGTGAAATACAGACTCAGCTCTTCTGTCCTTTGTAGAAGTTTAACAATGATTAAAACATTTGACTCACTTAACAGCAACAAGAAAAATGTAAGTAACACGAAGTTGAAGGATTGTATCTAGGTTGTGAATTAATAGTGCTGGATAAAATATAGATAAATGCTGTCAATAATGGATGCCTTTTGTGATCTGTGTTTGGTTTTTGTCTCTAACCCTGATGTGAGGAAGTAGAGATTTGAACTAAGATTTGGGTAAACAGTGTTTGTCAAAATGGGCTGCTTCTGTTCAGATAGGAGCAGCACCAGCCATGAATTTCATTAGGGTTCCATCACTGGTGCCTTGATAATTTAATTTTTTTTAAAAATTAATTTTTTTTGATGCCTCACTGCAATCAAGGAGGCATTTGTGTAACTAAAGATCTTCATTATAGAACCATTTGAAAACCCAAAGACTGTGTATTGAACATTTTGCTTTCTGCAGAGCTTAAAGCGCAGCCTGGAGCAGGCACGGATGGAGGTGTCTCAGGAAGATGATAAGGCACTGCAGCTACTTCATGATATCAGAGAGCAGAGCCGAAAACTGCAAGAGATCAAAGAACAGGTATTCCTGCTTCTTTGGGGAGCAGGGTGGCTGTCCCCAACTAGGCATTCCTGGCATATTCTAGCTCTGGTGCCAGCATGGTGGTTGGTGTTGGTAGGCTGTGGTAACTCCCAGTCTGTCTGTTTTCACATGGGTTCCTAAACAATAGAGGAGGCAACAAAATCCCACTTGTGTGTTTGGCAAGTAAGCACAGACTCCAAACTCCAAGTTTTTCTTCTCCTAGTCCTGAAAGTACTTTGCCTATAAAACTAGCTTAGGAGAAAGTTGCAATGCCTTTAGAAATGAACTATCAATTTAGAATGGTTAAGGTATGCAAATCTCACAAGTTAATGAATCTTCACCTGGGAGAGAACTGAGCTAGCTTTACTTTTGTGGGTTTTTTTTCCTTCTTTCTTATCTGGCCATTTACAATATTATTCTTTCAAAATAGAAACTGTTCTTTCCCTATGTTAATCTGTTTTCAAAGTGGAAATTCATATTTTTTTTCTGCTAGAAGAATGTTAAAAAGGCATTAATACATATAGTTGTCCATAAGGAAAAAAAAAGCAAAATTAAATGAAAATATGAAGACAAATCTGGACATTTTTAGGATTTAAAATGGTTTACAAGACTGAACCCATTCAGTTTTATGAATTAACAACAACATAGTGCATTGAGCAAAAGAAATTGAAATTTGCTGTAGCATTCAAATAATTCTTCACAACTATCTGTTGGTTTTCATCTTCAAAGCACTTTACAAACGTTAACTGACTCATTTCAAAGTGTTTGAGACAAGGAAGCCCAGAAACCTTGGTAATAATTCTCCAGACATGAGAAGCTCTTATGTAAAAAGTAATGAAATGCAAACCCAACCCTCTGGATGTATCAGGCCTCCATAGACTTCTCCAGCATTCTTCTGGGTGGCTGTTTTATGTAACACCAGGGATCTAAAGCTCCCTGCTCTCTGTTCTGGTGCTTTGCTAGCAAAGTTGCTTTAAATCCTGAAATGTGGAACATTTTTGATGATTATAAATACCCATGGATTCTTAGGCAGTGTAGACACATGGAACAGAGGAAACATAATGCAAGTAATTTTTAATCAAACGCTTTGTCCCAGAATCTCTTAATTTGGCTTGTGAAGATTCAAAATGACATAAAAAGGCTGTTTAGGTCAACAAATGAATCTGTAATATCCTGCAGACTGTCATATCTGGAGTGGTCTTCTGAGCCTTCTGAAACACACGTGCAAGAACATTGCTGAGGTGATATTTGTGCTGACTCACACGAGCAGGTGGACCTTGGCCATGGCCATGGCCTGGCATCTCTATGTCAGAGGGACCTGGGAGATGAGATGGAAGAGTCCCTTGGAGTTTTGCTGTTGAAAACCTGAAACTGGAGGGAGAACAAGTCAAATCAACAGCAAATCAGAACCTTCCAAACTTAATACTTAGACATATGGTATTTTCAGGGCAAGGCTGTAGGTACTTGAACAGGAGAGTGTGGTGGGTTTGTGGGGGTTTTTGTTTCTTTGGGGTGTGTGTTTGGTTTTTGTCCTGGTCCGTTTTGGTTTTTTGTTTTAAGTAAACCTGTGCTCTGGTGTTACTTGATGAAGATCTGTATGAGCAGATGAACTTGCAACAACTCAGAATCTGTATTTTTTGAAAGCCCCACTCATTTGCATGTAGTTCCCTGATGTGATTTGCTTCAGGTACATGCCCTGAGCTTTGCCTGTCCAGTAATATGTGCTTAAGTACCTCTTGATAGTTCTTAAACTCTGACCAATGAATATCTGAGAGGTTTGTTCTGTGTTGCCTTGAGTGGTGTGGCCTGTTCCTCTGACCTGATCATGAGACTTAATCAAAGATACTCTTGCAAATGTGATGAAACAAGAAAACCTGAAATATTACTAACTATCTCCTCTTCTTCCTTCTTTTCTCCTTCCCCGTTCTCCTCCCTTCCCAAACACTCATTGTCACAATGGCAACTGTAGTCATTCCTGTAATTCTGTGGTCAAGTGCTTGTTGGTATAGAAGCCCAGTATTTTAGGAAGTCTCAACAAATTATACTTTCTGAGCAGAACATGCATTCCTTCAAAGAGTTCTGTCTTTATTCACAAATGTATTTGTCTGAAGAGACTATTTGAGTTAATATGTGCTTAGTTATTCTCAAAAGGCTCTAATTCTTTCCAGCAAGAAAATAAGATCATCCATAGGAGATTAACTGGAAAGAATAGGTCCCTGTCTGCCTTACAAACTGGAGAACCAATTTTGGGATTACAAACCAAGGAGCCATTGTGCCATGGTCCCTGGAAGACTAAAGCAGTCTGTTCAAGGCCCAGCTTCTTTAAATACCTGCCTGAGCTGTCCTTGCTGGGGACCAGGGGCTCTGGGCCACTGGGGTCAGTGCTCCTGCAGTCCCTTGTGTGAGGGGAGGCAGCTCTGGGCTGGGGGGAGCGATGACAAACCTCCTTCTGTCACGAGACACTCACTCTTCTGCATATGGGGGTAGTCAGGCGCATTGTAAGATATTCAAATGGCAAGCAAGAGAGACTCCCCCACTGTCAGTCCTTCAGAATCTTTGTTCCCAGCTCTTGATGTGCATGTTTTCTACTTGTTCTCAGCTTCATCAAAAAATGCTTTGGTTTGGGGTTTTTTATAACCTTGCTTTTAGAGTAATTTTATGAAATGTATACTTAGAGGACTTAATAAATGCTAAATAAACATAATTAAATTCTTTTTTATCCAGTGAATATATGAGAAGCACTCTCTTGAGCTAGTCTCAGTTTGAGTTCCCAGTGTCATTGAGACAGTCAATTCAATGTTCTTCTCTTCTCCCACCTTCCCCATCCAAATGCCCTATCTTGTAGTCTCCTGCATGGGGAATCTTTATTTCTGCCTCTACAGGCAAATATCTTCTATGGGCAATGTGACTTTTAGATAGTTTTTCTAAGATAATATTTGATTTTAGGTTCTCTCCCATGCAGAGCAATGTGATCCTTTCTAGCTCTGTCAAGAGAAAATAGCTGATGGCTGGAAGCCACAGTGTGCTACCCCTCTGCTTCTCCTTCCTTCCTTCCTTTTACCCAAGCTGTGCAGATCTGTGATAACTGTCATGTTATCAGCCTGAGAAAATAGATCTTGAGGGAGCATCTGGGCATTTAGTAGAGACATCAACTCAAAGGCACATTTCTGTTTCAGAACTTAGAAATGTAAGTAATTTTTATCATTTGTGTGTAGATGTATCTGTGTGTTCCTGCACTCTCAAAAAGTCAATGTTTTGACTTTATGAGGGATTGAGTTCAAAATGGTGAGACTGAAACCAGAACACCATTGATGTGCTTTTGTTTAGTTTTTACTGTTTTATTTTGCACTTTACCTTTCTTCCACATCCTCTTAAACGCATCTCTTGCCTGCAATCACTATTCTGGGATCTGCTGCTCCATGCACTTCCCCTGTTGCCTCTAAAACGTAATACCTTCTCCTCCCCTTCCACCACAACTACAGGAATATCAAGCTCAAGTAGAAGAAATGAGGTTGATGATGAATCAGTTAGAAGAGGATCTGATTTCAGCTCGCAGGCGCAGTGACCTCTACGAGTCAGAGTTGAGAGAGTCCCGACTGGCAGCTGAAGAGTTCAAACGTAAAGCTGCCGAATGTCACAACAAATTGCAAAAGGTAGTTTAGGCTTCACGGGGCTGCTGCTTTGCTTGAATTTCTAGTGCTGTTTGACACACACACACACGAGTTGGGAGGGTGTCCTGCAAAGATTTGTGTGGTTTGTACAACTAATCCAAAATGGTTTTCAGTTGTGTGCTCAAAGTAACGCCACTTAAACTTCGTGTAACTACTCCTGGTGTTTCAATTGCATGACTGGATAGGAGCTCAATGTACTACAGCTTTTCCTGAGGTTTTTATGTATTTTATATTTAAGTTACAGGTTAAAGATCAAGGCAAAAATGAAGCAGGAGAGTTGTATTGCAAACTGGAGAAGGTATGTTGCTTCAGTGTCGTGGAGGTTGCTTACTGGGTCTTTCATCTTATTCATGGAAACCAAGAGTGTCTTTGGCATGTCTGTGGCATGCATGGCCTCACAGCCCTCCCCATTTCATTTTATTCTTTAAAGCTTCCTTATCTTGGTGTGATTCACTGTTCATTCTGATTTGATATAAAGCTGTGTCTGGACAACCTACTCTTAATGGATTGTGCTCAGAAGCCAGGCAAAGATGGGCCTTTATGTGTCATCAGAGTGTGGAGTTAGGTTGGGAATTCATCAGAGTTTTCTTTGTTCATAAAGAACATCAAATGAAAACCTGGCAGAATTCTGAGTATTCTCACACTGAACAGTCTACTCGGTGACCAAACTATGAAATCAACCAGAACTTGGCAAAATGGGAATAGACTGGCCAAGGACCATTTTGGTGTGTTGGAGTTTCTAGGGAGAAACAAAGATTTTTTGGGAAGGGAATTAAAACAAATAGGCTGTCATCAGCAGAGAGCATGTTTTCCTTTTTGGTTTTATGACTCTTTCCTTCCATCTTTAACTATAGATCAATACAGAGCAGCAGGCCAAAATCCAGGAGCTGCAGGAAAAGCTGACAAAGGTAAAGTCTGGGTAGTGAAAGTGAGTTTTCCCCATGATTTTCCAGTGAAACCTTAATGAAGAGAAGGGATGTACTTTGTTTTGCCCTCAAAAATAGTTAGTCATAGCATGGGGGATGATCAGAAAAGGGGGGTGGGTATCTGAAATCGTTGGAATTCTCAATATGCTTTTGGCTCTTGAGACATGTCAACAGTGTTTATTTTTACAAATGAAGCTGAGTCAGAACTGGAGTAGTGTAGAGAAATTCTCATTTAATGGGTATGCCATGGGCAATGCACTGCTCCCTTGCTCCTGAGGGCAGAGTTCAGCTGGTCTTAGCTTACTGGTGAAATGCATATTGGACTTGGTTTAGTCTCCCAGTATACCTGCTTTAAATATGAAGTCACTTACCAGTTCAATTATTCATCACAATTCATGCTGAAGAAGTTCCTAATACAGAATGTTTGCTGTCATGGTCAGTCTGGCACTTAAGGCATCACTGAGAACAGTCAGGGACCTTCTCTTGCCGGAATCTTTCAGCAGAAGAGAAAGGGGTTGTCATAATAATCCCCTGAGTGAGCTTTTCAAACCTGGCACCTGCTGGGAGGGGCCTTTCTCAAGGGTTAATTATCATGCATATGATCAGGAGGCCAAAACTATATAGAAATAGTACTTTTAATGTTTCAAAACAATCATGATTTAATAGCCTGTCTCCTTCTCTCCCTGCATTAATACTAAAGGAATTATCTTTAGGCCAACAGGTTATTCCCTTGATCTTTTAGTAAGATTGTTTTGTGAGTTCTTTCCAAGAACCTGAGCTGAATTTGGGGGTAGGCTTTACTATCAAGACATAGAGTCAAGTAGAAACTTGAAGTATAGAATTATGTCATTGAAATTGGAATTTGGGCTCCAATGCCAAATGCACATGTGGTTGTCTTAATTTAGACTGTTAGGCTGAAGTTCTGTAGTGTTTTTATTCAGACTGTTGGCTATCTTGAGGCTAGGAACTTTTCATGCACCAAATTTCTGTGTGCTTTTCTTATAATGCCTCTTTTTTTCTTTCCTTTTGACCTTCAGGCTGTGAAAGCCAGCTCAGAGGCAACTGAGCTTCTGCAGAATATCCGCCAGGCAAAAGAGAGGGCTGAGAAGGAGCTGGAGAAGCTGCAGAACAGGGAAGATTCCAATGAAAGCATGAAGAAGAAATTACTCGAAGCAGAGGTGAGTGCAGAGTGTCTGTGGAGGAAATGAGTTATTGGGATGTGCCTCACTTTAGGAACCCTCATCTGGATGACTCTGAACAGTGTGTATTCTTGTAGGAACTCTTCAGGGGAAAGTGTTGTTAGACATTAATCCATTTTTAATTAAAAAAAGATACTTTTCTCTGAAGAAAGCTGAGAGGGTTTTTATTTTGAGCGAGGAGTCAGTAAGGACATGGGGTTACCTGTGGGATTTGAGGCATGACGAGGATTTAAAATATAAAAGCCAACCATGTATATTGACTGCTTCAGCCTGTTTTTGTCTAGAAACCCCTCCTTGCTTTGTGCTAGTGCAGAGTTGAATGGCCTAAATGGCAGCTCCTGATTGCTCCACAGGAACGGCGCCATTCTCTGGAGAACCAAGTGAAGAGGTTGGAGACTGTGGAGCGCAGGGAAAACCGCCTGAAGGAAGATATCCAAACCAAATCTCAGCAGATCCAACAGATGGCAGAAAAAATCCTGGTGAGCAGAGGGGAACGTGAAACAAAGGGAGAGAGTTTGTAAGCAAAGGGTGGGAAAGGATCAGAAGATGTTGAATTGCATGAATGAGGTGGGAATTGTTGAATAAAGGGCTTTGTTTCTTGCTGGACAAAGCTGAAACACTCAAACTCTATTTGCACTTGTAGCTACAAACTCACTCCTGTGCTTTTGGTCTTAATACTTCTTCAAAATTTTAATTGTCTCCGTGGGAGAACTCTTAAGCCAACATAGTAATATTTAAATTATTTACTTAGTGATTGTTTCAGAAGTAAAACATTCTCAGGACAGGACACTGCAACAAGAAAAACATTGATTTCTACCTTTTAAACTCAATTGCAGAGGACTTTAGAGATCAGATCTATTTGAAATGCTTATGTTTTGAAGCAGAGTGAAATTAGTCATCTAAACTATTCATCTCCAAAGATAATATTTGTCAGGAAACCATTTTCACCCACATACCTTCTCTGTTGACAATTTCTTATTTCTCTCCTGCTTAAACTTATTAAATCTTTGTAGCAAGTTAGTATGTCAGTCTCCAGTGAACCAAGCAGAGGGTGTTTCTAATTATTTTGCTTCCCTGGGACAGTGGAATAATTAAATTTATTTTGCATTCCTCATGAGTTCTCTTTGTGTGTTGCCAACATGACAAGGAAAAAAAAGATTACATTTTATTGGTAATAATCCTGAGCAGAGACACACATGAGGAAGGCCAAGTGGAAATGTATAAATAAACAAGTTTCAGTCAATAGATGACCCAGGCTTGTGCTGGGGATGTAGACTTTCACATCAGAATGCCTAATTGCTGTCAAGAAAAGGTAGAATCAGTTCTTTAGTAGTGCTGTTCCTTTCAAATTGTTTTGATAGCATGAGTGCATGGTAAGTGGGAGACTATGCTGGGCACAGAGCCAACTTTATGTTTAGAAATAGTGTAAAACTTTGAATTGTTTCATAAGCCTCTTGTGTGTATTTGGGGATTGTTCCTTGGTTTTGATTCTGTCATCTCTGGAAGAGAAACTGGAAGGGAATGCAGAAATATCAACTAATTGTTTTACACCATGGGATGTGTTTAGCTCTCCTTATAGATAGTTTCCATGGAGTTCTGTCAGAACGGTGGAGAGGCACAAAAGTATTTAAAAAAAAAAGGCAAATGGGTGTTGAAGAAATATTCCTACAGTCTCTCCCAGTGCCTTGCAGCTCTGACCTGGGCACAGAGGGTACTCTGGTGCTCTTTTTCCTCCACTCCTACCCTGGACCTGCCCTCAGGTTGGTCTCTCCAAACACTTTAGACTTTTCATGGTATAGAAAGGTAAGATGGGGAGCTGGAGATACAGAATGGCATAGAATAAGGTAGAAGTTGTTGACTAAAGGCATTGTTTTCATGTACACTCATATAGCAGCACCAGAGAAGCACCAGCTCATCTGCCTGTAATGAATTGAATAAGAACTAAGAAACAAGTCAGAGAAGATACTTATTTCCTGCAAGTGCAGATCAATGCTGTGATAATGCAAATAACACTCAGTGCTACATAGAGAATAGTGAGTGAGAACTGGGATGGGAAGAGATTTACCTTTTAAGCCCACACTGGCTGTTAAGTGCCACTGTAGGGACTGGTGAAGCTTCTGCTACAATATGAGCAGTCTGATGCTGGTAGCTTTGAAGCTGCTGCTGATCTGCCTGTCTGATTCTCTGCCAGGACCTGAAACGTGTGGGCTTCTGGAGGAGGTGAGTTGTCCCTCTTGTTGCTGGGAGACATATTTCAATTGCAAAAAGCAGCAATCTCCATTCCATGCAGAAGTGTTGGGACTAGGCACTGGAGATGACCTACTTTTGGGGAACCTCCTCTTTGATTCTCACTTCTGGAAAAGGAGCTCTATTGCAATTAGTGGAGCAAAAAAAGTCATCGTGTGTTTTCAAGATGAGGAAGATCAGAAAAGAGGGTATGAAAATCATATGAAAAGTGCTAAAGTACACAGAAATATCAGAAATATCAGAAAATTTGCTTGTGCTATGCAGTAATGAGGACAGACAGGAGACCTGGATGCAGCCCAACATCTGAACTTGGCCATGCAAGAGTCAGTCCAGTGGTAGTGAGTGACAGGCCTGGAGCTGCTCTTGTTCTGGGGAAACTGTTTGAGTGGCAAATACAACAATGAATGAGCATAAAGTTGTAAGCTCAGCTCTTGTGAGGTGTCCTGTTGAAAGGTGATTATAGAAATATCCCAAATAATATAGTCAGACAGCAGAAACAGCTAATTTTTGAGTTACAAATTACTGAAGTCCTTGCTGTGCATGGCTGAAACTATCTGATGTGAAACAGAGGTTAAAGGCATTCTGGCATGTTCCACCACACATCTTGCATCCTGCATTTTTCATTTTCCAAGCAATTTATAAATAGTCATTCTGACAACATTTGTCCGAGGAATATAACAAAGTAGATGCTATTCCCACTCTGAATGCAGAATGAAAAGCATTGACAGCAGTACCCCCTTATTGAGGTTTTCCGTGAGAGACCTTGATAAAAATAGATCTGAACTTCCTGTGATGCCACTGCAGCTATAAAATGTTTATAACTGTGTTTTCACCAAGTGTCCTTGGCCTATCTTTGAGAATATTTTACTGGGAAATGAAGATTCTTACCATGGAAGTAGCAATCTTTGTCCTTAGCAGTGGACCTGCTCTGCAGCAGATGGGTCAGCAGCAATATGCACAGCTTAAAGCTGATAACGTGCAGCTCTCATAAGGTTCTTTTAATGTGGCAGCCCTGGTGTTGGGATTACTCCAGTGGGAAGCCTCAAAAAAGCGAATGAATGAGTGATACCTGTGTAACACAGCACTGACTCTGTCTCTATCTCTGAATCTCTGCTGCTTTCAGGAGCTGGAGGAAAAGCATCGCGAGGCTCAGATCGCAGCACAACACCTGGAGCTGCAGCTGAAACAGAAGGAGCAATTCTATGAGGAAAAACTCAAAGTAAAAACATCTTCCTACAAGCTTTTGTGGGTAGAAGTAGTACAGGGCAAAACAGTTGCTTTTAGGCTCTGATTGTTTAGTCTTATGAGTTGCCTTCTTCCTCGCCCCTATTGCAATGTGCAGGCAGCTCAGTGGGATCTGAATCCCCTTTCCTCCCAGTCCCTGCCCTTGTCCCTTCTCTGTCTGTAGCACTGCACTGGGACAGGTGGGACTGGAAGTCAGACCTACAGGGAGGCAGCTGGTGATTGTCATTTGACTTTTGCTGACTAAATGATACCTAATGCTGTTGGATCTCACACCCTGAGGAGGCTTTCAGTTCCTCCTGGTGCTTTTGTGTGAGTGTTTGCTCAGCCTACCTGCAAGTTTTAAATGCAGCAAATACTAGAGCATTCTGAAATTCCATCCTCTCGGAGCTGGAACATCTGCCAAGAAGCCACAGAAACCACCCACTTTGTTTTTGTCTTTTCCCGGGTAGCATTAACAAACAGTTAGAAATAGAATCAGAGACACCATCTAAAATTAGGAAAAACAAGCTGGGAAAAGGAGTATGTGCACTGGCTAGGGTTTATTTCTAAAGAACTTACAGTATGACAGCCAGTAAATACATTTTGTAAGGATCTTTGCTAAAACAAATTATTCTTAGTAGAAACAGTCTTTATCTAGTGCATTTATCTTGGACTTTAATTCTACATTTGAGCTTAAGTGTGAGAGGATAATACAGTATTTAAGAGGAGAGAAGAAATTTCTGTGGGAGAAATACGAAGGATGAAAAGAGAAATAAGATTTCTGGCAGATCAGAGCATGTGGTGATGAGCAATGAGAGCAGAGGGATAGAAAGCAGGAAGATCAGATGTAGATGTTGGGAAAGGAGAAGTGGTGATATAAAAGCTGGAAAAGAGGATAGGCATTTTAAAAAAGAATGAAAAGAAAAAGAGAACCAGTGTATTATGGGGACCTGTGTTAGAGGGTTTAATAGGAGAAATCAGGAAGCCAGGTGAAAGAGGTTCAAAGGGATGCAAGAGGACATGGGGTTTTTTGTAATTGGAACAGTAAAAAATATCCTGTGGTGTCCAGAATTTGTGCCTTTGAAAAGTGGTCTTTGAAGGAAGTGGCCTTGAACAACTGATTTCAAGCTGTGGACATAAATTCATAACGTTCATTTAAAAAACCCCAATCTAACCATTAATTACTTTAGTCCTGTCCCCAGTGACAGATATTTGTGCCACAAAAAGAGCTTTTTACTTAGCTCTTAGATTTGGTGTCTCCAACTGGAAGAATTCCTGTGGTTCTCAGTTGCCTTTCTCATCCATACTTGTGGAACTCACAAATTCCTTCTGAGCCATTGGTAGGGCAGCCAAAGGATGGGCACTTTCTTACTTTCCCTACTGTACAGATTTTGGGGTAGAGAATTTTTCTGCTTATGACTTAAAGGAATAATTTTATAAAAATCTACACTGTTTCCATGTCTATAAAATTCCATCATTAAGTTCAGTCTTCAGAGATAAGAGGAGGAATGCTCTTCTCTGGAGCTTGCCCTTGGATGGATTTTATGCAATTGCATCATGGGTTTAATTTTGCTTGAGATATGATCAATTGGTTCCAAAACAATTCTGCCTATCTTGATGATTTTCTTTCTGCTTGCCCTCTGCCCAATGAAACAGATATAATTTAGACCAAAGAAATGTCTTCCTTTAGGTGTTGGAAAATCAGATGAAGAAAGATCTTGCCGACAAGGAAGCCCTTGAGAATATGCTGCGAAGACATGAAGAAGAAGCACGTGAGAAATGTAAAGTTCTGGCTGAACAGAAGGCGGTATGTATTGCTGAGCTGGGAATCAGAGCAGCTGAAGAGCAGCTTTCTGAGGCTGGTTTCAAGCAAGCCCATCTTGTTTGAGGTTTTGTGGTGCTGCTGAGCTGCTTGGAGGGAAAATCATTGATTAATGCTAATTTTGAAAGACATGCTTTTTAAATTCAGAGCATCTTCCAGAATATTTCCCTAACATTAGCCATGTAGCTTGCTGTGGACCCCCTCATTTTGTGCCTTGATAATATAATGGTTGCTTTTTTCCCTAATATTAAAGCAGCAGAGAGCAAGCTGTAAACAGCTTCAAGAATTACACCTTTGATGCTCTTTTGGCCGTTTGTTCCATTTTCTTTTAGTTCTTTCTCTTTTGGGGAAAGTTCAGGCATTTTATCAACTTTATAATCACCTGTGTTTCAGATGATCAATGCAATGGATTCAAAGATCAGGTCCCTGGAGCAGAGAATTGTGGAATTGTCTGAGGCCAACAAACTGGCAGCAAACAGCAGCCTCTTCACCCAGAGGAACATGTAAGTGTGGCAGCTGCTGTCCCTGCTGAGCAGCTTTCAGGAAGGGCACCTTAAAGTCCTTTCCAGTCTAAATGGTTCTCTGATTCTCAGGGTCCAAGTGGTTCTTTTTTGCAGACCTGCTGTGCTCCCTGCTTGTTTTTCAGTGATACCCTTTCAAAAATGTGCTTGTTCTTCACAAAGCTGTGGCTCACTATCTATTTTGTGTTTCCTCAAACATCACTGGGGAAATTGGTTTGTATTACAGTGAGTGTTTACTTTGGAGCCTTTCCTAAGGCAGGTGATCTATGCAGGTTTGCCAAATATGTTAAATGAATACTAATAATTTTAATATCTGAAATACCTCTGGAGAAGCATATATTCCTCTCTTGAACAAACATATTGCTAATAGATTTTATGTTTTCCTTGGTTCCTGTGACACGTGATGTTGAAATTGAAAACTTGAAACACCTTTCCTTCACAAACATCCCATCCTTCATGGATTATTTGATACATCCTGCAGGGCAAAGCTAAAGCAGTTGATGCCCTTACTGGGTTTAGAAAAACCAACTCTGTGCAAACAGCCAAAGGTTTTCAGTGTCTGTCAGCTGCTGGATGCAATGTCAGGTCGTGTATCTGTGGGAAGTACTTGGGTAGATTCACCTATAATATTGAATAGAATCAAACAAGGATGAATTTTGGCAGAGAGCTGCTTTGGTTTTATTCCTTTTCAGTGATGATTATGCCTCCAGATATGTAATGGCTCCAATTTTTGTAATATTTCAAGTATCTGGCAAGTTCTTTTAGCCTGAGCAGCCAAAAATATTCACAGAAATAACTGATGAATTTAATTGTGTTGCTTTATGCTCCAGATGACCTCTAGTTAGTCACCCAGGAAGTTTGGTGAGGCAGCAATACCTGTAACTTCCCTTCAGTCTGAAATAAATCAGCAATATTGTCCCAAGGGGTACCTGGGAAGGATGTGGAAGGTCAGGTGTCACAGTCACTGGTCTGAGTGTGAGGTGGATGCACCCCCTGAGGGCAATGCACTTCACTGCAGAGCCACAGAAATCAAGGAAAACATGGAATAACATTTAACATATGGCTCAGGACAGATTATTGAGACACATATTGTCAAGTTCAGTCACTTTGAAGGACTGGTAGAAGGGACTACAGAATTAGGAACATTTTAAGAGACAATTGCCTTATTATGCATGCAGATAGTTAATGAGTTTGTGCTTATTTTGTGAATTGAGCTGGGGAAAATGTCTAAATTGTTGTTGGACTGCATTTGGAGTGCACAAAAGGCACAGCTAATCTGAGCATGTATCAAGGGGAGAACTGGTGATTAAACCCTTCAGAGAGGGGAGCTCTGTGAGCTTTTGTTCCAGGAGTATCTGAGGAAAGCAATGATTATCGGGTTCCTGAGAAGATAGCCCAGTAAACAGGAGGAAATGAAGTAACACCATTTGACAGCTGGGGCTGACAATAATCTGTGGAGGTAAATTAAAAAAAGAGAAAAGGTGAAAGGGTGATTTTGCTTGCAATGCTCAGAAATGTGAGTCAGAAGACCAAAGTTCTATTTTCAGTTTTGTTAAGTCTTCCAGTTTGATCCTGGGCAACCCACATAATTTCTCTGGGATAGGATTAATAACAGCTTATCTCACAGTGAAACTTCTTAAAATATTAATTCATTAATATATGTAGAGCTTTGTGAGGCTTCTAAGCAGAAAGCACACTGTGAGGCAGAACTTTCCAATGCATGATAACATGATTCCAGGAATTGTAAATAATGTACAAAGACCTTTTTTTGTTTTGTTTTTGAGGGTATCCATTTCAAATGGTAATAATGAATCATTGCCAGCTCTCAAAATTCTTATGAGCACAAGTAATTGCTTTTGTTCACTTTGTAGATTAAGGATTTGGTCAGAGACAGCAAAGCTTCACATCAGTGTAGGTCAAGTTCTAGGTCCATTAGCACTTAAAAAGACCCCAACAAACAACCCCAAACATGCTACTCCCAGTCCTGAACCAGAGGGTTCCTCTTATCTCATGGAAATACAGTGTGAGAAAACAACTCCTCCTAGCATTTGTTTTTCCTGAATAGAAAACATGTAACAAGGGACTGAAGCAATGAGGAGAATGAGCTGTGGACTGAAGATTGCTGTGGATTACCCTCTACAAGACTCATTTGTCTGTGCAACTTGCCACCATGGCATTTCAGTGCTCTGGGCATATGTTGGGGAATACACTAGTATTTTTTATTTTTAGTTGGGAGGTAGAACTTAAGCTATGAATTTAACTGTTCTACTTAACAGGAAACTTGTGTTCTTCCTTCCTTCACCCCAGTGAAAGGACATATGTTAGGACCATTTTGGGTTTGCCACTTGTGCATTTCTCCTACCAGGAAAGCCCAAGAGGAGATGATTTCAGAGCTCAGGCAACAGAAGTTCTACTTGGAAACACAAGCTGGAAAGTTAGAGGCCCAGAATCGAAAATTAGAGGAACAATTGGAAAAGATGAGTCACCAGGATCACACTGACAAGAACCGCCTGCTGGAGTTGGAGACGCGGCTGCGAGAGGTGAAACTTGGCTTTGATCCCTCCCAGCAAACTTTCCTCAATGTGTCCCCCTTTGAGGAATGTGGGAGAGCTAGAATTAAGTTGTTTTAATGGGATTTGAAAGTGTATTAATTTAGTTCGGTACAGTACTTTTTTCCCCACCAGTAGTAAAAAGATAATTTTAAATTGCTCATTAAAAGGAGATAAAATTAAATATTTAGGGCTTGTCATCCTGAATCTGTAGATTTTGGAGCATTTGGCATTCTCAGAATTCTACTTATGTGGTATCCTATAGTATTGTCTGGGTAGAGAATAAAAGCTCAGCCATGTACAATGAGCAGATTAACCATAGCCTTGGAGTCTGCGGCAGAGAGAGCAAAGGACACAACAGAACTGCTGTCAGAAAACTGGAGACTGTTGCTTCACATGCATTTTTCAGAGTTTTCTCTAAGGAAAACCTAGTAATAGGAAAAATACACATTTGTAAAGAAGTGGATTGTGAGCTGTGTTTCAGTTTTAGTTTTGTATGAGCTAGTTTGGATCCGCTTCAAATCTTCATTTACCTCCTCCAGTCTCCACTTGCTTTCAGCTGATACTGAAACCCTTCCTTTAGCTAAAGGAGTTGGCAAACCCTGTCCTTGCTTGACCAGAAGCTGGCTGGGACCAGTGTAAGGATTCTGACAGGCTTGTCATGCACCTCCAGCACAACAGGCAGATTCCCTTGGGATAGCAGACAGCCTGAAGAAGGTGCTAAAGTTTGGAATTGATTTTGAGCCCTGAGATCTGTTCTGTTGGTGGTTCATTTCTTACCCATGAAATGACATGTTTATCCCTGAGTGTGCCTCGAGAAAAGCTTCATCAGAAGCCATTGAGGTAAACCCAGAGCCAGATGATCTGGTGGGGTTCTTTAAAAGGAATCTGAAGGGAAGATGAAACATGAAAGTCAACTGCAAAATGTATATAACATTTCCATAAAAATAAAGATTAGTGTGGACATTTGTGCCTAGAGGTTCCCAAGTAGATTCCTAAAGACTCAGTTTCAGTGAAGAAGTTCATCCCAAACTGCTGCAACTCTTTGTATCAACGTTTGACATGTGAAGTTTGAGTCACAACAGGAACTATTCTTTTGCCCTTCTTGTTTCAAAATGCCAAGTTGCTTTTAACCTTTTTCTAAGCAAACCAGCAGTTTTTAGGGAGTAGACAAAACTGCATCCTTGACTTTTCAGTGGCTGAAGCAATGTCAGGATGTGATTTTTGGCATAGACATGGCAATGGTATCTTAAAGTAGGGTCTGAAATGCCATTAAGTTGCCTGTTCCTCCTTTGTTAGTAACTCCTATTTGGATGCTCCTTTTTCTTTCTACAGGTCAGTCTGGAGCACGAAGAACAGAAGCTGGAGCTCAAGAGGCAGCTGACAGAGCTGCAGCTGACCCTGCAGGAGAGGGAATCTCAGATCACTGGGCTGCAGGCTGCCAGGACAGCCCTGGAGAACCAGCTCCGCGAGGCCAAAACGGAGCTCGAGGAGACAACGGCTGAGGCTGAGGAGGAGATTCAGGCCCTCACGGTGAGCCCTCAAAGCTGCACTAGGAGTTCTGTGTGCACACTAGAATTATGTAGCTGCATGTTTCATGGGGAGGTTAAAGTTAATTTATACCATGAAATTTTTAGTCTTCAGAACTGGGTGTGAATTGTGCCTCGTGTTAACAGAGGCAGCAATGGCTAAAATGCCAAACTACATCTTTATGAACACTTCCTAGGAGTGGTTCATTGCTGCCAAAACTGATTGATGGCTTGTAGGAGCATTATTGCTTCTGTATTGAGGTGAAGGCTGCACCTGAAATTGGTATGGTTAGGACTTTTACTCTATGATTGACTTATTTAAATAACAGCTCATGAGTCTGAAAGTACTTGATAATCATAAATGTTTTGATTATTTTCTTTCTATCAGTTACCCTGCTTTGAGGATACTTATTCAGGGGGGCAGAAACCCCCACCAAATTCCTAGGAAAAGAGTGTTCTTAGCACATAATGCTTGTTTCACTTAAAATTGTCATGTGTCTTGCAGTCTCTGGTAAGGTGTGTGAATGATAGAAAGGAAAAAAAAAAGGGTTCAAGTCCTGCCACCCTCTTCCACCCCAGCCCCCTGTAAATGGAATTCTAGATTATATGTTGCTGGTTGCTGTCTCTTGAGTACAAAAACATGCTTTCAAACTGTTTGATTCCAAGAAATATTTCCTTCATAAAAGATTCCCAGGGTTGTGGGGTAGAGAGTGGAGCTGACCTGCTAGCAGCTAAACCCCCTGGAGCAGCAGCCTTTAATGACCTTCAAATCCTGTTGTTTGGAAGGGTGGAAAATGTGCATTCTCGTGCTCCAGTGGCATTTAAGCCAAGAACTGTTCTGAGTATTCCTGCCAGTGCTGGTTTTGGGGAGGGGTGGTGGGCTCAGCTGGCGTGGGTGCTGGAATTCTGCTGATGCTCTGGTAGATGAATGGGAGACCCATTCCCTCAGTTCTAAAGCAGGCACAGGCTGGGCAAGTGCAGCAACAGCATCGAGGCCTAAGAATAACTCAATAGAACATGGCACCGGGCTCTGTTCTGCTCAAAGCTGAGGCGTCCCCTCCCAGCTGAAAGCTTTGCATAACAACTAACTAATATCACTGCCAGTGGGCTGGTGATGTGCTTGATATCTTTACCCAACAGCGAAAGAGATGAATATTCATGACCTGTGTTCACTCAGTCATTGCTTCAGTTCATTTGGCAGAGTGGTGGTGCTCTTGGAGCAGCTGCTGTGAGGCAGCCCAGTTCGGTGGGCTGGGGAGGATTCCTCTCATGGATTTTTTTTTAATGTCCTTTTTTTTTCTTATTTTCCACATTGCTTGTTGTGGTAAGATAGCTTTTTAGCTCTCATATCTGACTTCTGCTGAACAGTTTTTTCCTGTTTAGTCTCTTGGCTCTAAGGAAAATGTTCTGAATGAAGAAAGGTGGCTGGATGTGCTCGTGCATGAACCTTTACACAGGTTACCTTTAGCACATGGCTTTAGACACTTTTTAAATCCCTTTGGTGAATTTTGAGAGAGGCCATGAGGCTGAAACAAGAACTTTTTGCTTTGTCATGCTTTGCTTGTAAATTAGGGGGTAAAATGATGCATGCAATCCTGCATTCTTTGAAATAAGTGTTTGCACTTTTCCATACTTTGGATGCTCTCTTCCAAAGAATTGATTATTGGGTTTTATCACTGCTTTTTTAGAGAGGCTGGGGATTCAATGGGACTTTGTGGTAGGATTTGGGTAGATTGGCAGAGCTGTTTGGGGTAGCTTGCATAATATATCATTGTAGCTTTCCTTTGCAAGCATTAAATTGGATGCAGTATTTATTTATGAAATACCAATCTGGACATGGAAGTAAAAGCAGCTCCAATTAAAATGTCAAGAATGTACAAACTTAACATGGAATCAACAAGTCTTCTGGCGACTGTTTCAGGAGGACCCTGTTACATAATTCCATTCTCGAGTTTGTACATTTTCCTAAAGCAGTTCAGAACTGGGAGCACACGTGTGGTTTGATTAAGTAGGATGTGACTTTTGCTAATCACTTCTTTGCCACTGCAAAGTGCTTTCACAGCCTGCAGCATCTGCCTTCCCAACTTTGCTTGCTGGTAGATTGTTCTGCAGTTTGTTTAGCAACAGCTGTTGGATTCGAATTCTAATGTATGAAAAATTGATGATTAACTTCTTACCTCCTTTAGGCACATAGAGATGAAATCCAGCGTAAATTTGAAGCCCTTCGTAATAGCTGCACAGTGAGTATTAAATACAGATCATTGAGTTATTTTGAAATTAAGGATAATGAAACAAACAATTTCCTCATTTAAGCCTTGATGGCACTAGTTCCTAATGTGGACTTCTGGCTTCAAGGTGTTAGTAGGAGCTGGATGGATTGGATTTGATTTCTTTTAGGTTTCAGGTAAACCTCAACTTTGAGGTTTTAGTCTGATCATGAAATTGACACTGTTCTTCTTTTTGGAGAAGAAAAGAAATTAAAATATCTCATTGCAGTGCAGCTAATAAGAATGGTGTAGCAGCTGCAAAAAATGACTGTAGGTAAAGATCTTTTCTGCTCACAAGAAGAAAAGATCTACCTGTCCAAATCTAGGGCTGCATTGTAGATCTAGGCCAGAGTGGGTGTTAAGGAGGACTCAAACACTGTTTGAAGAGGCAAGAAATGTTAAGGTTCCAAACAACCCATTGACATGTAGGTACCTGCTCAAAGTGCAGAGAGGACTCCAGGAGCTAAATTTGCACCCTGAGATCTTTGCCATGTTTTCAGATTCATTTCATCAGTCCAGGACAGATGTCCAAGGGCTTTGTCTGCCCATAGGGATTCTTGCAGTTTAACACAATCTTCCCCCTTGTTTGTGGTGGTTGATGGAGAGAATCTGTCTTCCAATGCCTGAATTGCACAAGTGTTGATAAGGACCACAGTCCTCTGGATCAGCAGCGATTGTTGATCACTCTGGGCTTTTTCTCCTTACCCCACCCTCTAAGCAGGGCTTCATTCTGGGATTTTTATCTTGATTGTTTCTCTACTTCCAGTGATTTCCTCAAATTTGATTTTTCATGCTGTAGGACTAAGTATCTGTGCAAGTTTTCGTCTTCCAAGAGTACCTTTTGAGGATGAGAGTCATTCTGTTTTCATCACTTGCACTTTAGCACTAAGCAAGGGCATCCTTCTCTTCACAGAATATCCAGACGTGAAGAAATCCTACACAGGACTCTTGACTTTCTGTTCCTTTCTTCATTTTCTTAGATGGATCCTCTAACTCCATGCGTGCCATCGTATATCTTACATCCAGAGCTATCTTCTTTTGCTCCACACCTTGCCCTTCATTCAGAACAGCAGCTTTCTATGCAAACCCTTTTGGGACCTCCATGCAGGCAGAAACCAGATATGGAACCTGTGGCTTCTGTTCCCTGCAGGGTTTGGCTGCCTTGCAGAGCCTGGAACTCATTATGCAGTAACACTTTGTCTCTAAGGGTGGTGAACAAGCTCCAGCAGTGAAGAGTGACCCATAACATTTCCAGAATGTCGAGAGCTTCAAAGGTTTTGCATCAAAGGATTTGTAAAAGTGTTGCGCATTGTCAGGCCCTTCATGGGATAAGTGGGATCAGACATCCTCATCAATAAGAAATTAATTAAATAGTTCCTAAATGAATAATACATGCTCATCATACATTCTCTTTCCAGCCCAGGAGAATGCCATGTATAATTTAATTGACCATGGACAGAAACTTTCCTGTTCTGTGTTATGACTGGTCCTACCTGTCCATGCTGTGTGCTGAGGAGCAGGGAGAGGAAATCAGGGCAATCTTCTGTTCACAGTGAGGGCCAGGGAACAGCAATTATGGTGTTTTCACCAGCTATTTCAACCTCCTGTTTAGCTGATGGTGACCAGTAGGACACAGGCTGTGCTTTTGGGGGACCACGTGGTTCCACTTGAAGGTGATTAGAATTTATACTCCTTTTAAAATCAGACAACACTCCAAGGGAATAATTGTAATGTGCTGCTACTTATGCAGCTTGACAATGGATGGGTTTATTCTTTTAGAAAGTTCTCAAAAGATATCCTTTCTAAGCTGACACAAACCACTTGAACTAGTCTGGCAAACTTTGGTAGGGAATTATTTTTGTTTGATCTCATTGAGAAGCCTCAAACAGCCTAAGAATTACGAAAATAAGATTAGACTGGAAAAATACCGAAATATTGAATTACTTCAGTACTTTTGTAGGATCCAAAAGAGAGATAAAACCACTTAATCTACTTTCTTTGGTATCTTTTCTGTCTCTGTAGCTTCACAAAGGTCACAGCTTCTGACTGCAGAGAAGGCTTACACCTCAGATGTGTGTCTGCTTTCCTTGTATGCTCATTGCACACTTGTTACTCCTTTGCTGAGGTCTCTGTCCAAGGACACATTTTTTTAGGTTCTTCTCTTTGTTAATTTTAAATTGGCTTGTTTTGGGGTCATACACAGAGACAGTTGCTGTGGTGTTGGTCATAATTTCTGCCTTGTTTGGGAATTTAGATTCAGTTGCTCTGATAGCTCTGTTTCACCTTGTGACAGCTCTCTTTGATTATTGGGGGTCAAAATAAAACCCTAACATTTGCTTTCTCTGTCTCTCAGTTGAGCAAGAAATTATAGGATATCTCATTACAACAAAAATGGTAACTTGTACCTGCTGTACACACACAGGGCTTGTGGGCACACAGAGAGTGGTATTTTATCACAGTCTCCTCATAGGGATAGCTCAGCCAGCAATTCTGTTGAGGGGGAAGAACTAGTTCCCTCCATTTATTCTATCAAAAATGTGGCCCGTTTGAGTGTTAGAAGTGTTTTCCAGGCAGCCAGAGAAAGATCTAGAAATAAAAAAGGCATTCTTAAATAGGAAAATGTTGCATATTTGTCAGTTATTTCCAGGTGCCTCCGAGTTATTGTTCTTGGATCATCAATATGTGCAAGGTTAAAAACGCAACTAAGTTATCTAAATAATAGTAGAACTGTTTTAAAAAGAAAACATTCAGCAAGCAGGCAGTAAAATCTTTAAACATTTTGCAGGAAATCCTATAAAATCTTTGCACTCAGCTTAGTAAAACACTAGAGACTCACTGCTTGCACCTTATAGGTTTTTCAGGTACAGACTCTTGCTTTCACTCCAGCAATGAGAATGGCATTTCTTAACACTAATTGGATATTACATTTCCACTGACTCAAGTTTTTTCCAATAAAACAAAGTCTGTCTTCCCTCCTTGAGTTTCTTTTGTCATCATCTGGTGTTTCAATTTAAACATTAACAGGCTTGATTCTGCACTTGTCCATGAGATGGGATATTGAGGCATTAAATGTGCAAGCCCATCAGACATGTATAGTTTCAGTTATGCATGAAGTCTTGCTGACCTCAGTCTAAGGTCCTGACTCCACACTGGCTCAATGAGTTGGCACACAAAAATAATCTGTGTTCTTGACACCTTCCAAAATCATATCTAAAGATGTTGATGCTACATTATGTTTCAGAGTAAAGGGATCTTGCCCACTGTTAAAAGGCTAATACCCAGGCAAAAACTTTGATATTACTTGGTTAAATCTGTAAAAAAAGAGGAAATTGCTGTTGGGTGGGAGGGGTTATCCCTGATTCTCATTTCACAAAAACATGATGGCACATACAAGTTACAGAGACTGAACTCTAGTAGCCTTAAAGAAGTCAGAGACCCCAGGGTGTTGTGTTTAAGAGGGTAATGGGACCTTCACCAGGGACAGTACCACAATCATTTCCTTTGAGGCTGAGGCTCCTGCTTGGCAGAGGAGTACAGGGACTGTGTGTTTTCCTCACAGGTGGGTGTGGGAAGGGCAGCAATGCACACAGGGCAGTGTCCTGCCACCCAGGGTAAGCCACAAGGAGTTTTTGGAGACTGAGATCCCTGCCCAAGGAATGTCCCAAGGCACAGGTGCTGTGTGACTGTGGGAAGGGGGAGAAGTGAGGGATTCCCTGGGATACCTGGATCAAAGAGCTCGAGATGCAGTCTCCCTGCAGCCCTGGGTGCTCAGCTCCCTTCCAGGGCTGGGATTTCCCTGGCTGAAAATGTGAGACAAAGCAAGCCTGATGGCTGCTCTTGCTTCCTCCTTGCAATAATTTGGGGCTGAGACAGCTTTTTATTGTTTCCTCTTTGCTTCTGACAGGTAGCTTTCTAGGGGAGATTAGTGGGGCTGGGGAGGACTGGAAATGGATGGACTCTTAGTCTGGAATTACCTTAAACTCCAAATAACATGCTGCTGAAAGCATCCCAAAACACTTTCCCTTGCTGTGTCCTTGTATTTTACTGTGTGTTTGTTGGTGACATCTTTGTGAAGGGATAAGGGTATGGAAGAGTTTGCAAGCTGTAGTATTAGTATATAAATAAAATTCCTTACTTTTCTCCTTTTCCTCAATATTTTGCCTGTGGTTTTGGTACGTGGAGCATATAGATTAAATTCTATACATTGCGCCTGATGTGCAAACCTAATCCTTGTGGCCCTGACTGCTTGTTGCTGTTGTATTTAATGTGATCCATGGCTGGAGAGGTTTGCAGGGCCAGCTGTAACAGCTGGAAATGTGCTCAGTCTCACGAGAGGAGCAACTCAGTCTATGCAATGGGGAGGGAGTTGGGCTGGATATGGTCCCTTCTGCTGGGGGGCTGCTCTGCTTGGGGTGTTCTGCAGTATTTAAAAATGAGACAGGGCCTTCTGCATCTGTGTAAAGATAAGCTGAGTGCTTAGATGTGCTTAGTGGGGAACAATCTGCCAAGAAGAGCGTGGTGTGGTCAGCTGGTACCTCTGTCTTGTGGCTGAGCTGAGCTGAAGATGTGCAGAGACTGCAGAGGAAATCCCTGTTGCCCTGGCAGGGATGGTGCAGGGACACAGATACAGTGGCTGCCTGGATGGTCTAGAATGGCTTTGCCAAGCTGTCAGGTGTTTGGTTGTTTTAGAAGCTTTAAATGGGAACATTGTTATGAGTTTCTAAAGGACATAATAGTGTTTTCTTACAGACTTGCCTTTCACATCCTTCAAATTTACCTTCAGAGTAGCTCAGGATTGGGTGGTTCATTTGGGATTTTTTGTTGGGTTTTTTTGGTTTTTTTTGCCTGGGGATTTCCTTAACTGAAAAGAAAAATCCCTAAATCTATTAACTCTTTCCAGGTGCAGGATTCTGGCATGGGTTGTGTGTATGTATTCCAAAGGCAACATTTCCAATTAAACATGGTTTTTTTGCTGTGTATTTTATGTTGGTCCACAGGACAGGCATTTATATCCCACCATGTCCCGTTTTCCTGTGCCAGTATTGCCCATTATTCTTTAGGCTTCATAGTATTAATAAACTCTCCAATTCTGTTGGGTTATACATAGCTGTAGATAGCTTTTAAAAATTGGATTTGTAACAAATTTCTCTTTTTCTCTGAAAAATGGAAAATTGTATCAAGAAGAACAAATTTTCTTTTGTTAAAAAGAATTGAAATCTATCAATCTCTATAGATTACATTGTATGAGTTATAATATAGTTGGAATTTAAGCCAAGGCATTTTGGAATTGTCAGTAAATATACTGTTAGGAAAGCATTCAAGAAAGGAGATCAAATCACTTCTGGAGCCCTTCTTCCTGAACTGCTTTATTTGTCTGAAGTTTTCCAGAAATATCCTACTAGATAAAATGGAGCAGTGAAATATGAAAGGATTGGGTTTAATTTTAGTTTTATTCAGGGAAAGAAGTCAAAATCTCAGAACACAGAATAAAAGAAAATGGGACTCAACTTTGAGCCCTTAAGGAATAAAATCAACTTGAAATACAGCCAGTTTTACTAATTAATTAAGTAGTTTGAGACATTAACTCTGCCTGTCACTTTATCCATTCAATATTTCCCCCATCTCTGCTTTCTTGTTTTTCAAAATTAGTTTAATAATTTTTATAGACATACTTTTATTAATATATAAAATAGATGTAGAAGAAGAAACCATAGATGTATAAAATATATCTTAAAACTGCTCAGATGCATGATGTGGTTAAACCTAAAAATAAAAACAAGTGGAAGAAAAGGAGTTTCTTCTGTGGCAGTTAGCTGAGATCTCGGCTGTCGTAAGAGTGGTAGGTAAAACACTGTAAAAACAAATGTTCTTTTGCTCCTTGTTATTTGGATAAACACATATCTAAGCTCTTATCCTTGCAGCAATACAAACACTGCCACGTCCTGCTGACACAGGCTGCGTTCTCTGAAAGCCTGATGCAAACAATACAGCAGAAAATGTGTATTTTGAAGAGGGCAGGGAGTGCTCAGAAACAAGCACACAATCAGGTTTGCATCAGGAATGTTGGGCTTTGGAGTGTGAATCATCTTGATTCGACCCTGAACATATGGGTGGCAGGAACTCCCCTTCACCCAGCAGGGAGTCATGTCTGTTGGACTTGTTCTGCTTGCAGTTTAAAAACCAAATACTGTTAATTTAGGTCTAGGAGAGGCATGGTAAAAGGCTGCCAAAATCTGCGTTACAGACTCTTCCAAAGGAAATAGTTGTCATCTTTCCAGAGAGCTGAGAAGAGCTGTATGCTCTGTCCTCTGCTGCTTGAGATATTTAAGTCCTTGGCTTGTGTAGGAAATTGGAACATTTAAATTTGAATGTGTGGCCAACTGTGCTCTGGGATTTTATTTTCTCCCCATTTAATGAAGTATCTTGTTCACTTTTCATTGACATCCAGGCAGAAAAGCCTCTAGAACATATTTTGAAGAGTTGAATATGAATTGTATAGAGTTTACCAGTTTCTTTTTATAAGCTGATTTCAAGATCATACCAAGGTTTCTTTCTCTTCTGTTGTGGTGATGTTGGTTTTGAGTTAGGAGGAGGTACAAATTCATCCACCCAGTGTTCAGGCCTTTCATTCATAAAACTCAGATGGGACTATGAAAATGGCCCACTGTTGCTTGTATTATTTTTCTTGATATTGAAGGGGAAAGTGGTTTGGAGTGTTCAGTGTGATGCTGCTCTGATAAACAAGTGGATGTTTCCACTTCACCAAAGGCAAGGCTATTGACCTGGTGCACTTTTTGCTTTTCACTGGTTTTCTGTTAATCTGTTGAGTTACCACACTAGTTCCTTTCCTCGTGGTCCCATGCTGCCATTTGTAATGCTGGTACTTTGGGAGAATATATTTCTTAAATTTTCTCTGCCTTTCCTGGTCACACACAGGGTTACACATAACAACACCAGCAGCTCCCAGGGGCATCCAGCAGGTTGTGCTGCCTCCACTGCACCTCCCAGGCAGTTTCCTTCAACAGCACTCTTTGAAAGCCTCTCTGAGAGGTGTTGGCCTGACTGCACTTAGGGAAAATTGAGGCACAAATGGTCAGGTGCTTTGGCAAAGGCACTGTAAGCCAGCAGCAAGGCTCAGAATACAACCACAACTCCTGACTCCCCATCCAGTGCTTTAGCCATGACAGCTCTCTCAGATAATGAATTACATTGCAGCATATTTATACTCTGAAGCAGATTAAAAAAACCCAGGCTGTTTTCTGTAAGAAACAAAAGCCTATTCCTGAAGTGCACTCCCATGCATAAAAATCTACCATGACAATATTGCTTTTGTTTAAATGCTGTTTCAGAAACCTGTGCTCACCGACACGTAATTGAATTTGTTTTTCTTTCTAGGTGATTTCAGATTTGGAAGAGCAGCTGAACCAGCTCACTGAAGACAATGCAGAACTGAACAACCAGAACTTCTTCCTGTCCAAACAACTGGACGAGGCCTCGGGGGCCAATGATGAGGTGGTGCAGTTGCGAAGTGAGGTCGACCATCTGCGCCGAGAGATCACCGAGAGAGAGATGCAGCTCACCAGCCAGAAACAGGTAAGGCTCTCCAAGCCTGGGACATGAGCTCTTGCTGATAGCTGGGGAATCGTCTGCAGGGCAAACAATTCTATTAAATCCTTAAACCTCTAAGGAATGAATGAGTTTCCAGGGGCAGTGGCCTTTCAGCCTTCCTCCCCGGAGCCATTGAGTGAATGGGAAGTTTTGGTATTTTCCATTGTGTTTTTATGCAACTTCCTTTAGAACTTTTGCACCCTGAAGATATTTAGGATATAATTAAATATCTGAAGGTATTTAGAATTATTCATTTGGATTTTGTGACCCTGGAAATGTCCAAGTGTTCACAAGGAGATCGAACTGACATTATCGGCGATCACAAGTGAATGTACGGGAGCCTGGAAATAAATGGGTTGTGATTTACCAGCTTCTGTTTGCTGCCAATTTGCATGTACTGTAATTTAAATGGTAAGGCTGAAGCTTAAAGTGCATGCTTGATGTGGGATGTGAGAATTGATAGGAGGATTTATTTTTAGACTATGGAGGCCTTGAAGACAACATGTACGATGCTGGAGGAGCAAGTAATGGACTTGGAGGCCCTGAATGATGAACTCCTGGAGAAAGAGCGTCAGTGGGAAGCATGGAGAAATGTTCTAGGGGATGAGAAGTCCCAGTTTGAATGTCGAGTTCGAGAGCTGCAGAGGATGCTGGATACTGAGAAACAGAGCAGGTCTCTCTCCCCTCCTCCCCCTTTTATTAACTTTTATGAAAATGCTCCATAGAACCTAGTACAAAAGTTATATTTAGCATAGGATATGGGAGTTAAATGGAACTAAATATAGAATCTGGTGAGGTAGTTCTAAAAATGGTTCATTAGTTAATAGTCATTCACCAGTGATATTGTTCCCTTTGTTTCTTTGTAAGTGAGAGATTCATGGGGAGTGGTATTTATCATTGTAATTTTTTAAAAAGGCTTGATTTATTGTCTTCTACTTTATTATATGGGAAAATAGTCTTTGTTCCCAACTGTTCCAGTGGGGTCTTGAAATTTTAAGGCTGTAGTTCTAGCAGGGGCAGGAACAGGTTATATAATATAAAAGTGTTGCAGCAAACAGTCTGGCTTCATAAAGGAACATCTTGAATTGGAGGCAGCCCCTGAAAGAGTTCTTGATGCCACTGCATGCCAGGGAGAGGTCAAGCCTGAAAGGAGTTAGGTAACATTATTTTCCATCTGAATGCAGAGTGAGAGCGGATCAGCGGATCACTGAATCTCGCCAGGTGGTAGAACTGGCTGTCAAGGAACACAAGGCAGAGATTCTGGCCCTCCAGCAAGCACTCAAGGAACAAAAACTCAAAGCAGAGAGCCTTTCTGATAAGGTAAGTAACTTTCAACCCTAGACTTTTGTAATTAGATTAAATATTTTCTGGTGATATTACTGTGTGGCCTTGAGCAGCTTTTTCAAGATGTCAAAGCAAATTAAAAAGACTGGAGGTCATAGGATAGAATTCTACCTTCAAGCCAAAGCCCTCAGATTTTCTTTGAAGAAGACTAAAGCAAAAGCAGCCAATGATGCCTGGAATGAAGTCCTTCAATAACTTGGTAGCTGCATTTGAACACACCAAAATGTCATTTGGTTGTTTTTTCCCAACTAAGACAAGGATAATTGTATCATACTTCAATGTGTGCTTGGTGAAGCTGGATTTTAGTACTGTGAAATGCTCTATTTATTGGTGTTCAGTGTTATCCTGACCCTCTGTCCCACCTGCCTAGCTCAATGACCTGGAGAAGAAGCATGCCATGTTGGAGATGAATGCTCGCAGTCTACAACAGAAGCTTGAGACAGAAAGGGAGCTCAAGCAGAGGCTTCTGGAGGAGGTAACCTTGGAGACTCATGCTAGAACTTCAGAAGGTTCCACATCTTGAGGGGGGGAGGCTGTGTGAATAAGTGTTACACATCCATCCTTCTCCTGTAGAACTGGGGAGGTTAATAAAGGTGGGGGAGTTGTTTTTCCTTAAAACTTTGCAGAGTGTGTGGCCCTGTTGGGGAGCAGTAAAAGAGAACAGCTCCTCAGGGGAAGGTGAGCTGGGAGCCAAGGGTGGCAGAACAGGACCCTGCAGCCAGTGGGCACAGACCCACAGAACCAGAACCAGAAGAGCAGGGCAGGTCTGGGGAAGGTAACCAGGCTCAGCCAGTGGCCCAGCAGTCATTACAGAAGCCTGGAGCCATGAGGCCTGTGCTGGGTCAGGTCTGTGTCCAGGCCCAGCTCTGGCCAGGCCAAGTGGGTTAAAAAGAGCTCTGGAGCTAACCTGCTCAGAGTGCCCAGTGCAGGCCCCAGGGGAGGCTTCTCACAGCTGTTTTAAATCATTCATTGGGGTCACAGGAGTCACATCTAAAGTCACAACAGCTGCACCACATCAGGGAGTCACTGATTGCACACAGCCAGGCCTGGGTGGGGGGAGGAGGGTGCAGAGGAGGATTTCAGGGCAGGGTTGATTATGGCCAATTAGAACCTTCTGGTGTTCTTGGGGCACTGACAGGTTACCCCAGAGCTGAGAGCTCCTTTGTGCATCACCATGACAGATTTCTGGCTCTTGCTTTATAACATATGATTGTTCCTGGTTTTCCTACTCAGGGACTTTCTCATCAAGAAAGTGTAAATCCTGTGAGAGTAGTTTGTCATGTGCCCTTTGCTGTTGTTAGCTGGAGACAAAGATGTAAACAGTTGGCCATAATTTCCCTCATCTCATGTGACTGTGACTATCCTGATTTATAGTAAAGATTTTTTCAATTCATTATTGCAAAATACTGAGATTTCTGGTAGAAAGCTTGAGAAAATGGTATCAGGAAACTCTTCATGTGCAGTCTAATTAACAATTCTGTATGTGCAGTCTAATTAACAATTCCAAGATTTTAAATGCTCAGAAAAGCAAATCACTTGAACATGCAGTTGAAAGAAATGGCGTTGCTGCAGATTATTATAAACACTCTACATAGAAATGCTTGTTTAGTCATAATGTGTTCTGAGAGGAAGGGAATCTTCTAGAATGTAATTTCCCAGCCTTTAAAGAATTGCCTGTTTACTCTGAAGTTCTGCAGTGATGTTTATTTTACAAGGAGTGATAATATTTTACTTGTTTTACTTACAAACAAGCAAATTTCAGCCCCAAACCCCATGCCTTTGTTTCCCCATTAACAGCAGGCAAAGCTGCAGCAGCAAATGGATCTGCAGAAGAATCACATCTTCCGCCTGACTCAAGGTCTGCAAGAGGCTCTGGACAGAGCAGACCTTCTGAAGACTGAAAGAAGTGACCTGGAATATCAGCTGGAAAACATTCAGGTGAGTGTGAGGGAGCAGGGCAGGACTCTGCCTCATTCCCTGTGAGCCTTTAGGATGTGAGCTACTGTTTCTGTATCATACTTCTCTTACACTATTTTTAGCTCTGTTTTGTTATCAAGTTATCTGTTTGTTTCTCCTGTTAAGATGAAATTTCTTACCTGTGTGTGTTGTTCACAGGTTCTCTATTCCCATGAAAAAGTGAAAATGGAGGGCACTATTTCTCAGCAAACTAAACTCATTGATTTCCTGCAGGCAAAGATGGACCAACCAGCAAAAAAGAAAAAGGTGGGTGAAGACGGTTTGAGAGGCATGGAGTGAAATGGTTTTGTGATTAGTTTCGTGCTGTGTATTCTTAATATTCTGTTTTATCTCCCTTTGTATAACAAACTATGTCCTCATTTAAGATCACTCTGAGCTTCTGAGCTCAAACTTCGCCAGGCAGAATGTACTCTTTGTGGCTTTTCCTGTATTTTTTTATTCTTACAACACTCAGGTTACAACCCAGTAGCTACACCTCAGTGAGGCTGTAGGAATTCAGAATTTTAAGCAGGTTTTTTTATGGTAAGTATGTACATGTGGACGAACAGACTGTGTATCTAGAGTGGTTGTCTTGTAGTCACAGCATAGGACTGATTAGTCAGGTGATGTGACTTGTGTCACATCTTTGTCATAAGCTGTTCTGTCGTGTTGAATGAAGTAACTTAATTTTAACCACGTATTTTGAGATCCTCTGTTTAGATGCTTTCGGACACTGCAGGTGTGAGTACTGACAGGTAACGTACGTCCCTCTTTAACTGAATCCATACCTCCACATTTTCTCTCCAGTGCCAGTTTGAACTAAAAACCCATCCTTAAGCATAACAGAATTGCCATTAGGCCCTCTGGCCGGACTGCCACTAGCGAGTGTCACTTTGCCTAGTTTAAGCCATCTCTTGCTAGGAGTTAGGAGTTGTCTGTGTGTTTCTGTTGCTAGGGCCTGTTTAGTCGGCGGAAAGAGGACCCTTCTTTACCCACACAGGTTCCCCTGCAATACAATGAGCTGAAAGTGGCACTGGAGAAGGAGAAGGCTCGTTCTGCTGAGCTGGAGGAGGCTCTACAGAAAACACGCATTGAGCTCAGATCTGCTCGTGAAGAAGGTAGGGGTTAACAGAAAAGGTGAATCTGGAAGGAGACACACATTTTTGGTCTGAAAACATGCCTTTAGTTGTGTGCCATGATAGCAGTGACACATGTTGTTTAATGCTTGTCTCCTCCTGTGAAGATGCAATAAAGCTCTGCTCTGTTCTGCGGGCTGTAACTGCTGAATGGTCACATAGAACCACTGCTGGGACCTGCAGGGTCACGCTGGTTGTGTTAACAAGTGGCCTTTATCTTGTCTGTAGCTGCCCATCGGAAAATAGCCGACCACCCTCACCCATCCACTCCAGCCACAGCCAGGCAGCAGATCATCATGTCTGCCATAGTGCGCTCCCCGGAGCACCAGCCCACTCCCATCAGTCTGCTGGCTCCTCCCTCCAGCCGCAGGAAGGAAACCTCCACACCAGAGGGTAGGCTTCTTCTGTCTGCTCTGTCAGTGCTGCCTCTTCAGTTTGAATTTCAAAGATGACATGAATATCCTACTAGCTAGAAAAAGGTGATCCCCTTCTATATCTTTGAGAATGAAGGGGAAAGGATCATCTGAAAAAAATACGGGGTTGAGGGCTCTGCTCATTTATTCTTGGTTAACCAGTGTTTCAGAGAGACTCTGAACTGAAACCTCCAGCCTTTAGCTGGAAAAAGCCAGAATCCACAGACTGGCCCTGCCCTGGCAGAGAGCTGGGGAGGCTGAGGGTGCTGTGAGGGTGGGCAGCACCTGCATGGGGAAATGTCCTCAGAGGCAGGTCATGGGCAGGGAAGAGAATGGTGTTCATCAGTCAAAGGCAATGCCTTGAAGGATAGATCCACTCAGTATAGGTCCACTATAAGCATTTAAGATGCTTTCTGAATGCAGAGGCTGGTGTTACAGCATGAAGGCTGTAGGAAGAAGTGTATTGATTCCCCAGGTTAGGTGTGGAAGAGTTTGTTAGCTGAAGGCAAAACAGAGACATAACTTTAGCACAGCCAAGTGCAGACTTGAAATTTAGGTGGTATGATTGACATAGTCTTGCTACCCCAAATATTTGCTGTTACCGTTCTACAGTCTGTTCCTTAATGCAGCCTGTGCACCTGTACGAGCTAATTCCTGAGGCTGTAACACAGCTTAAGACGTGTAGATTGCAAAGGGAAACGGTGTCTGTGTTCATCAGGGTTTTCACAGAGACAGAGAGTCACTTTTTACTGCCTTAAACTGCCCAAACCTGCTCTTCCTTTCCCTGCCCAGTTTTCCCCCTGACGGTCAGTGTTGTCCCTTGCAGAGTACAGCCGGCGCCTGAAGGAGCGGATGCACCACAACATCCCCCATCGCTTCAACGTGGGGCTGAACATGAGAGCCACCAAATGTGCCGTGTGCCTGGACACCGTGCACTTCGGCCGCCAGGCGTCCAAGTGTCTGGGTGAGGGCAAAGCACAGCCTGGCTGGGGGGTGGCAGGGACAGCCAGAGCCAGCCAGAACAGATCTGCAGTGCAAGCTGAAGGAACGGCCGAGTAGGAGGGCTTGGAGACTTAGTCTGTGCAAACACTCTATATCAGCAAACATCTGGTGGTTTAGGGCGGCAGGAGGTTCTGGGAGATGCTGGGATTGGGGTGGTGGAAGTTGAGGCAGCTGTGTCATGGTTTCTGTGTCATTTAACAGAAGGGTTTTTTCTGTCCTTTTGTCAGAATGCCAGGTGATGTGTCACCCAAAATGCTCAGCTTGCTTACCAGCTACTTGTGGGCTGCCAACAGAATATGCCACGCACTTCTCCGAGGCGTTCTGCCGGGATAAAATGAACTCTCCTGGCCTGCAGCTGAAGGAGCCAAGCAGCAGTCTGCGTCTGGAGGGCTGGATGAAAGTGCCAAGGTATAAACAGGAATCTTGGGGCCATGGCAGGGGCTGAACTATCTGGGGCAGTTCCTTAGGTTATCCTGGCTCTTACAATGAGATAATTGCTACGTGCCCATTACATGGGCATTACAATTGCTGCCACTGAAATTTGCCAATCTAGGATTTGCATGTTGCTTTAAATAGAATCCAAGTAGAAAGTCCAACATGGCTTTGTGCTCATTTTCTTCAGGAATAATAAACGTGGGCAGCAGGGCTGGGACAGGAAGTATATTGTCCTGGAAGGAACCAAAGTGCTCATTTATGATGCAGAAGCAAGAGAAGGTAAGTTAGCATTTCTAGGAAGAACCTATATTTGAATCTTCAGATATTGTTTGAGGAGTTGAAAGGCTTAATGATTGTTACTGTTTGCTATGGTCATATCTAATTTAGCTAAATCTTCAGTAATCAGGTAACATTGTTGTTTTTCTAGATCCTTAACCACTTTGTTAGCTGGCATGTCATAATAATCCAGCTTTGAAACATCCATTGTGCATCCACTTCATTTTGCTATCAGATTTATTTTTTTGCTACCTCTTGTTCATTCCTAATCTGTCTCCCCACCCTCCTGCAGCTGGACAGAGGCCTCTGGAGGAATTTGAGCTCTGCCTTCCTGATGGAGATGTAACTGTTCATGGAGCTGTAGGAGCTACTGAGCTTACCAATACAGCAAAGACAGGTGAGAATGTTACGTAGATGAGGTCAAATGGATTTCATCAGGCTTGCCACCAGTCAGCCTTCTGCTTGGCTGCCCAGAATATTCTCCCTTTAACCTCCATCCTGTAACTCTGTCATTTGAAGTTACCACTCTCTGAGCTGGGGGAATAGCTCAGCACTCTAGATCTAGTTGCACACAGGCTCCTGCTTCTGTCATGGTAGTTGAACTGTGGTTAATATAATCATCCACCAAATGGAAGTAAATTTGAAGAGATTTGTAACCCTCGGTTTATTGAAATTTCTTCTCTGAAGTGTGACGTGTCATACCTCATATCACCATTGTGCTCTGGCCAGAAAGCCATTAACTTAGAAATACTGTGGGATGTATAGTCTCTTATTATGAAAACATGTTGCTGTTTTAATTTGTATGTACTGAAGAGAACTGATGATAAGATTCTGTATGTCTTGACTTTAACATTAAAGGATACAGATTGTTAAAAGCAAAGGTTTCCATAACCAATTTTTGCAGATTTTTCTTAATCAGTACAGGGAAAACTTTAGTCAACTGGCTGGTTTTGTGGTTTTGGGTTTTTTTCCACAATGGCATTTCTTTCCTCTTTTAAAAGAAGTTATTTTTATTTAGTAAAGACAATTGTATGTATGGGTTGCATACATGCAGCTAATATTTAGCTGGCAGTAGGTAGCCTGTGCAGGACCTGTAAAGGAGAACCCAATGTATCAATTGCCATGGTGACATGTCACGATAAATACAACTTCTCTCCAATGAGGCTGAAAGGTGTTGATTTTAAGTCCACTGACAATATTCCAAAAACTAATCTAAGTCTTATTCTATCTATATAACATCTCAGATGTGCCATATATCCTAAAATTGGAGTCTCATCCACACACCACTTGCTGGCCTGGTAGAACACTCTACCTGTTAGCACCCAGCTTCCCTGACAAACAGCGCTGGGTCACAGCACTGGAATCAATAGTGGCAGGTGGGAGAGTTTCCAGAGAAAAAGCTGAGGCTGATGCTGTGAGTATGAAAGTTTCATTTAATAATAAAATATTCTGGGAGGGAGCAGAGTTTTGAAAAGTATTTTTTCGATATTTGACATATGAGGTTTAACTGAAGGTAAGTTCTGCCTTATGATGTACAATGTGAGCACCAGGAACTAGCTCATTGTGAGACTGATGCTTTATGTTACAATACCCTTCTTTAGGCATGGGGACTGTAGTAAAAAGATCCCAAAATAGCTCTGTAATTCCAGCAAGGGAAGAAAGAGTGGTTAGGACATGGCTTCAGTCCACTCTCAAAGTTTCACATGGAATGAGCAAACCAAGAAAGAAAGAAAGTAAAAAGCAAAAGCTCCCTCCCATTCTTATGAAGTCAGAGGCTTTGTTGTTTCTTGGTGGAGGGGAGGGTGTGTGTGTGTGTTTGAGTTTTATTCCTAATAAGAGGCTAAACAGATTTATTTAGGTTTTGGATACCCTTCTTCACACTGTTGCACTGATAACTCTATTTTCTGGTACAAGGAGATTTGCTTCTATGGCATTGCACAAATGAATGTTCCCTGGAGGCAGGGAATAGCTGACTAGCAAGAACTTCTCTTTTGTCCCTCAGGCTCACGTTCCTTTTGTCTCTGAGACAAATACCTGTTCCCACCAACATTTGTACTTTTCTTAAATCCTTCCCCTTGGAAAATTCCACTGCTCTGTTGTAGGAGATTGGGGGAAATGGAAAGGATAGGGACAATAATGGCTTCTGTCTGAGTTTAGGATAATTCTTATTGGTTTGGCTTGCTGTGTTTCAGGTAGATAAAAGTTTACTAAATGTTTTGCAGGAGACATCCCTGCAATTTTTATCTTTCTGAGAAAAAGCCAAGCTTTTTGCTTCTCTGAAATGATGATCTTACCTTGTTAAAATGCTCACAGATAAAGAAATGAAGATTAACTCAACAAGAAAAACAAACCCCTTCTTTTTATTTGCAGAAATTGCTGGGAAACTCCCTGCTGAAGCTGGAGGGTGAAGACCGTTTGGATATAAATTGCACCATGCCCTTCAGTGACCAGGTAATGATGATGTTCACTTGGGTCTTTCTGAGCAGTGGAGAATTCATTCTTGGAAATGGCATCTCAGTGGCCATTTGTGTAATTTTACACTTGTTTGTGGGTTTGTTTTTTCTCTTCACTGCCAATGAGTATCGTCCAGGTTTGCTCTTGGAGCATTCCTTGTTCCCCTCATGCAGTGCTAATTTTTCCCCTCCTGCAGGTAGTACTGGTGGGTGCAGAAGAAGGCCTTTATGCCCTGAATGTACTGAAGAATTCCTTAACACACATCCCAGGAATGGGAGCTGTCTTCCAAATTCACCTCATCAAGGACCTGGAGAAGCTCCTCATGATAGCAGGTACTGGGCTGTGTGTGTCACCACTGGTCCTGCAGGGAGGAGATGGGAAGGGCTTTGTGCTGCTGGAGCCCTGAGGTGCCAGAGGGCTCTTTGCCTTGGCTTTTGTCTGATGCTCTGTCAGTGTTTGTGAGAAATCATTTCCTGTGGTTAGCACAGCCTTTTCTGAGGCTGCTAAATGGATGTGTGCATGAAGGCTCAGCTAAACCTTTGTGAGAAAGGGATTGCTCAGTGTCAAAAGCTGAGGGAGGAAAGAACCAGAGACAAAAGAATCAGGTTAGAGGTCAGTTTTCATTTTAAGTCCAATTTGAAAAGCACTGAGCTGATTAGTGATCATTTCTCTTCCTAATCACTGCAAAACCTTTTTAATTAACCATTTGAGAACCACGATGTGATCACTGTGGCATAGGAACAGTAACTCTTAACCTCTCTTGCCCTAAATACTAATCCATGTAACAAAGCTGGGACTCCTGTCAAGATTTAAGACTCCCTTCTGAAAGGAACATCAGTTTTAATGTCTCCATCTGTGGTTTTCCAGAGATAATCCTTCCCACACTGATGTAGGCATGCTGAACATTAGGGTGTATCTTCAGCTGAAAGCCCAAATTATCAAGTGTCTATATGACATTTGTAGGGAATGAAAACCAAATTTTCTCTCGTTCTGCAGTTTTTCCCCTTGTAAGGATTAAGCTGTCCATGCTTTAGTTGTGTCAGGGTGGTACAGAGCAAAGCACATCTCACACATAGTGGGGAGAGGGTTAGTCTGTCACTGCCCTTCTGAGAGGAGTTTTGTTTGGGCTGTAATGCAATTTATTAGGGCACTTCTTGGCACAGAGAGGTTAAAATATCTTGTACTTAAAACATCTTGTACTTTAAGAAGTTCTGAAGGTCAAAATAAAACTTCTTGGCTAATTTTGAATGGGGTCCTAATGAGGCCACAGTTACTGTGATCTGCTAGACCTTAGCAACACTAATGATTCACAGAGGGAATGGTGGTTCTCCCAGTGGATTTACTGCCTGTTGTGGGCTTGGCTTTTTGTAAGTTTTCTGCTTCACTTTGAATAGGAATAATATGGAATGAATTCTACATGGTACCTTGTGACTGTTTCCACAGTAACAGCCTGCAACGAGGAGCTGCTGCTTAGGTAACAGGACAGACTTTGGTAGAGAACAGGGAGCCCTCCCTTGATGAAATGCAACCATTTTTGTTTGCAGGAGAAGAAAGGGCTCTGTGTCTTGTTGATGTAAAGAAAGTGAAGCAATCTCTAGCCCAGTCTCACCTCCCAGCCCAGCCCGATGTCTCACCAAATATCTTTGAGGCGGTCAAAGGATGTCACCTTTTTGCTGCTGGCAAGGTAGGAAACAGCTCCCTTGTGCTTCCAGGCCTCCCCTTAGACTGCTCTGAGTTTAAGATTAACCAAATCAGCATCTTTATTCCCCTGGCAACACATCCAAAGTCTGTATTCTTGTGTGAAACATTTTTCTTCAAATAAGGAGAGTGTATAGGCTGAAGAGAGGCTGAGCTGGACACAGAATGGGGGATCTGCTACTGACATGGATAAATTTAGCCAGGATGTCCCGCTGGGATAGCCTGAACTGGTAGATAGTAGAGATCCAGCACAGCAGATTACAACTGCCTCACCATTGATTATGATTTTGAGATTTATAATTAGTGAATCCTCTCCACTGTTTGTTCTTGAATGCCACGTTCACAGGCCAGCAAATTTCCTTAGGTGTTTGAGTCACTTTAATTCTTGACAGTTGCATAAATTACTGGGTTTAGTAATGAAACATTTAACCATAACAAAAATACTCATTACTTTGGTAACAAAATAAACACCATTCCTTTCAAGGCAATATTAAAGATAGCAGTTTGAGAGATTGACATGTACACCTGACCTATCTGAATTTGTTAATCCCTTTTCTATGGAAAACCTTCTAATTTTTTATTAACTTCTTCCAAGTATAAAGGAGATCATAGAAGCCATTTAAATTCACGTTCTTTTTTGAGAGCGTGAAGAGGCTTTTCATTATTTCATGAATTCACAATAATTACCCTATTAAAAATGTACTTGCTTATCTCTGCAAAGCTCTTTGTGTGGCAAGAGGTAACTGGGATCCCTTTCACTCGCTCAGCAATAGAATTTGCTCTGTGTTACCATCCTGAACTGTGCTGTTATCTTCCTTACAGGTTGAGAACACTCTTTGTATCTGTGCAGCCATGCCCAATAAAGTGGTGGTTCTGAGATACAACGAGAGCTTGAGCAAGTTCTGTATCAGAAAGGTGAGCTCAGTAACTCCCTGTAGTAGCTGGGGTAATTCACACAGTGCACTAAGCCTTTGCTTTAGAGCAAACATCTGAAACCTTTTTGCATGCATGAGAACATTTGTTTGCCAGCTAAAATGATAACAAATTGCACCGTGCACTGACTCAAAGTGGAGTAGGCAGCAATTTCCTTTAATAAGAGTTGGCATATTTGGAGAGATGCAGAACAGAACGGTGATTTTTTGAGATATTGGATTCAGCTGGAATTGTACCCTCACTTATTTACCCCCAGAAAAGGCTTTCTTAATTATCCAGCTGTCTAAATTATCCTCACCTCTGTTATCTGTGGAGAAATCCATAACAAATTACTTCTCTCTTCTTTGTAACTACAGAAGCAATGCGTATCTACTGCAGCAGTGAAAATGGAAGGATCTTTGGTATTATTCCATCACAGGATGGGCAGCTCTTTCCCTGCTTGTCCTGAGCCACGTGTACTGTCTCGTGGCAGCAAACAAGGCTGTCTGGTGTGGATCTCTGTGTGGTGCTGCACAGGCCCTGCCATGCAGGCTGGGAAAGCAGAACTGCTGCAGCTCCCTCAGCAGGCACGTCACACTCCAGCATCTGACCCACTGCTTCTCTCACACACAGCTCCACTGCAGGGTCAGGGACACATCTTACATGCTAATGCAGACCAGGAACAAACCCTCCTCAGCACAAAGAGTTTCAACAGCCTTAAAACAGGCTGGCACCCAGAAACTCATGTCCTCTCCAACTCACACCTTAAGGGATGTTCCAGTCAAACCACACATCCCTGTGAGGTTCTGCAGGTGATCTGAAGGTACTGGTTCAGTTTCCAGCCTGACTGGCGCTGTTGTTCCCACCAAGTGCACTGCTGGAGGGATGCAGTGTGCACAGTCAAGGAGGAAAGACATCTTTGATGGAGATCTTGGCACAAACAATGCAAACCTGGAGCATCTATGAGCATTGTGGCTGATACCAACTCCTGCTCACCATGGAGCAGCAGCCAGCAGGAAACACTGAGGGTGCCCAGCCCTGTCCTCTGACAGGGGAACGTGCAAGGGTGTGTTTTAGCAGGCAGGTTTTCCTTATCTCCACTAATCCAGACAACTGAATTTAGATCCTCACAAGATGGCAGCAAGCCCAGAATATGCCCTCCTTTTCTGCCAACTAAATTTCCAGAGAAACTAGGATTTATGCAAGGAATCCTGTCCTCAGAAGATCTGGGGATCTGTGTGTTGTGTCAGGCTAACCTGCAGAGCTATTCTAGCTGTGTGATCACAAGGCAGGTCTTGGTGGAAACATCTGTGTAAGGCTGTACCAAGAAGGAAGAAAGATTGTGTATGTTTGTCCTCCCTAAGGAGCCATCAGGCTGACCTGTGACATGTTAACAGCAGGGATGCTTCAGGGAGGTGGTTCTCGCTGTTGGGAGGGTCACAGCATGGACATGCCCACTGACAACACTTCTGCTCCATGGGTTATAGAGGGTTTGGGACTTGCTGGGGTCAGTCCTGCTGCAGTTGTCTGGGCATCTTCTGTCTGCCTTTCCAGCAGCTGCCCTGATTCCTGACTTCCAGGCTATGAAGTGATTGCTCTAGCACAGCTGTGCTGGAGCTGGGGCAGTTCTGATGGATAAACTTCCCTGTGACAAGTCTGTCCTTCAGCCCTGACTGCTCAGTCCTGGTCTTATGTCATCTCCAAACAATGTCCTTGGCACAGCTGTGACCTACTGTAAGCAGGGAGCTGCTCCAGAAAACTGAGCTGCGGAGCAGACAAGTGTCTTCCAGAACAGTATATTCTTCCAAAAGGAAGGGGATCTTATTAGGGTTAGCACCTGGAGCTGAGTTGATAAGTCAGTATTCAAGCACGTATCACTTCCAACAAAACCAAACTTTCTTCTACCAAGAGGTTTTTTCCATGTGCTTTTGAGAAACTGTTAGGGACTTTGATGTTGCCATGTCTCCATTTTATAAAGATATACATGTGGCAGTATACAATCTTCCAGTCTAAGCATTACCTGTAAGCTGCTACAGAGAACTAATATCTGTCTGTACTGTCCTCTTCCAGGAGATTGAAACCTCGGAGCCTTGCAGCTGCATCCATCTGACCACTTACAGCATCATCATTGGAACCAACAAGTTCTATGAAATTGAGATGAAGCAGTACACACTGGAGGGTAGGAGAGAATTCCTGAGGAAAGCTCCAAGTGGCTCCACAGATTCTTTTGGGTGGGGTTCTTCTAAGACAGTTTAGGAAACAACATTGGTGCCAATCAAGGTGTCTTTCTCCATTCTGTTTGCAGAGTTTCTAGATAAAAATGACCACACTTTGGCCTCTGCTTTGTTTGCTGCTTCCACCAACAGTTTTCCAGTCAGTATCATCCAGGTGAACCCCGCAGGGCAGAGAGAGGAGTACCTGCTGTGTTTCCATGGTAGGTGGTGGATGGTGGTGCAGGTGTTGCACTACCCCTGTTCCCTGGCACGTGAGCTGCACGAGGCACCCCAGGGCTCTTGAATTTTGGGCAGCCTTTTTCTGCCTTAAAAGTTCTCTCTGCTGCACATAAACTGTGCCTGAAGGAGGGGCTGCAGTCAGTAGTGTTTGATTATCCTGGTAAATGTTCAGGGGTTCTCAGACTTGGCCTTTGTCTGGTTTCCATGCAGACAGATGAGACTTTTTAACCTTCTTGTGATGAAATAAGAGGGGGTGTTATTTTTTTGTATAGCTGCTTTTGTTGCCCTCTTGAATAGTGTCATGGCAATGCACAGGAAGTCTTCAAAAGCAGTAATTCTGGGTGAGTAATGGTAGGAGTCTGCAAATTAAATAATAACCTTACCTTAATGAGTACAGAGAGAGCTAGAACTGCAGCACCTTTTGGCCTGACAGTACTCCTACATCTCACCAATTCTGTGTCAACTGAAGTCATTCCCAGCACTCCAGGATTGGCAAAATAATCCCTGCACCTTGTCCCTGATAAAAAACCCAGGGCAAACTGTCTTTGTCCCTTCAAAAATAAGGGCATTCTGTCCCTTCAGAAATTCAGGCACATGTTGATGACATGACCTGTCTTTTCTTGGCAGAGTTTGGTGTCTTTGTGGACTCCTATGGCAGACGCAGTAGGACAGACGACCTGAAGTGGAACCGCTTGCCCTTGGCTTTTGGTAGGTGTTGGGGGACCCTCACTGGGCTTATGGACATTGTGGAAATGGGGAAGCACCTCTGTGGGGTGGGTACTCTGCACTCCTATTTCCTTCTGGCTCTCCCACTTCTCCCAGAAACGGTGGAGATTTCCCCATGATTTTAGCTCACTATAAATCCAGATAACAAACCTCCTCAAGTATAAGCAACTCAAGGAAAACTAAACCAAAGCTGCATTTCCTTAATATTCCTAGTCTGACTCTGACTGAACTGGCTAGTGGAATTTTTAATGATGCTTGGAAGTTTCGGAAATAGTCAAGAATATATGATGGCAATGTGGTTCCCTGAGGCCTTTTGTGCTGCCTAATGGGATTCTGTTCAGTTAATAGCCTGTTTTTAATGCCTTTTTCATGATGCTTTGGTTAGTCAAGTCCTTGAGACACACTTTGAAAGCAACAATTCTTTGAGCATGCATCTCTCCCCTTAGTGATAGTGTCAATGTCTGATTACAGCAAATGCATTCCCCAGTTTTCCCACAGGGCTGTGAAGCTCTCTTGTGCTCATTGATGTGTTTTAGAAGTTTTTAATAGGGAATTTATTTTGTTTTTTCCTGCCTTTGTGCTGCTCCTCCAGCCTACAGGGAGCCCTATCTGTTCGTGACCCACTTCAATTCCCTTGAAGTGATTGAGATTCAGGCACGAGCTTCTCTAGGGTAAGTTGTTCTCTTTCCACTCCCTTGAGCAGCCTGTGCTGCAGGGATATATGGACTTGCCAGGAAAAGGTGACCATTGCCATTATAAATACCTTTTCCTACAATTTTACCCAGCACTCCAGCACGAGCCCACCTGGAGATACCAAACCCACGGTACCTCGGGCCTGCCATCTCCTCAGGGGCCATCTACTTGGCCTCCTCCTACCAGGACAAGCTAAGGGTCATCTGCTGTAAGGGCAACCTCGTGAAGGAGACCAACAACGAGCAGCAGCAGCAGCCACAGCACCACAGAGGCTCCTCTGCCACGCGCAGGTACGGTGACATCGGGGTGTCACAGTCCCTCCCCTCTGCTGCCTTTACCCTGATGTGGTGGGATCCCCTCGTCCTGCTCTTAGAGAGGGAGGCTGGTGATAACCTGTTACTGTAATGCTGGAATAGTCATTGATGTTTTAAAACCCAGAAGGAAAGAAACTTCATCTCTCTAGGAAGATGTGGATAATCTCTACAAATGCTTTGTGATCTTCTGCTGGTTTACTTTGATGCTGTGCTCAAGCTCTGACTTTGAAGCTTGGTGACCTCAGATGCTGCTGATGTGACACTAAACATGGCTTGGCTGTAACAAGCTCTAAAGATTTCTGTCAGATAGTGAGTCTGCCTTAGGGAGACAGCATTGGGAAGTTGTGATGTGATACTTCACACAGGTGAATAAGTACTGTGGCCACTGTGCACAGGAGGCAGAGAAACTGAGGTTTGTAGCTCATTCCAGCCTGGTTGCAACATCCCAGAAAATTCTGGGTGTGAAAATTCGGATATCAAATTTTAGTGTATTTTTATATGGAGAGATGTAAGAATAGGTGTTTTTTTTCTGGCCTGTTCCACACACATGACTTGTATTAGGAACTCCTTAAGGAATTGTGGACGAGCGTGGCTTACATGATGAATACTCATCTACCAAAGTATCCCTGCATTTCCCACCTCAGGGAGGGCCCCGATGCTTTTCACCTGACCCCTGCTGGGTGTGTAGCAGAAGTTACATTTTGATTTGAGTCTGTTATTTCTTACCGACAGCAGCCCCAACAAGAGGGGCCCCCCCACCTACAACGAGCACATCACCAAACGCGTGGCCTCCAGCCCCGGCCCCCCGGAGGGTCCCAGCCACCCCCGGGAGCCAAGCACACCCCACCGGTACCGCGAGGGCAGGACGGAGCTGCGCAGGGACAAGTCCCCGGGGCGGCCCCTGGAGAGGGAGAAATCCCCGGGGCGGCTGCTGAGCACTCGCAGGGAGCGCTCCCCAGGCCGGCTGTTCGAGGACAGCAGCCGAGGCAGGGTGGCTGTGAGTGGGGCCAGGACTCCCCTTGCTCAAGTCAATAAGGTGAGTCAGGAGCCTGGAGAACTGCTGGCTCCTCGGGAAGAGGCTTGTAGGGAGTGAGGAAGGGCTGGTGGGACTGGGAAGGACAAGAGCAAATCAGATCTTGCCCCTCTGCTCCTCAAATTCTGCTAGAACAGACCCCCCAGGGTGTCACACTCTGGCCCTGTGACCACCTTCCCTAGGCTAGTTCTGTGACTGCAAAAGCTGCTTGACTCCAGAACAGGCTGAAAGCAAAGGTGCATTTACTGGCAGAAATCAAGTGACAGGATTTGAAGTGGGTTAATGGCTGGAGCGAGGAATTGGGAGCCTGCTGTGCTCAGTGTGGTGCTGCCAGTGCCTGCCTCTGTCACTGTTTAAGGCTAAGGCTGCCTGGCAGGGGGCAGGCCTATGTCCTGGCTCCATGGGAGCAGCAGGTGCTGTTCTGCTGCTGGCACCTTGTGCCTGGGAGAGCAATACCAGCACAGTGTAACTGTGGTTTTATTTCCCTGCCAGGTCTGGGACCAGTCTTCAGTGTAAGTCTCAGCTAGACAAAGTTACTCATCTTGACCTGCAGGAAAAAAGGAAACATACTGAGTATCTGCACTCCATCTGTGCTGCCCAGACCGCAAACAGCATTGCTGGGCCAAAGCTCGCTCCGCAGCGGGAGCCGTGGCGCTTCTGAAGATCCTTCGCAGCTCAGTTGATTTCTCTGCACTTTCCTGCACTCCTGTTTTTGCACTTTGTACTACTGTTACTCTTTCAAGCAGTTCATGAACTTTTTGTATCCACTTTAGTCCCTAGCAGTTCATCAAGGAAACGGGACGAGTGTCCCACCCCAGGTCGTTACTGTGGTTAGCACCCCTTACCAGAGAGTTGGTCATAGTTCTGAGACGTGCTGGGAGCCCCTGCTGGCCTGGAAACAGAAGGGCCAAGGTGAGTGAGTCTTTCAATAGGAGCTGTGCTTGGATGTTCTCCACAGAACACGAGAAAAATTACTTCTGATTAGTCTGTTCACCTGCCACTTCTGAAAGTTATTTTGTTCTCACTAAAATTGCTCTAGAGCAGCTCTGATGGGGAGGGAAGAACCCTGCTTTACCCACTCCCCCTGCCCGGCCCTGAGACAAAGTGCATTACCTATAAGCTACTGGGTTGTAAGACTTTATCCAGGTCTTCTGCATGACAGTTCACTGCATGCTGCTGCACCATCACTGGCTGCTCTCTCCTTTTAGGTTGCTTTGCTGAGTAGTGTATTGTACCTCACTTGTAAATTAACCGAAACCTTTAGATTACGCTGCAAAATAACCGTTACTCTGCAAATTTGGCAAGGAAGAGTTAACAAGCCTTATTCTATGGCAAGAATTACAGTCACACCTGTGTTCTCCTCTCAGCACTGGCCACAGTCCCTGCAGCAACGAGTCCTGCCAGCCCCAGCTCCCCGAGGGAGCTCCTGGCTGGCTCCTCCCGGGAGCTGGAGCTTGGCCTCCTCTAAGCTGTCATGGCCTGGGACACTCACAGGGAGCAGCTCTGGCAGGTGCTGACACACCTTCACTTCCCTGTGTCCCACCTCGAGCCTTTGACTGCTTCCTACTCTCTTTGGCTGTGAATATGAAGCAGAGAGCAAATGATTTTCAAAGCAGGTTTTGACCATTCACTCTGCAATAGCAACATCCTAAGTGAACAACCATGTTCTCTACAACTGGAAAGAGCAAAACTGCATCCAATCTTCCCTTGGCGCCACACTTAAAACTTCTGCTAGTCCCTTGCAAGCCTGTGCTAACCTGTTCTAGGAACCCATCAAATTCCAATGCCTTGTCAGTGTCCTTTGGCCAGTTTCATGAATATTGTATTCCGTTCTCTTGTCTGTTGGGTTATTTTCAATCAAATGATTTGGCAGGAAACTTGCTGAAAGTTTTTGTCTCCTGGTCTGAATATTTGGAATGGTCACAGAGATCAGTCTTTAAATCTTTGCATCTCATGGAAGATCTTCAAGACCTCAGAAATGGGCTTGTTGAGTCCTGAAAGTGTATATCTTGTGTCTTGTTCGTGAAATGCTTCCTGCTATAGAAATAGCTCAAAGGACTGTACATATTTACAAGAATCTTTATATTCGTAACAAAAGGGAATTGAATTGGTTTCTACTTTTTTATTGTAAACTGTGCGTTTTTCAACACTAGCTTTTTGTTTTACTGGTGGTTGTGGACAGCCATCTTCAGACACTGGAGGGGCCTCAGCTCAGTCCTCCTCGCTCCCATGAAGAAATATTGTAACATTAAATTGCAATTGAAGCTTGTTAGCATAAATGAGGTTTTAGGTCTCTAAAGTACAGGATTTTTCTTCATTACCTTTTTATTATTGACAAGGGAGGGAACCAGAGGGACAGTTCAAAACTCCACCTGGAAAGTATTGAACTTTGTTGTTGAACAATAACCAAATAAAACAAATAACTATCTTGACTGGCATGGTGAAATGACGGCTTCCTTCTCCCTGGAGTCCCCCTGCCCCTCCTGCCCCCACCAGCACTGGGGCTGGGGAATCCACAGGTGTCACAGCTGCCCCGAGACCTAACCCTGGCAATATTTAGCATTTAATACTTGTGTAAGTGACTTCACTAACCCCAAGCATGTTCACATGACCTAAAACTGGTGCATTTATCCAAATACTTTACTAGAGCAGCAGTGAGCTGTAACCACCTACAGCTAAATCCTGCCCTCATGTGCTCCACCAGTGAGAGGGGTAGAGGTAAAACACGTGTGAGTATCTGGGAAAACAGCCTTGCCCTGGTGAATGACCCCATGCATCCTGAGCTGGAACAAACCCACCTTAATGAACAACTGTGTGCTCTAATGTCAGGTTTGGGATTTATCCCAGCAGCGTCCTCGTAGCAAGGTGGACAGAGACAGTTCCTCATCCCACTGCTGTAACACGCTGGTGCTTTAAGGCCTAATAGCTGCAACTTTAAAAAAAGACCATTCACAAATCCAGTCAGATTGAGTACAACCTGCAGAGTTAATGTACAGCTCAACTTACACCTGCTGGGAAAACTTGCTAGATCAGACTTAAATGTAAATACATCTATTTTTAACTGAACCAGTTTTTACAGGGTCTGAAGTATTCTTTCACAGGAAGAGGTTTTTAATATTCACACTGCTGCCTACAGTAACTTAATTTGTCCTCCTACTGTTCAGTGTTTTTGGTTCTGTGCACATAGCCACCCCCTCAGCCCTGCTAAAGGGCTTGCTGGAGGCTCTGGGGGTGGGTTACCAATGGCTCCTCTTACGTTTTGGTCTACATGACATTCTCCAAGAAAATGCTCTACATAAACCCCGAGCTGCTTGATTTATCTATTGTGCCTACTATGATGTATATGATGAAATGCTGACTTGTTCAATGTTCCTTTCTTTCTTTTACTGTGCACAAAGAATACTTATTTAAAGCTCATTGTTGCAGTCCTATGATGCATGATCCAAATTGTAACAAAACTAAACTAATCCAGAAACTGGTGGAGTAAAAAAAAATTATTATTTATCGAGCCTTTTGATTCCCAAGGACCCTGCACAACTCCAGGCTGTGCTGAAATTCAGGGGGTCGGGGAGGGCAGGGAGCTCTTGTTATTTCTGTACTGGTTTACTCCAGAGCCCCCAAAAGTGACTGTAACAAAAGTCTCTGCATCTACCTTAAAAAATGTGCTCTCCTAGCAACAGCCAAGAATAAACATAACAGCACAGACTGTGAGCTGTGGGTGGGGAATGTAAGTGAGCTAATAAATCCAACTCTTGATCCAGCTTTTGCCTTTGGAGGGAATTGATTCATCCCATTGCAAGAAGGGAACACAGAGTGATTAATCTAATTCATTCACCTGTCAAGCAGAAAACAATCTAGCAAAAAACAATCAAAAGACCCCAAAACCCACCCCCTCAGCAAAACCAGAAAAACCTCTTCTCCTGCTCCTGCTGGAGAGAAAGGCATCTGGGGGGCTGAGGGATGGCACTTACCTGAGGAAGGCTGTGGCTCCTGGCAAGGTCAGCTGAGGCCACAGGAGCCAGGGTACACCTCTCCTCCATCACCTGCTGCCCCTGGGGCCCGTGGGCAGGGAAGGGGGGCAGTGAGGATGGATCCTCACTCCTGGTCACACAGTTTGGCCCCCACAAGCCCAGGCTCTGAGCCCCCCCCACAGCTTTTCTGGGGCTGCAGCTCCTGCACCCAGTGCTCTGCCAGCTGAGACAGGGCAAGGGCTGCAAAGCAAGAATTAAAATAAAAAGCAAGCTTTCTATTCCATCCTGTGGTTCCACCATACCAGCACTGCTAAGAGCCTGGACTGAGTCATGCATATATGGAATTGGGAAAAAATCCACAAAGCTTAGCAAGAACTAATGAGCCTGAATCCCTGAACACTTTCACCTGCCTTTCTGTTCTCTGTGTCCCAAGGTTTCAGCTTCTTTAGTCTTTGACATGAAAAATTTCTTTTTCAACTAGAAAAAAAAAAACAAAAACGAAAACAACCCAAACTTATTAAGCTACTGCTGAGCTTTTCTTGTAGCAAACAAAAATTAGTTCTGGGTCACTCAAATAAGAAACCTGTGCTATCATTTCCCTGCAGACACTGAAAACATTTCAGAGGCAGGACTCCCTCTGACAATACACTCTCACATCTACTTTCTCTGAACACACCTGAAAAAGTTCCTCTACATCACAAATAAACACCAATCCCTCTGTCTTCTTCACCAAGTGCAAGTGGAGAAAGTGTGCCAAGCTACAACTCTGAATGAAAGGTTTACACAACCCACCAAGGCACAAACTGCAAAGCAAGCAATCACAGGTTATAAAAAAATAACAACTCAGGGAAGGTGAGGTAACTAAAGATGGGAAGGGTAATAACAAAGCAAGCCACCCACTTCTCTTGAAAATGTTTTATTTGTTTCTAAAGAGGCTGAAAACAAAAGCAATTCTGTAGTTCAGAATACTAAATACTATCCATAGCACAGAATGAAGAAGAGTTTTCAGAGAAAACCATTGCACTAGACCCAGGTCTACTCAGCTACAGGAGATATTGCAACAAGGCTGGTGAACAGAGCCCAGGATGACAGCCCACCCTCTCCTCCCTCTGTGGCTGGCCCCTCTGCTGCAGCCCTGGCCCCCCTGAGGCTGCTCCCAGAGCTGTGCGGGGTGCTCTCCCCACAGTGGCACAGGGCTGGTTATCATTGGCACAGTTACTGAGCCCCAGGCACCAAAGCAAGCCAAGGGAAGGGCCCAGCAGGGCCCAGCCCAGGCAGGCCTGGGGCACACTGGCAGCACGTTTGCATTAATGTTGCATTTGTTTTGGGATAAAACAGGCTGTGGGCATCGAGGACAGGCAGCCTGGCCTTGCTATCATCACTTAGGAAACAGAAACAGAACACAAGGGTGCCCAGCTCAGCCCTGGCACAGAGGGCTGTGGGGCTGCTGCAGCCAACACGCTGCAATGGTGCACACAGAGGGGCAGGTTTGGCCACTGGCACACAGGACACTCACAGTCCAACCAGGCTCTTACTGAGGGACTAATTCCTAATCTGAATCCATCCCTTTCCTTACAGCTCCCTACAGATTAAGGAAGTCCTCATCAGTAACAGCAAGAGAAACCGGTTTCCAAAAGCAGATTACTGCCAAGACACAGTGACGATTTACAGAAAAATCCAGCCATTAAAAACAATTGTCTTTACCAGAAATTCCACAGGGGAAAAGTATTTCAGTTCTCCTGAAGAGAAAAACTACAGAGCTATTCACAGTAGAAACAGTGCACCCCAGTCTACCGTAAAATAATAATGAGCTTGTAGGTGATTATGTTGCTGATTCTGCCCAGAAAAGGCTGCTACAAAAAGATCATCAATATTCACACCTACTTCAGCCAGGCAAGTTTGGAACTTGCTACTGAAATGACTGTGTTTGATGAGTTATGGAAGCAGTAATAAGCTTGCTTTTGCTGAGTGTTATGCTCAAATTAGATTCCACAAGAATCCTGAACTTTCTAGACTTTGGGCTGACAGACTCATAGCCTGCCTCGCTGCTAAAGCTCTTTGATCCATTCCTGCCCTTCCAGTTTTCAGCCTAATTAAATTGGTGGGGTTCTGACTGAGCTGGTGACGGGCACTGACACGTTTGCCACCTGTCTAGTTGCCACGAAGCTGCCGTTTCCAAGAACTTCCAGGGTGGTACTAGGAAAATAAGGCAAATACAGGAGAACCTGGAATTCTCAGAAACAATATGAAATCAAGAGTTCATTTGCTACAGCACAGAGTAGAAATGTGTTTGGTTAAGTGAAGCATTTTTTTCCAAGACTGCACTGGCCCAGATCGATTGGTCACAAACAACTCTGATGCTCATATTGGCTTGTACAGCAAAGTGGTCACGTATTTCTTCTTGTACCGATGTGTGGCACTGAGCACCATCACCCCATCCTACAGCAGAGGGAAACCAGTGAGTGTGTGGCACGGGGATCTAAAAGCTGCCCATGTGGAGAANAAGTTGTTCTCTTTCCACTCCCTTGAGCAGCCTGTGCTGCAGGGATATATGGACTTGCCAGGAAAAGGTGACCATTGCCATTATAAATACCTTTTCCTACAATTTTACCCAGCACTCCAGCACGAGCCCACCTGGAGATACCAAACCCACGGTACCTCGGGCCTGCCATCTCCTCAGGGGCCATCTACTTGGCCTCCTCCTACCAGGACAAGCTAAGGGTCATCTGCTGTAAGGGCAACCTCGTGAAGGAGACCAACAACGAGCAGCAGCAGCAGCCACAGCACCACAGAGGCTCCTCTGCCACGCGCAGGTACGGTGACATCGGGGTGTCACAGTCCCCCCCTCCTGCTGCCTTTACCCTGATGTGGTGGGATCCCCTCGTCCTGCTCTTAGAGAGGGAGGCTGGTGATAACCTGTTACTGTAATGCTGGAATAGTCATTGATGTTTTAAAACCCAGAAGGAAAGAAACTTCATCTCTCTAGGAAGATGTGGATAATCTCTACAAATGCTTTGTGATCTTCTGCTGGTTTACTTTGATGCTGTGCTCAAGCTCTGACTTTGAAGCTTGGTGACCTCAGATGCTGCTGATGTGACACTAAACATGGCTTGGCTGTAACAAGCTCTAAAGATTTCTGTCAGATAGTGAGTCTGCCTTAGGGAGACAGCATTGGGAAGTTGTGATGTGATACTTCACACAGGTGAATAAGTACTGTGGCCACTGTGCACAGGAGGCAGAGAAACTGAGGTTTGTAGCTCATTCCAGCCTGGTTGCAACATCCCAGAAAATTCTGGGTGTGAAAATTCGGATATCAAATTTTAGTGTATTTTTATATGGAGAGATGTAAGAATAGGTGTTTTTTTTCTGGCCTGTTCCACACACATGACTTGTATTAGGAACTCCTTAAGGAATTGTGGACGAGCGTGGCTTACATGATGAATACTCATCTACCAAAGTATCCCTGCATTTCCCACCTCAGGGAGGGCCCCGATGCTTTTCACCTGACCCCTGCTGGGTGTGTAGCAGAAGTTACATTTTGATTTGAGTCTGTTATTTCTTACCGACAGCAGCCCCAACAAGAGGGGCCCCCCCACCTACAACGAGCACATCACCAAACGCGTGGCCTCCAGCCCCGGCCCCCCGGAGGGTCCCAGCCACCCCCGGGAGCCAAGCACACCCCACCGGTACCGCGAGGGCAGGACGGAGCTGCGCAGGGACAAGTCCCCGGGGCGGCCCCTGGAGAGGGAGAAATCCCCGGGGCGGCTGCTGAGCACTCGCAGGGAGCGCTCCCCAGGCCGGCTGTTCGAGGACAGCAGCCGAGGCAGGGTGGCTGTGAGTGGGGCCAGGACTCCCCTTGCTCAAGTCAATAAGGTGAGTCAGGAGCCTGGAGAACTGCTGGCTCCTCGGGAAGAGGCTTGTAGGGAGTGAGGAAGGGCTGGTGGGACTGGGAAGGACAAGAGCAAATCAGATCTTGCCCCTCTGCTCCTCAAATTCTGCTAGAACAGACCCCCCAGGGTGTCACACTCTGGCCCTGTGACCACCTTCCCTAGGCTAGTTCTGTGACTGCAAAAGCTGCTTGACTCCAGAACAGGCTGAAAGCAAAGGTGCATTTACTGGCAGAAATCAAGTGACAGGATTTGAAGTGGGTTAATGGCTGGAGCGAGGAATTGGGAGCCTGCTGTGCTCAGTGTGGTGCTGCCAGTGCCTGCCTCTGTCACTGTTTAAGGCTAAGGCTGCCTGGCAGGGGGCAGGCCTATGTCCTGGCTCCATGGGAGCAGCAGGTGCTGTTCTGCTGCTGGCACCTTGTGCCTGGGAGAGCAATACCAGCACAGTGTAACTGTGGTTTTATTTCCCTGCCAGGTCTGGGACCAGTCTTCAGTGTAAGTCTCAGCTAGACAAAGTTACTCATCTTGACCTGCAGGAAAAAAGGAAACATACTGAGTATCTGCACTCCATCTGTGCTGCCCAGACCGCAAACAGCATTGCTGGGCCAAAGCTCGCTCCGCAGCGGGAGCCGTGGCGCTTCTGAAGATCCTTCGCAGCTCAGTTGATTTCTCTGCACTTTCCTGCACTCCTGTTTTTGCACTTTGTACTACTGTTACTCTTTCAAGCAGTTCATGAACTTTTTGTATCCACTTTAGTCCCTAGCAGTTCATCAAGGAAACGGGACGAGTGTCCCACCCCAGGTCGTTACTGTGGTTAGCACCCCTTACCAGAGAGTTGGTCATAGTTCTGAGACGTGCTGGGAGCCCCTGCTGGCCTGGAAACAGAAGGGCCAAGGTGAGTGAGTCTTTCAATAGGAGCTGTGCTTGGATGTTCTCCACAGAACACGAGAAAAATTACTTCTGATTAGTCTGTTCACCTGCCACTTCTGAAAGTTATTTTGTTCTCACTAAAATTGCTCTAGAGCAGCTCTGATGGGGAGGGAAGAACCCTGCTTTACCCACTCCCCCTGCCCGGCCCTGAGACAAAGTGCATTACCTATAAGCTACTGGGTTGTAAGACTTTATCCAGGTCTTCTGCATGACAGTTCACTGCATGCTGCTGCACCATCACTGGCTGCTCTCTCCTTTTAGGTTGCTTTGCTGAGTAGTGTATTGTACCTCACTTGTAAATTAACCGAAACCTTTAGATTACGCTGCAAAATAACCGTTACTCTGCAAATTTGGCAAGGAAGAGTTAACAAGCCTTATTCTATGGCAAGAATTACAGTCACACCTGTGTTCTCCTCTCAGCACTGGCCACAGTCCCTGCAGCAACGAGTCCTGCCAGCCCCAGCTCCCCGAGGGAGCTCCTGGCTGGCTCCTCCCGGGAGCTGGAGCTTGGCCTCCTCTAAGCTGTCATGGCCTGGGACACTCACAGGGAGCAGCTCTGGCAGGTGCTGACACACCTTCACTTCCCTGTGTCCCACCTCGAGCCTTTGACTGCTTTCTACTCTCTTTGGCTGTGAATATGAAGCAGAGAGCAAATGATTTTCAAAGCAGGTTTTGACCATTCACTCTGCAATAGCAACATCCTAAGTGAACAACCATGTTCTCTACAACTGGAAAGAGCAAAACTGCATCCAATCTTCCCTTGGCGCCACACTTAAAACTTCTGCTAGTCCCTTGCAAGCCTGTGCTAACCTGTTCTAGGAACCCATCAAATTCCAATGCCTTGTCAGTGTCCTTTGGCCAGTTTCATGAATATTGTATTCCGTTCTCTTGTCTGTTGGGTTATTTTCAATCAAATGATTTGGCAGGAAACTTGCTGAAAGTTTTTGTCTCCTGGTCTGAATATTTGGAATGGTCACAGAGATCAGTCTTTAAATCTTTGCATCTCATGGAAGATCTTCAAGACCTCAGAAATGGGCTTGTTGAGTCCTGAAAGTGTATATCTTGTGTCTTGTTCGTGAAATGCTTCCTGCTATAGAAATAGCTCAAAGGACTGTACATATTTACAAGAATCTTTATATTCGTAACAAAAGGGAATTGAATTGGTTTCTACTTTTTTATTGTAAACTGTGCGTTTTTCAACACTAGCTTTTTGTTTTACTGGTGGTTGTGGACAGCCATCTTCAGACACTGGAGGGGCCTCAGCTCAGTCCTCCTCGCTCCCATGAAGAAATATTGTAACATTAAATTGCAATTGAAGCTTGTTAGCATAAATGAGGTTTTAGGTCTCTAAAGTACAGGATTTTTCTTCATTACCTTTTTATTATTGACAAGGGAGGGAACCAGAGGGACAGTTCAAAACTCCACCTGGAAAGTATTGAACTTTGTTGTTGAACAATAACCAAATAAAACAAATAACTATCTTGACTGGCATGGTGAAATGACGGCTTCCTTCTCCCTGGAGTCCCCCTGCCCCTCCTGCCCCCACCAGCACTGGGGCTGGGGAATCCACAGGTGTCACAGCTGCCCCGAGACCTAACCCTGGCAATATTTAGCATTTAATACTTGTGTAAGTGACTTCACTAACCCCAAGCATGTTCACATGACCTAAAACTGGTGCATTTATCCAAATACTTTACTAGAGCAGCAGTGAGCTGTAACCACCTACAGCTAAATCCTGCCCTCATGTGCTCCACCAGTGAGAGGGGTAGAGGTAAAACACGTGTGAGTATCTGGGAAAACAGCCTTGCCCTGGTGAATGACCCCATGCATCCTGAGCTGGAACAAACCCACCTTAATGAACAACTGTGTGCTCTAATGTCAGGTTTGGGATTTATCCCAGCAGCGTCCTCGTAGCAAGGTGGACAGAGACAGTTCCTCATCCCACTGCTGTAACACGCTGGTGCTTTAAGGCCTAATAGCTGCAACTTTAAAAAAAGACCATTCACAAATCCAGTCAGATTGAGTACAACCTGCAGAGTTAATGTACAGCTCAACTTACACCTGCTGGGAAAACTTGCTAGATCAGACTTAAATGTAAATACATCTATTTTTAACTGAACCAGTTTTTACAGGGTCTGAAGTATTCTTTCACAGGAAGAGGTTTTTAATATTCACACTGCTGCCTACAGTAACTTAATTTGTCCTCCTACTGTTCAGTGTTTTTGGTTCTGTGCACATAGCCACCCCCTCAGCCCTGCTAAAGGGCTTGCTGGAGGCTCTGGGGGTGGGTTACCAATGGCTCCTCTTACGTTTTGGTCTACATGACATTCTCCAAGAAAATGCTCTACATAAACCCCGAGCTGCTTGATTTATCTATTGTGCCTACTATGATGTATATGATGAAATGCTGACTTGTTCAATGTTCCTTTCTTTCTTTTACTGTGCACAAAGAATACTTATTTAAAGCTCATTGTTGCAGTCCTATGATGCATGATCCAAATTGTAACAAAACTAAACTAATCCAGAAACTGGTGGAGTAAAAAAAAATTATTATTTATCGAGCCTTTTGATTCCCAAGGACCCTGCACAACTCCAGGCTGTGCTGAAATTCAGGGGGTCGGGGAGGGCAGGGAGCTCTTGTTATTTCTGTACTGGTTTACTCCAGAGCCCCCAAAAGTGACTGTAACAAAAGTCTCTGCATCTACCTTAAAAAATGTGCTCTCCTAGCAACAGCCAAGAATAAACATAACAGCACAGACTGTGAGCTGTGGGTGGGGAATGTAAGTGAGCTAATAAATCCAACTCTTGATCCAGCTTTTGCCTTTGGAGGGAATTGATTCATCCCATTGCAAGAAGGGAACACAGTGTGATTAATCTAATTCATTCACCTGTCAAGCAGAAAACAATCTAGCAAAAAACAATCAAAAGACCCCAAAACCCACCCCCTCAGCAAAACCAGAAAAACCTCTTCTCCTGCTCCTGCTGGAGAGAAAGGCATCTGGGGGGCTGAGGGATGGCACTTACCTGAGGAAGGCTGTGGCTCCTGGCAAGGTCAGCTGAGGCCACAGGAGCCAGGGTACACCTCTCCTCCATCACCTGCTGCCCCTGGGGCCCGTGGGCAGGGAAGGGGGGCAGTGAGGATGGATCCTCACTCCTGGTCACACAGTTTGGCCCCCACAAGCCCAGGCTCTGAGCCCCCCCCACAGCTTTTCTGGGGCTGCAGCTCCTGCACCCAGTGCTCTGCCAGCTGAGACAGGGCAAGGGCTGCAAAGCAAGAATTAAAATAAAAAGCAAGCTTTCTATTCCATCCTGTGGTTCCACCATACCAGCACTGCTAAGAGCCTGGACTGAGTCATGCATATATGGAATTGGGAAAAAATCCACAAAGCTTAGCAAGAACTAATGAGCCTGAATCCCTGAACACTTTCACCTGCCTTTCTGTTCTCTGTGTCCCAAGGTTTCAGCTTCTTTAGTCTTTGACATGAAAAATTTCTTTTTCAACTAGAAAAAAAAAAACAAAAACGAAAACAACCCAAACTTATTAAGCTACTGCTGAGCTTTTCTTGTAGCAAACAAAAATTAGTTCTGGGTCACTCAAATAAGAAACCTGTGCTATCATTTCCCTGCAGACACTGAAAACATTTCAGAGGCAGGACTCCCTCTGACAATACACTCTCACATCTACTTTCTCTGAACACACCTGAAAAAGTTCCTCTACATCACAAATAAACACCAATCCCTCTGTCTTCTTCACCAAGTGCAAGTGGAGAAAGTGTGCCAAGCTACAACTCTGAATGAAAGGTTTACACAACCCACCAAGGCACAAACTGCAAAGCAAGCAATCACAGGTTATAAAAAAATAACAACTCAGGGAAGGTGAGGTAACTAAAGATGGGAAGGGTAATAACAAAGCAAGCCACCCACTTCTCTTGAAAATGTTTTATTTGTTTCTAAAGAGGCTGAAAACAAAAGCAATTCTGTAGTTCAGAATACTAAATACTATCCATAGCACAGAATGAAGAAGAGTTTTCAGAGAAAACCATTGCACTAGACCCAGGTCTACTCAGCTACAGGAGATATTGCAACAAGGCTGGTGAACAGAGCCCAGGATGACAGCCCACCCTCTCCTCCCTCTGTGGCTGGCCCCTCTGCTGCAGCCCTGGCCCCCCTGAGGCTGCTCCCAGAGCTGTGCGGGGTGCTCTCCCCACAGTGGCACAGGGCTGGTTATCATTGGCACAGTTACTGAGCCCCAGGCACCAAAGCAAGCCAAGGGAAGGGCCCAGCAGGGCCCAGCCCAGGCAGGCCTGGGGCACACTGGCAGCACGTTTGCATTAATGTTGCGTTTGTTTTGGGATAAAACAGGCTGTGGGCATCGAGGACAGGCAGCCTGGCCTTGCTATCATCACTTAGGAAACAGAAACAGAACACAAGGGTGCCCAGCTCAGCCCTGGCACAGAGGGCTGTGGGGCTGCTGCAGCCAACACGCTGCAATGGTGCACACAGAGGGGCAGGTTTGGCCACTGGCACACAGGACACTCACAGTCCAACCAGGCTCTTACTGAGGGACTAATTCCTAATCTGAATCCATCCCTTTCCTTACAGCTCCCTACAGATTAAGGAAGTCCTCATCAGTAACAGCAAGAGAAACCGGTTTCCAAAAGCAGATTACTGCCAAGACACAGTGACGATTTACAGAAAAATCCAGCCATTAAAAACAATTGTCTTTACCAGAAATTCCACAGGGGAAAAGTATTTCAGTTCTCCTGAAGAGAAAAACTACAGAGCTATTCACAGTAGAAACAGTGCACCCCAGTCTACCGTAAAATAATAATGAGCTTGTAGGTGATTATGTTGCTGATTCTGCCCAGAAAAGGCTGCTACAAAAAGATCATCAATATTCACACCTACTTCAGCCAGGCAAGTTTGGAACTTGCTACTGAAATGACTGTGTTTGATGAGTTATGGAAGCAGTAATAAGCTTGCTTTTGCTGAGTGTTATGCTCAAATTAGATTCCACAAGAATCCTGAACTTTCTAGACTTTGGGCTGACAGACTCATAGCCTGCCTCGCTGCTAAAGCTCTTTGATCCATTCCTGCCCTTCCAGTTTTCAGCCTAATTAAATTGGTGGGGTTCTGACTGAGCTGGTGACGGGCACTGACACGTTTGCCACCTGTCTAGTTGCCACGAAGCTGCCGTTTCCAAGAACTTCCAGGGTGGTACTAGGAAAATAAGGCAAATACAGGAGAACCTGGAATTCTCAGAAACAATATGAAATCAAGAGTTCATTTGCTACAGCACAGAGTAGAAATGTGTTTGGTTAAGTGAAGCATTTTTTTCCAAGACTGCACTGGCCCAGATCGATTGGTCACAAACAACTCTGATGCTCATATTGGCTTGTACAGCAAAGTGGTCACGTATTTCTTCTTGTACCGATGTGTGGCACTGAGCACCATCACCCCATCCTACAGCAGAGGGAAACCAGTGAGTGTGTGGCACGGGGATCTAAAAGCTGCCCATGTGGAGAACATGGCCAGGCCTCTCACCTTGATGGAGAGCGCGTAGAGGTGGTTCAGCATGACGTGGTTGGGCTCGGGGAGCAGAGCGGGGTCGCACTGGGGACAGGAGAGACAGTGTGAGAACAGCAGAACTCACAGCTCACTCACCAGAGCTGTGGGGTGACAAACACCGTCTGTGACCAGCCATACCCCCAGTACATCCCTGCTGCTTGCCCTGAGTCCACCACTAACACAGCCACTGCTGCAGAACAACCCAAGGCCCCTCTGAGTGAAACCCTCTGCATCCTCACCATGACCATGAAACAGAGAGCAGCTACCCCTCATGTGCTTCTGGCACCTTACTAGTCCAGAAGATTAAGGTTTTGGAAGAAAACCAGCAATCTAGTTTTCAATTTTGAAGAGAGTCAAGTAAAAAAATAAATTTACTTCAGATGAATCAATCTGGACATGTACAATAAGCAACTTACCAACGTGGCAACTATCCTAAGGTTTTTCCTAAGCTGTTCCTTGTCTGTTCCCAGATTTTTTTCCCCATCTCTTCCCACCCTCAAGGCCATTATTCAGCAAAACAAACTGAAGTACTCACAGAAATGCCTGTGTCCTTGTTCAGGATGACCTGCAACAGGTGTGGGGGCAGAATGGGTGGTGATTTAAAGCGCTCCTCTGCCTTACAAACATAGGGCTCCTGGTGATATGGTCCTGGGGGAGAACTGGACAGCTCTGCCAGAGAGATGGTAAATATTTAATCCTAAACACTTTGTAAGAATATCTGCTCTTTGTAAGCACACGTGGCCAAAAGAAATCAATGGCACCCAAGCACAACAACTGCAGCAGCTGGTGTGGTGCCAGAGGATCAGTCACTGCCCAGGAGGGGATTTAAGATGCCCAAAGTCTGCCTTGAAATGAGCTCTGAGGATTTGGGCAGCAGAGTTCTGAGGGCCTGACTGCACTCCAGAACTCCTCAGTCACCTCTGCCCAGCAAACACCCCACAGTGCACAGGCTGCTTTATGTTAAAGACAGGGTTATGAAAAGAGCTACAGGACAGCAGGGGAAGGCACCTACTAGAATCTCCTCCTGGCTTTGTCTCACAAATAACACTTTGTCCAGAGCAAAGTTGCACAGAGTAAAAAGGTATTTGTGATTCCTGCCCACATTCACAGGGCCTGACACAAGTGGAGATTAATCTGTACTGGAGCTTTAGCTCCAAATGAAAAGGAAAATTAAATTTTTAACAGCTCTAAAAAGCATGATATAAAATTACCAGTATGTTCATACCAGACATGTCTGAACACTTTTGGGAGTCCACCATCAAAGCATCAAACACTTCAAAGTCCGTTTTCTTCACCTGGATGATGTTGTTGACAGTACCCAGCTGGCTGGTTACTACTGGCTGGGGAGACACAAGATACAAAAGTCAGAATGAATAAAGCTTGTGGGGCAATTGGATTCACAAACCTACACAATGAGTGTCACCAAGAATAAGGTATATTGCTTTCAGCATATGATGGAGCCAGATATGAAAAGGGCTTAGTTTTAGGTTAAGAGCAAGTGCAGGATTAAGGATGGGGAGAGAAAAATGCCAGTTGAAGCTGCCAGGCCCACAGCTCTCAACTGATTCTTGGGCCACAGACCAGGGAGGGTGCCAGGTCTGGGCTGAAGTTACCAGTGACACCAGGACTAAGCTTTACCTCCAGCTCTACAGGGTTTATGGAGCCAGGCTCAGACCTGCAAGGCCTGATTAGGACACAGTCTGGCTGGTCCTGCTGGTTTGCTACAAAGCTAAGGCTGGAGTCCAAGGCAGAGGGTTCAAATGACTGAATGCACTGCAAGGTAAATTCTGTGAGGTTTGCCAAGGCAGCAAGAAGGAACCAGCAGGAGTGAATGCTGAGTTCACTGAAGCTGGTGGGGATGGCTGGGTGGGCTGGGGTTAAAGCTCATTTTAGAGCACAGGAGGAAGAACAGGCCTGGTAGATTTTGGCACAACTACTGGACTATGAAAAGATCTAGAGCAGCAATCCTGGCACAGAGAGCCAGTGCAGCACTGTGAGACCTGGGCTGTCAGCAATGCTACAGTGCTCTAAATGGCAGTTTGGCACTGGGCAAGAAAAGCTTGGCATCACTTTAATGGCCAAGAGATCCTGTTCCTCATTTGTTACATCTCCTGCCCTCTGAGGCTCAGTCTGATGCTGCCACCTAGTCCTGCTGGGAGCAGAAACCTCTATCCCACCAGCTTCACCAGCCAGCTCCTGCTGTTAACTGATGCCTTCTCTCTGAAAGGACCAGTTCATGGGAGAGAAACCAGCCAGGTTCTCACTTCAGGTGCCTCAATGAATTAACAGTGACTCCAAGCAAAAGTTACCTCTGCAGGATCGTGTGTCCACTGCCCATCCACAAAGAACTTGTACTGGTGCTCTCCTTCTGGCAGGTCCAGGATTGCCACAAAGTTATTGTGACTGGAATTGAAGACAAACAATCAGCCCTGAAAGGTTCTGAAAAGTACTATATGACCTATAAACTGTGACACACAGCACAAGCCTCTGCCATGTGCAAACCCTTAAAAAGGCAGTGCTGCATTCAAGAGACTCTCTGATGCAACCTAAAGGTAAAGAATCAAATTATGATTAATGTTAATGGTAATTTCCTCAGTGACAGAAAGTTCCCCCACGTTCCTGACATCAAGTGACTGGCACTGAGCTTTTGTAAAGTCACCCTCACATCCTCATGCTACTTGTTAGTACACGAGACCTTTCTATCTGTGAGACTCCTGCTGATGGAACAAGAACAGCTTTCTCATATTTCCTTGCCTTTCAATATTTGCCTTCATAAACTGCATTTCCCAAATGCCTATGAAATAAATGAACAATGACTAGATAAAAGCAGCAACTTGATACTTCTGAGTTACTCTGGGGCTGAATAGCTGCTGCTTGGCAATTTTGATACTCCCGTGCTGTGAACTTCCAGATTCTTCAGAAGGCTTTACCAGCATCTCAAAAAGCTGAGGAACAGCTGATGCTCAGCTGCCACTTTCCTTCTGCTCAGGTATGGAGTGCAAGCATCCCACCACAGAGCTGGATGTGAAATTTATGTCTGGAATAACAAGCTCTTCTACTTGAGTGTACCAGATTCAGTAAAGTGATTTTATCCAGCCTCTAAAGAGGTCCAAATGCTTCCTTTCCCAGAATACATAATATGACAACAGACAAACCTATCCTTTGTTTTGTAAAGAGACACTTTTATCCTTTTTTCAGATTCATTTCACCATTTCCTGTCTCCCAGGCTTTCCACTCAAGAGTGTGACAGTAATACTGATGTTCCACTGGCCTTTCTTCCAGCTCCCATCTCAATAATTTATTTCACGTGCACAGAACAAGTCTCCCATGCCATTTTATCAGGCCACAGTGCTCCTCCCTTAAGTTTCCTAGGGGATTAAGGTCCTTTCTGCACCAGTGACAGTGCAGGCAGCCACACGCACTGAGATGAGACACACCAGGACCTGGGAGATCAGTCTTTCATGGATATGTCATCACTGACAGACAACAGGGCTCAGATCAACAGCTAAACTCAGACTCTGTGCCATACATTAAGCTTTAAATTTTTGAAAAAATCCACACTGGTGTAAATGAAATACTTACTCAGGTACTGAATTAAGCAGAGCTCCAGAGCTCTCTGGCAGGAAGAAGCAGTTGGGACCTTAATATGGATTTATTCTCTGGATTGTGTAGTTTACCTGCAGTGTCCCAGGCTCAGATTTTCCTAAGCAGAATCTGGACCCTTTGAGCTGAGAAAAAGCCACTGATATGGCAACAACACACAGGTGTCATCAGAGACACTGTGCTTAGAACCAGCTTCCCCTTCCACACCCCTGGCACAGACTGCACAACAGGGACTGGTTTGGGTCATTCCTGTGTGGTACCCAGTGAACAAATCACTCTTTTAAAACTGACACACAGCTCCACTTCCCTCCTGTGCCACCCAAGAAACAACGTCTTCTTATCACAGGGCTTAAGGAGCAGTAAATCCCAGCACAATCCCCCCCTGACCACCTTTCTCACAGCACCGAGCACTCCCAGTCTGTGGGAGCAGCACTGCAGCAGCAGTTTATTACCTCCTTGTCAGGGGAATTTTGCTCCAGTTGTTGAAGGACCCTGACAAATAAACTTCCTTCCCTCCTCCAGTCCAGCGGAACACTGTCGGCCGGGCTTGGGTGGGGGTTTTATCATTCACTTCCAGGTCTTGCTGCCAAGCCAGAAACTCTTCTTTCTCCAATGGAGCCTGCAAGCACATTTCTGAATCAGGAGTTCTTTCCTGGCACTGAGACAACCTGTGTTGTACTGAAGGCTTTCTTTGCCCTCAGGCACCATTCTCTAAGATAAAAGTCTGCTACAAGTAGTTTTTGTCAGATGGAGAATATAAACTGCATCTCTAGATTCAGTTCACCAGTTCATTTGCACACATTCTGCAAAGATGTTAAAGCCTTCCAAATGTGCAGAAAGAGCAGAATGCAAAATAATGCCACTCTCTCCAGCTTCAATTAGGTTAAAAAGAAATTACTTGAGCTCACCAAAGTGTTTAAAATACAAAGATATAAAAAGAGGGAGATAAATAATCAAGAAGAAATACATTTACGAAGCATTTAGGTTGTACAAATATTATAGGCACAGAATTCAGAGTTGGCAGAAAGACCATGAGCCGCCTGTAGAAAACAGTTCTGGTCCAACAGGTAAAATCCAAGTGCAATTTTCTGATAGATGTTCTTATGAAACACGACATGCAGCAAGGCATTTCCAACAACCCACCTCACACTGAGCAAAAAATATAACAGATCTTTTGATATGGAAAACAACAGGCAGGTAAAATGTCACTGGTATCTGCAAAGGCCTTAAGGATTCAAAGGAAGCTGGGGCACTGCCCTTAGCTTAATTTCACCTTAATTCATGGTGGAAACCATGCTGTTGTTATTGATGGGCTCTCTCTCCTTGGCACAGGAAGCAAAGGGAGATGGTCAGTTTTGTGTTATCTCCAGGGCAGAATCACTGCAGGTTGGTCACAAACAGCCCCACAACCCACAGCACTGCCAAGCCAGTAAGTCTGGAAGGCAAACCCAAGCCAGCAGTACCTTCATTTCCTCTGAGTGGAACAAGTCTGCATCCTCAGGGCTGTCCATCAGGATCTTCGGCCTGTCCCCGTCCTTGGTGGCTCCCCCTGAGCCGTCCCCTCGGGCCCCCTTGTGCCCATGGCGCTCCAGCCCCGCTCGCTCGCTGCTCGTGTTCCCCATTCCCGAGGATCTAAAGGAGCAGGAAAAGCCAGGTTAACACGGCTACTTCCAAAGCCAGAACCCCAGCGGGCAGGAGAGCGAACTCATCAGTGGGGCTGGGCTGCCTTTCCGGGCAGAAGAGCCTCAGGAACCTGATTAACCCAAGGAGGTGTCACTGTAAAGCGATGCCACGCTCAGTTCAAAGACTAAACGACAATTTCCAGCCCTCTCCGTACCGTGCTCAGCACTGGGCACACGGGGACAGAGCCAGGGCTCGTCCTGTGCTCCTCACAGAGCCCCGGGGCAGCCCAAACCCCCGCGGGGCTCTGTCAGCCCACGGACCACGGGAACCAGAAACCCCACAGAACCACGGGAACCACAGACCCCCCACGGAACCACCACGGGAACCAGAGGGCTGGCGGGGCCATCGAGCCCAGCCCCAGGCCCTGCCCAGGGCACCCCCGGCCCTGCCCCGCACGGACGGCACGGCCCACCGGGGTCCCGCAGGGTGCGGCCCCGGGGCAGNCCTGCTCCATCCCCATCCCACCAATGTATTTCTCTAACAATTCCCCATCCCATTCTCTCTTTACCCCTCAGCTCTCCTCCAGCTGCCGCTGCCTTTCCCCTCTGTTCCAACAGCCCTAAGGCCATAAAGCTGCCCCTGTCCCTTCACCACCACTGCTTTTTGCTTCTTTTTTCTTTTTAATAGCCAAAAGGAGACTAGTCCTGCAGCTGTAAGAAATAAAGCAAAACACCTACCTATCCTAGGGACTTAAATCAGTAAACATTTCTAGTTAGGAAAAGAAAATATTTAGCCAAAAGATGTGTAATTGTTTGTCTAAGCCCTAAAAATGTATGTTTTAGGTAATTTACGAGATGTTTGTGTAGCTCAGAAGGATGTGCAATGACTGATGTGACTTAGAAGGGTATGCAGCAATTAACCACGGAGTTCACAGTATCCTCGGTGAAATCCACTCTGTAAACTGGCTGAAATGTTACTTCTGTGGAGCTACATTTTGTAAGGTACAGGCCCTGTGCCCTCCCACCTTAATAAAGGTACTTTGGCTCACAGTCTGGCTGTGGGTTGGTTCCTTTGAACCAGAGCTGCTGTTGGTTTGGTATTTCACACAGCAAATTCCTTGCCTCCAAACCCAATTGTGTTCTCCCCAGTTTTGGGGGGGTTTTTAGGGTACCAGGGCACACACCTCTGTGTCTGCAGTGCAGGGCTCCATCTCTTGCCCACCTGCACAAGAGCCAGACAGCAACAGCGCCTTCACTTGGGGCCTGCCTTTGCTTCTTTGCAATGCTTTCTCTTACTTCTAAGAACCCCAGAGAGGTTACAAACTGCAGGGTGAGGGCTGCTAATAGCTCACCAGGCTGTGGTATCCAATCTATGTTAGGTACAAGCACTATTCAGTTTAAACTCTGATATTAAATGTGATGGTTCCTCCCTACAGGGTGATGGACCTTCCATCCATGGTGTGCTACATGCCCAAACCTTTGGGAATTGCCTGTGTCCATGGCCTCTGTCCTGTCCATAGGTATCAGCCTCTTGGTGGCTGAGCCTCACTCCTTCTCACTGCCCTCTCATTCCACCCTGACTCTTGCCTTCCCTGGCTGGGCCAGGTGGGTGTAGCCCAGTCCTGCAGCCATCAGCCCACAGCTCATTTTGGGAGGTGCTGGTCCTCGTGAATATCGAGGCCAGGATGAAATTACACCATGAAAACCACCTCCTGGCCCTGCCTCCTCCTGGGCATGGCTGATGCACAGTCCTCACATTCACTGCAGTGCTGTTTTCTCCCATCAGGTTGAGTGGGAGCCCAATTCCCTCACAGCTGTTAATGCAGGAGATGTGGGAAGCAAGAGATTAGCTCAAGACGTGCCACAGGGGCCTGGCAGAGCTCATCCTCCCACTGATTTTCTGGAACTCTGTAGTTTTGCTCCTCCCTTTAGCAGCATGTGTGACTTTTTGCCTCCTTCCGTGCTTTCCAGCCTGAAGGGCATAAAAACTCTCCCTCTTCCCCTCCCTCCAGGACCAGCCTCTACATTGCAAAAGAAGATTACAAAATACCTTTTCTACCTCTGCCCCTTTACGTACCTGTCTTAACCTTCCTTCTCTTATTACCAGATGAGGATGAAACAGATGGGAAGCTGCTTCACATTCTTCCAGCAGGACTTCCATATGTGTCACAAATGGGGCTCCTGGTTAACTTCCCTGGTGAAAATATCAGTGTCACTTGCCATTGAAATAATTTATCTCAACTCTCTAGTTTTCTGAACTGCCATGTCTCTCAGGTGGGAGACACAGCAACAGCCCACTCAGGCTTAGCTCTCACTATGCACTCCCAACACTAGGGTGAAAGGGTCAGGGGAAAACAGAGCTGACTAATTCTGAATAAGAAATTCCCTTCAAAAAAGCACAGTCCACTTTGGAACTGTTAACAGCCCATAAACCAAGATAAAAATAACTGATTAAATGCTTTTTCTGGTGTCCTGGCTGTGCTACACCACCTCCTGGAGCACTGGGGGATTTTTAAAGCAGATGCTTGGAAAACACCTGGAGGATATGAAGAGGCAGGTGGTCTCTGTTAGTCACCATGTCAGGAGCCACAAGCAAAGCTCAGCTGCTTTTCCCCCTCACTCACTCCTACTTTCTTTAGCAAACATGAACTAGACCTGGCCTGACTATTAAACCTCACCCAGAGCATCTTATTCAGAAATTAATTTTAAGGCAATTTGGTTCTTGACTCATAAGATGATGAGGCTCAGCAGACCTGGTCAAGGTTCTAACAATCATTACAGAACACTTTTGATGCTGTACAGGCTGAGGGGTCAAATGAAGTGACATCTTTACTACTGAGTCATTCTACCCACTTGGAGATATCACTTACCACCTTTCTTCATCAGCTGACTCATTTTAAGAGACAGTAAGGACCAAACAGGATCTGAGGTCAGGAGAGATCTGTATTAGGGGAATGCATATCTTATTAGATGAGGTGAAGAATGGCCTTACAGACCTTTCAGGCACAAAAGTCAGGGGTGGCACTCACCAATCACTGTGCTTTAGGCCAGAATCTCTCATTTTCACTGCTGGGATTATCTCCTGCAGTTGACTGAAATCAAAAGACAATTTAGCCCTCATTGAACACTGGTTGAAATGTGAAGACAAGGCTGCCATGGCTCACGGTGACACACAGCCTGCTCTGGTGTGCATCCCTTCATTTCAGTGGTTTCCCTTCTCTTACTCAGAGTACATGTCAAAAAAAGAAATGCAGTGCCCTAAAGCTTCAGACTGTGCAGTTTAAAGTCCTGAAGAATCAGTTGCTATCTGGCAAAATTCTTTTTCCTTGCCATGATCCAAGCTTATTTAGCCAGAGGGAAGTCATTGCAAATGAAGTGAAAGCTGACTCAGCCTTACAGTGAGATATGACAAACCCAGGGGAGCCATCCTCAGACATGAGCTGGTAGATCAAATTCAGACATGCCATAAATCACATTTTAAAGGACACATGAGGAGCAAGTGCTTCTTGTAGCTTCTGTGCTGTGGAGAGTGAGCTAGGAGGGAGCAGCAGCAGAACTCACCCTGGCGTTCAAGACAGGATAAAATTAACCGCAGAAACCTTCTGGTTGAATTTCTTGCTATAATCTTTCATTCTGCCTTGGTGTCCCAAGTTTGTTCCTCCATTTTTACACCGGCCAAGTGATCTGTTCCCAAGCCCAAGGTTTGTGATATGGACTCTTCCCTCCAGGAGACAACAAAGGCTCCTGAACTGCTGTCAGGTAACCAGGATGTTTCTTACCAGCTTGGCCCTGCATCAATCCAGTGACTTTCTCTGTATTTAAATCTGACTTGCCTCAGGGAATCCAGTCCTTCCAATGCCTCCTCTAGTGCCTGTGTGCACACACAGTCACACAAACCAAAAACTAACTGGGGACAGGACCCAGCCTCTCCCCTGCTGAGGCAAATCAGTAGCAAAATCCATCTTAAATAATTGGCAGAGCGAGTTAGGGTCTGGGTAGGGAAACGAGCTTAGAAGAGATGCTTGCACACTGTTCCACTGGTGGACACTGTGGCAGCAGATACAACCTTCTCCAGGCTAAGAGGCAGAACACAGGTCACACTGTGAGCCCATATCCAAAGGTACAGGTACCAGCCAACACCTCCTGGAGCCTCCCTGCTTATGGATCCTGGTTGCAACCTCATAAACTGAAGAGCCACTGCTGGTGTTTGAGTCCTGTAAACCCTGGGTGTGCCTGCAGGGAGCCACACAGAGTTTAATTTCATATTGTCCCCTTGATTTTTTTTCCCTTGCAGTGCAGTCTGATGGGACTCACACCACATGTTGTTTCAGTGCCTGGCTGACCCCCTTCACACGACAGCAAAGCAGCCCCACTTATATTTAGCAGGTCCCTTCTAGGGTTACAGATCAAGATACGTGCACGGTGCTGTTTTGCAGAATGCAGCTGCCCCCTAAGAAGCAAAAGATGCCAACATGATCCAGGAGCTGAGGCCAGCAATTCCAAGTTTCCATCTGTCTCTGCCTGTAACAAGTGCAGGAAAGAAAAGAGAGCAGGACCTCAGGCATGAGCTGGTGCCTTCAGCACGCAGGAACACTGCAGCAAAAAGGGGGAGCCTGAAGCAGCTTTGTGGAAGAAAGACTCTGTTCATGGGCCCAGGACACAGATATTGAGTTGAAATACATTTTACTGCTTCCCACTTCCCCCCATTTCATCAAATAACATTACTCTGTGCATACATTTAACAGCTTTTTTCTTTCCCCCTCCAAAAAATGGCAGGTCCAAAGCAGAATAATGGACCAAATCCAAACCTAGATGCATGATAATGAAGAACAGGTAATTTCTAGAGCCTGTTAGAGATAATGAAATTTGTATCTATGCCCCCCAAAGTATGAAACAGGCACTAATTCCTCAGTCAGACAACTGCACTCTGCCTTCCACCCCCACTGCTGTCACCAGGGCTCTGCTCTTTGGGCAGTAAATGTCACTTAGGCTGCCTGTGTTTGATGCCTCCTTTGTGTGGGTCTGTCACACCTACAACAGGATGATGTGGCTGTACAAGGACCATTCTCAGCACAAGCTGCATTTCTCAAACATGGCTGAAAATTTATGTTAACATAAATAAATGAAGAGAACCAATACAAGTACATTAGTAAAGCAAAAATAAGACTACCTATGACACAGAAGCCCTGAGGACATTAGAGGGATTGCTGCATTCTCCCTTCTCTGTCACATTAAGTGGTTTAATATAAAGCCTTTATTTTTATACCAATCAATAGCACTGTAAGGTACTGACATTTATCTTCAGAAGCACTGAAGATACAATGGCTCAATTCTCAATTATATTAAGAGCAAGACTTCAAAGATATTTATGAGCATCAATATGCAAGTTAGATTTCCAGTATGGTTTTCAAAAGCCTCTGAACAAGTCGGGTGTCTAGCTCCTATTGATCTCAATCCTCGCTGGGCACTTCCAAAAAAGACTTCAAGTTGTCTCTCCCTATCCTCCAGTGCCCACAGAACTCTGGAAATCATCCTGCCCTCTCCCACCACCAGCTGTGGTTCAGTTTACAGTAATGGAGTTTAATATTCTGCAGAAGGATCAAACTTTTGGGACACGCTTTGATTTTGCCACATGCTGCTGTAGAGAATAGTTGCTGCAGCAATGCAGTGGTGTTTGCTTTGGTACCAGAAACTCAGGGTGGTGCAAATCTGGCTCTTTAATCTGCTGAGACCTCCTTTGCCCACGTTCCCCTCATGGCAGGAAAGGCCCACAGGGAGCACTGGGGGATCACTCTGCAAAGGCCTCAACACTCTTTCTGGATGCTGTTTTGAAAATGAAGCAAAGAGCTCACCTTGCTGATATTTGAGCATTACCTGACCTCTAGCAACTCCTGAATGCACTAGCTGTGGCAGACTTGGCTGTAGGGTGTCATGCAGGCCAGAAATCTTCCTCCTTTCACTTTATCCTGAAACTGTCCAAAGGGTTAGAGAAAAAGGATATTACTCCTTCAAACAGAAGAGGCAACCAGGCTTAGGAAAAACACTTCCCACGTACCAGAATGGACATGAATTAAAAGTAATTTTATTCCACTTGTCAATGACATTTCTATCATATCTGAGAATAAGGCAAGCTACTAAAAGTCCCACAAGACATATCAGACCATTGAAATAGTATTCAAAAACCAAAGAGGAGTTCACAGAACAGCCAATTCTTGGGATCATCAAAATCAGTGGCAAGATTCCCACGTGGACAAATTGGATCAGTGTCAATGCTGAGTAAATCAACTGGCTTCACCAGTGCTCGTGAAGTTCTCTACTGCAGCAATTCAGGATAGGTGATGCTTCACTGACTTCAATGAGAAACAGAATTTGGCAGGAAGAAGAGCAAAAAAGCACATTGAAAATATAATATCAAGGCACAGAAAATACATGCTACTTCCAGGCATATACTTTAACAGGTAAAGGTTTCTGGGGGATTTTTTTTTTTAAATAGGTTGTTGTACTCCTGTCAGATGATTCTTCTCTCACCTGCAGAACTCCCTGTGTTTCTGGGTTGTCAGTCCAGATTGATGTCAGTGCAAGGAGAGGGAGTGTAGGTTGGCACAACTTGCTTGAAGGTATAATAATAAAGAAAACAGAGCAACAACCACTGAAGATGTAGCCATGTCTTAATACCCCTTCAATACAGAATATTTGTGTGACAAAACAAGTGTATTCTATGAAACAGTTTTCAGCTAATAAAAACAGCTGTCCCATGCTTACTTTTCATAATGTATCAGGAAACTTCAGTAATTCAGAGGCCATCAATTCTGGAACCCAAGGCTGCTCACTGAGTAGTATCTTATGATCAGGAAGAGTGTTTGTAAGTAAGGAAAGGTGGAAAAGTCTGTCCATCTCTAACTGTGGTGATATATAGAGTAGTCACAGCAAGATGAAAGGATGAGCTAAACAAAAGACATGAACAAAGCAGAACACAATGAAACTATGTGGCTTGCCAGAGGAATAATAACAAAGGGATGAAGAAGTACATCTATTTAAAAAGAAGATCTTCTGTCAGATAAAAAAAATTAGGAACTTTTTACATACACGACGTTTAAAGAGGAAAATATGATCAGTGCAACTTCAATGCAGGACTGGAGCTAAGTCAAGGGAGTGCAACAATGAAAGACAACAAAACAAAAACAAATCATTAAGAAAAATATGGATGCTATGGAAGAAGAGTTTCTCTTAATAATCAAGTGATTGAAATCGGTCCCAGGTGGTTAAAAATCCAAGGTAAAGATCTAAAAGCTGAGCATGACAGAAGAAAGCAGCTGCTGAGTCAGAGTACACCCACGGCATTATAAAATCACAAACCCATGGTTACAATTGTGTGGAGACTATTTTAAGTAATAAAAAAATTCCTTAGTGGCCTGATCCAAAACCCACCAGAGGTAACAGGAGTTGTTCTCCCAGCTTCAGTGGGCTGTGCATCAGATCTTACATTGTGCACTACAGACAGTCTGGGTATGCTGGCTTTGTCTGGCCCGGGTCAGCCAGGGAACATCCTGGATCCAGCATACATCCCACAGAAATGAGAAAGAAAAGGGATTACTTTTTAGGGCAAGATCTCATTATACATTAGGGTGAAAGGGGAAATGCTGCTTTATACTGAGATTTCTTATAAATAAATAGTTTTGAAAACCTGGTCACACCATGCTGATTAACTAAGTGGACTATCAGTTCATTCCCCAGCAACATCCCTCTGCAGACTTGTAGGGTCAAAGGAACAGTCTGGAATGGTTTCCATCTCTTCTTCTGTCTCCCCCTCCCAAGGTTCACATGTTGATATCCTCCAAGTGCAGTCCAGGTCTTCAGATAACATGCTGCAAGGACACAGAAATGTGTATGTTTAAAGGAGGAAAAGCCAGAGAGTTTGCCCTGCGAGTTTAAATTATTAATTCTACAGACCTAATGGATACATTATGCCACATTAGGGGTACTTGTTCTCTTAACAAACATCCCTCTAGATTAGCAGTTCAATACAGGTTTGAATCAAAGAGCTGAGTTTCTAATGGTATTGGTCATCAATGAGGCTGAACTGAATTTTTAAACTGGGTTACCTGAATCAATGCAAGTTAGGACCTTTCACTGCCAGGAAAGGAGCTCTGATTGGAATTTTTCATGAGGTCAACAGCATCTGTTGTTGGAGTGGTACAAAAAACAGGCAAGGACAACCTTGCCAGTAGCAGAGGACTCAGTAAATACAACAGCAATACATGACAGATGTTTTGAACTGGGTAACCTGTAACTTGTGCATCTGCATTGGGAGGGGAAGGAGCTGAGAGATCCCCTCACATTCTTGTGTAGGGGGAAGGTTTCAGACATTCCCCATGGATGCACTGACCTCACTGGCTTGTCCCTGGATTCTGGGCTCTCTGCTGGAGTCTGAGAGATCTCCTCCATCAGGTAGTCACCTTTAGCATTTCATTAAAGAGGGATCTGGGACACGAGGCTCTGCACAATAAATATATCCTGCAGACAGCATTAATTCCTTTGCTGTTTTCTCCTGGGTGCTCCTCAGGACTCCAACGGGCAGAAGCTCTTGTGGGAACATTTCCTCCAGGCACAGATGAAACAGCTGGAGCAGGATTTCTCATGTGGTTTGCCAAGGAAATGAGGGTGATGGGATCACACTGCCTCTGTGCATCTGCAGTGTCTGCCACTGCTCAGCCCCCCAGCTGACTGAACTCTTTGACAGACAGAAAGTGGGCTTTAAGCTCTTATATTTTCACAAATCCAGTAAAATGAGGTAGGGATCAAAGAGAGAATCAGTGAGTGCCCTTACCAAGAGAAAAGCAGCAGTATAAGCTCACTGGCTGGGTGGACACCAAGAATTAATGTGAGTAAAGGAACAGGAATGCCCTGACTTTAGACTTTGAGCTCTATCAGTTATTGGCAGGTCAATCCCTGCAGCACAAGGCAAGTTGTCTTCCTGGACTTTTTTTTTCCTTTCTTTTATGGGAAGGTACAGAGGATAGAATTGTAATGTAACGATCTGGAGGCTGGTGGTGTAATTCCTGTCCTCATGCTGGCCTTCAGTTTATTCTGTCTCTGGAAGACAGACACTCCCTCAGTGAAATGGTTGCAAAGGCTGCTGAGAGCCTCAGGAAGGCGACAGCAGAGACATTAAAGATAACGTTGCATGCCTTTTCCTCCTGAAGAAGTATTAATAACTTAGCAAGAAAAGTGTATTATAGTGTCTGTATACATCTGTTGCTGGTGCTCAGTCTAAATCCTTGCTCCTTTTCCTTTGACCCAGAACTACCCATTCTGCATTACTGCACCTATGCTTGATTTAAGACCCTTCTGGTTCTGAAACAGGATAAGCTGGTGCTTTTCACACAGCGTAGCTGTCTCTGTCTTCCTCCAAAGCCACACTGACAGGTGGTATTCCTGTGACTTCCCTGAGGTGAAGTTCCAGATCAAGTGAGATTAAAGAAGGGGTCAGAAGTTCAGGCTCCTCTACGAAAGCATCCAAATATCATAATGGTTTGCATTAAATTCTGAACTCATCAAATATGAACACCCTTCTCACATGAGTTATTACCAGAAGATACTTCTACCCTGCCTGTGGCCCTGGATTCAAGATAAATAAAGACAATGAACACCTGATGTGAATGAGAAAGTTCTCACAAGCTGCTCTGTTGGCAGGAGTTTCTTGCATTCCATTCTTCAGTGCTTTGGCTGCCCTTTCTCAGATCAAAATGGTCTCTGTGTCAGTCAGAGCTCTACAGAAAAGGTTGAGTCTTTCCTTCACTCTGACACCTCTTGCTCATTCTTCACATTTCTACTTGACTCACTCCTACTTGCAGAGAACCACTAGAGAGGTGCACAGAAGACGTGGGCTTTATATGACATGCCTTGTGGATCAGCTGGGTGCCAAAACTCCTGTGAGCTGTAGTTCTGCCCTGAAGAGCATTGTAAAGTGTCACTCAGTCACCAACCAGAGACAGGCTAACAATGAGCCTAAAAACCTTCTGTGAGAAGATGATTATTGTTCCAAACTGCTCACAGGCCATGCAGCAAAGCCAGGAATGGGATAAGAATGTGTGATTCCCATGGCAGCATAAAGTAGAATCTGACATGCTGAAATCCAGAAAAGGGTTAAGAAAAAGGCTTGGGATACCTGGGGTCTCCTTCACTTACGTAAAGGAGGATCCAGCCCAGGATTAGGTTTCACTGAATCCTGCCAGTGGAACTCAAATGAAATCCAAAGGCACCCTGTGTCCTGTGTCATCATAACCCAAAACAAAACAGAATTTTGAATCTGCTTCAAAAACTTCAAGACTGTTCTGAAAACACAGATTGTGAATGACTTGAGAGCCCTCCCTGACTGGCAAAATTATTCTCTTTTGCCAAACAACATACTTAGAGACAGGAAGGCTGACTCCAGACCACCCAGCTCGGTGGAAAGGTTACTAAAAGCCTGTGGCAGTGGGTTGGAGCAAAGAGCCACCTTGGCAGCATCCCACCTCTGACAGAGACACGTCACAACCCCCCAAAGGGACTGCCCTTCTCTCTCTCTCTCTCTTTTTTCCCCCCATTTTTGTGTATGTGTGTACCTTCCACATCTCCCTAAGACAAGGACATGAGAACCAGGGGCAGGGCTCAGGCTCACAGCCCTGTCACCTGCCATCAGCTCTCTTGCCACCCTCTCCCACCCAGGCAGGCTGCAGCAGAGCAGGGCCAGCCAGGCTATGGCACACAGCCCTGCACTGTTTCCCTTCACAGGGATGCCTCCTTATGGAAGGCAAATATGTCCCTTTTCTCACTGCAGCTCTTGATGGACAACATGCCTGCAGCACATATGCAGGGCCAGACTGTGGTGACACAAATCCTGGCTTCAGTTACGTCTGAGCAAGCAGTGGGAATGTGATTTCAGTGCTCAGGAACTGGCAAGGCAGGAGGAGCTGACAGGAGAGGGTGAAAGTGTATGGAGAATGGAGTCAGAATAAGTTTGGCCTAGTGTGGGGTGAGGGACAGCCCAGATTTGGCACATCCCACAGCTTGGCTCTCAGAGACTGCTCAGCATAATGAGGAACACACCAGTTTACACTGGTCAAGGCAGATTGGTTTTATTGCTGGGTTGCTAATTCCAGTGATGCAAATTATGGCTTCCCCTTCCCTATATTCAGGGTCATGACTTTAGAAAGTAGATGGTTCCCAAATGTTGGGTGGGCCCTGTTCCAGGACATAAATATATATTTGGGGTATAAAGTCACTGTTTGTTCAAAGCAGGAATCTCCTTCACTTCCTCTCTCTGCAGCTTCCACCATTTCTAACCTGAACACCCCTGACTCGCTGCTTTTCTCCTGGCTGAGGCATGTGGAGTTGTTTTGGAGGAGACTTCAGAGCCAGCTGAGCCCGACCCCAGGGGGAAAGTTGTGTAACAACTTCTAGGTATTCCCTCCTGCCAACCTGACTTGGATGCCTCAGTTTTGCTGCTTTCCAGAAGCTCTGACTTGGGATACTGTGGGAGAACTCAAGTTCCCATCACACCTTGTGCCTTTGATAGGGCAGGGCCATGGATAAATCAGAATGAGCTACTGAAGTTCATGAAAGAGTTTATGAATACTCGAGTGACACCCACTGTGAGAAGGTCTAGCAGTCCTGGGAGAAGAGATAAAGCACTAACACAGATTAGAAATGGAATGGCAGGATGGTAAATAACAGGTAAGATACATAAGAATACAGTAGAAAACTACCAAGGGGTTCTCTCAATGGTAATTTACAATGAGACTTGTTATCCTTTGAAGACCAAAAGAAGCCACAAGGAATATCAGCAGGAGCAACTGGGTACTGTGGCAGCTGATGAATTTCACTGGATAAAACACACAGTAAGGCATCCTGGAAGGGTCAAGCCTTTCATACATATTGCTGAAGTCTAAACTAACTTTCAGGAAAAATGCATGTCTAGGCCATGGAAACTTTAAATCTGTGCTTAATGGTAATCAAATAAATCTGTCATATTATTGTATTAAGGCTATTTTGTGCTATCTTACTAATACTGAAACATATACTAAAGTCAGCACAAAATTAATTTACAATCTCTTCATGCAATACATTTACACCATTAAACTAAGACAATTTAGTGTAAAATATAAGTGTCCAAAAGTAAGGCAAGAAAGGGGACTCAGGCAAGGAGAGTGGAAAGACCAGTTGGGTGCTCCTGTTCATTCATTTTCACATCAAAAGATTGTTACTCCCATCAGATACTTTCTTAGAAGCAAAGGCTTTTTGGAGGGTGACAAGTGAGAGGGTGAAGGGGGCAGGAAGGACACTGGAAAGCCAAAGGACAGGGTGAATCCAGCAACCCCTGAGCCCTCACAAAACTCAAGGTACCATTTGGCTCCATGGGAACTATATACAGAAATTCATACCCCAGCAGAGTGCTGAGGGTTCCCAGGCACCTCCTCGTGCTGCCCTTCTCTCCTCCTACTTTGAAAAAAACACTGAGCTGCTCTCCTTGCCTGAGAAATGATGAGTAAGGTGGTAGAGGCGAGCAGAGGAATTTACTGCTGCTGTCAATTCCAAAACTTGGCACCCCCTGCCTGAAGTGACTCTGTTTGAAATCTGTGAGGGCTGAACAAACCGAGCACAAGCTGAACCAGAGAGACTCATGCTTGCAAAATGCATAGGAAATTAATGAATATACAGAAAACTTCATATTCTGTGGCACCATCTAATAACTTCCTACAGAACTGGACTCCATCACTGACTTCCCTGTAGTTTAACACGGTGCACTTCAACTTTTTAATGATATTTTTGTAGATGTTTAACCAGCTACTCCATTCCACTCCCCAGACATGTCTGCATTTCAGTGGTAGATGAGGTGATCTCTGTTTATAGTTTATGCATAAGTTTGTACAGTGCACTAAAAGGCTCTCCAGTCAAACCAGCCAATAATAAATTCATTTAAATTGGTTGTTTTAATGGGAAGCACACAGTGCTATGGAGAAAGGAACATATTGCTGCACAGCCTTAATAAAGGGGATCAATATCCTCATTATTTTTGTCCTCTTTTCCATGTAATCTTATAATCCATCTGGGTAACCCCTGTGTTACAGAGGTTCATCCCTGTTGTTGCAGGTGCAGGAAGGCAGGACAATAACACAGCACAGAGAGTGGATGGCTTTACACCAGAGGGAGCCAAGTCAGAATTACATGTGTGGTCACTTTTGGTATGGTTATGGTCACCTGTTCTACTGTCAGACAGTAAAACAGTAATTGGCTGTCACCTTCTCCTTACAAAGTTAACAGATACATTGGCCAGATTGTGAGACTGAAAATTAGCACCTGGGGACTGACTCTATTACCTGAAAATTAAGGATCTCTGGTCTTGCAAATGGTGAAAATGAGAAGCAGAAAAAACCGAAAAGCAACTGGCCAAAATTGGAATAACCTGTTGGAGCCGCAGGAGTTTCTAGAAAATCCACTGCTCCTTTGGGTTTAAACCACAGAGAACAGAATTTTCTAAATCACAAAACACTCAAAACCCGTTCTTTTGGAAAACATGCATGGATGTTAAAGAATAAAACCAGATAGCTGTGGCAATGTTCAGTTTGCTGCTCTGAAGGCCATGCAGGGAAGGGCTCGTGGCGTCCCTACCGTTGTGAAGTGAATGACGCAGTAGATGCCGATGATGACGAGGCCGATGATAATGGAGGCGACGGCAACCCAGAGCGCGTTGCGACCCAGCCTTTTTGATCCTTCTATGTCTCCTTGGTTGTAACTGTTCAAAGCCTGGAGGAGGCAAAACAGAGCATTTACAGCTTTTTATAAAAAGCCAGAAACCTGTCGGCAAACCAAGGGGAATGTTCTGAACTAACACTGAATCTCCACATTGGTACTGTAGGAAGGAGTTCAGAACACGATGATTTGCTTTGTAAAAATGAATGTGCACTGCCAAGGTAAGCAGGGAGTCCAGTTTTATGTTCCACTCATATTCAGTTTATTTACTTGCAAATACAGCTCTTTTTTCCCAGTGGTAAGGCTGTGTTCAGATGATGCCCACCAGCATAAAAGGTGTCAAACCAACACTAACCCACCCACCTGTATAAACCAGTGGCTTTTATCTCTAGAAACGTTTTTGTAGAATATGGGAACTCTTAGTTTGCCACTTCACTCGCAGTGAAATAAACTCTTATGCTTCATAGGACCATAAGCATGAAAAAGAGCTTAAATAGGCTGCAATTTAGAGAAAGCCCCAGCAAAACTTGAAAAAGCTTCCTAATTTCCTAATTTTCAAAATGAAGTTTGAGAAATTCATAGGTGGTTTGCTAGTGGTGGAAAAAATGCAATGCAAAGAAATATAGATGATCTGAACGGGCTAGAAATTCTGTCCCTTTGCATTTCTGGAAGACACTGATAATTATTTTCACATCCATCCTGAGTTACGCATCAGACATAGCGATATTATCTCAAGAGGCTTGAGTTCCTCTCTATCCACCCATGACTTAGCAGATGCTTTATATTCATAACATGCACAGATTGCCAAGTGTGATAGGACCACTCTGACCTCCTAGTCTTTTGTGAGACAGACTGTAGGATTTTCTGAATTAATTTTTGGTTTAACCAAACCCTTTTTAAAAGAAGAGATTCAGTGAAGGACACTGAAGGATTCTAGTGTACAAGTCTAACAGAGTTTGTAGTTATTTTTACCCCAAGAATGAGATGCTATCAAAGCATTAAAAAGAGTATTACTCCTAAGAATTATTTTGTAAAATCACGAGAGTTTGAGTTCACAAACCACAACACTGAGTCCAGATTTCTTTATGAGAGTGCTCTATTGCACTCTCAGCATCCTTCCACAGACACTCAGATTAGTCATAATATGTTCTTCAATATTGCTTATGTATTCCAGGAACTATTCCAGAAATGGGAAGTGTGCGAGGAGAAATACAAGAATCTGATCAAATGAACTTTTCTGCGGACTAAAGAATTCAGATTGCCTTTAGAAAATGACTGCACGAGTCATTTTCCCTAACCCTAACGAAGAGCTCTTATGAGAGGGCTTCAGTTATAAACCACTTTTTGTAGCAAAGAGAACAACAGTTAATTGGAGTGAAGACCTGAGACTGTGGAGAGCAGGAAAGGGATGGAGTTCAGAGGAGACCAAGCATTGCTGTAGAGCCATTTCTCCCAGGCAGAAGAATAATTAGGGACGTTATCTGTGTGTTCTGTCGATTAGTGAGCACACAAAGCTAATGGGCTGAGATGCATTCTTGGTGTTAGCACTGCAGGAAGGTCAGGCCTGCCAAGACAGTCCCAAAGCAATGAGCCTGTGTTCCTAGAATTGCATCTCAAGGATAAGTGCAGGTACTTATTCTCTGGTGTCTAAGAAAGGCTGAGACGCTGATGCACTCTTGTCCTTAAAGAGAACACTGATGCATTTCTTCTCTTCCCAGAAGCCTACATGCCTCAACATTTCTCTACTTTATGTCCCTAAAGAGTAACACTAAACCCTTTGCTCTGCTGTCAAATTTTCTTGAGGTTTACTAGCAGATGAAAAGGATAGAATGGGGGAAAAAGGAAGAGGTGGAAATGAGAGATGGGCACAGGCACATAGGAAGGTTTCACTTCTGATTCTCCACCAGTGCAGCCTCCTCTGACAAAGCGGGGCTGGCATAGTTCTCTCAGCCACACCACTGTTTGCAGCAGTCCTGTCTGCAGGAGAAGTGCTTTTCTCAAAGTACAGTTGGAAGGTCACTAAAAGGACTATGAGGAGAAGCATGGCTTGGCTTGGTCTTGAGCAGTCTGACCTCCTTGTGCTTCTGGCAGCAACCATGAATGTGCCTGTGGCTACGTGGGGAAACAGGGAGAGGCATCACTGCCACCCCAGCCCTGCACTTTATCCTCCATCCACACTTTGCACAGCATCATCTACAGCACGATCCTGCAGACACCCTAAACCTGCCTCTCCAGACATGTGGCCTCAGAACTGAGACAGAGTTGTAAGCAAGACAGGACAGCACCAGCTCACAGTTCTGTGCCATCTTACTAATGTATTTAGGAAGTCTGGAAAATGCTCATGCGATTTCTGCAGGTACTGCATAAATAATTCACTATGCAAACTTCAATAAATAATGGTGTTTTAACACAAATCCATGATGAAGAGGAGGAAAACATCATTAACAACAAAGAATAGGATTTGGGAGAGACAGGAAGGAGACCAAAGATCCTTTATAAAAAGGTTTAAATTAAATGAAATAACTTAGGCAGCATTCAAGAAAAAAAAGTAAGAGGTTTGAGGGAGTGGCTGGGGTCTGACACAAAGCTTTTTGACATTCATTTTAATTTCATTTTGAAATTCATCTGCTTCAAAGGGCTCCTGGTCAAGCTTCCAGTTTTCAATGTCAGCCATAGATGACATGAAGTGTTAAAGCCTCAAATGTTACATCTGTTCATTTCCAAGGTCTGGGCAATGTATTGAGAATACAGCATCTGTATGAGACATTTGGTCTGTCCAACTTTTAAAACAAATTTCAGCCCTTTCCAACCTAATACCATCTGATTTCTCAGGTTTCTGCTACCTTGCTCGCTATGAAGTCATAAACTAAATTAAAGTCACAGTTCTGCAGCTGTTTATTTACTTGAGTAATCTCAGTGACTTCACCAGGTTCACACACATCTATTTATAAAATATATTCTCAGTTCAACAATAAAGCAACTTAACCTCATGTGAACAGAAATGTGCTGAATTAGCTACAAACCACTAATCCCCTTTTATGTGTGCTTTCTGTTCCACAGTCCCAGAGCACTGCTCATGGCAAAAGCAGAAAGAACATGGAATTCCTTCAGAAATCCCTCTCTACATCCCTTACAAATCTGGGCAGACCAGACTGAGGTTCTCTGATCAGCACTTTGTAGGCTCCATAAGCCAGGCTGGGTGAACCTTATTTGGCTGTGCCTGGAAATGAGACACTCTAGTTGAGAGCTAAGGGAGAGCGAGACGTGCTGACTCAGTGTGAGTCCTCACTGTCAGAACAGCTTCTAGGCAAACAGAAAGAACAGGGGGGACTTGGGGAGCAATTCAGGACTAGGCTTGACCTCTGTTTTTTGGCAAACAAAACAGGCAGGTGCTGAGCAGGACACGTGAAAGGGCAGTTTGCTCTGTGGGATGTTTCAGATGAAAAATGTGGCAGTTTGCAAAGATAAGGGCCATGCAAAAATGCCTAAAAACAGCTGCTGAGCCCTGTTTTCTGCTATTCCTGAAGTAGGTACAGGCTGTCCCATACAGTGTTAGGTGTCCAGGTACCTACAAGCCACTTAAAAAAAGATGAATAAATAATAAAGTTTGCAAATAAACTTACTAAGTTCAGGGACACTGGTCACTCTGCTGACCAAAGCCAACACAGTGTACATGGCTCATCAGGATCTCAGTTAGAAGAGGTGACTCCCTCAGAAATCAAGTTTCATCATTTGCTGTCCCTTGACTTCTACCATCCTCTTATTTGTTGTCCCTGCTTAGGGAAACTCATATACAGACAAGGCATCTGAATTCAACAGCAAAAAATGCAGAAAAAGAACTTGTTACTATCAGAGGCAGATGAGCCAAGACTGTCACAGCTTGACCACATATGTTGTTTGAAGCATGTAAATGATTAAACAAAAATGTGTCACCAAGAAGAGGGAGTTAGGAGCAAAAATCAGTGAGAAATAGCTTCTGAAAGACTGTCTGGAAGCTGTTACAAATCTAAGGCCCTGTGGAATTAGATGGCTAGTCTGACACACAGATCTCTGAAATAAAGACAGCTGGGAAAGGTCAAGAAAACATGTTTAACTGTCACACCTGAATGCTGATATTGGAAATACCCAATTCATTTCTCAGAGTTGTCCCACAGCCTCTCTCCAGCTCTGATCCCACAGGTCAGATACAGCCAATCCATAGGAGCCAGGTCTCAGACACAGCTGGCAGTTCACTGCCAGCTGAGCTCTCTTTGGGTTCACCATAGGGGACAACACACGCTGCGGGTAAGGAGCCAAAGAGCTCAGTGACACCCTGCCTGGCCACCAGAGAAGTGTCCTCTGTCACATGAGCCTCCTGACTTGGTACCTGCCCCCACACTGCTGCCCCTGATGCCTGTGGTTTCACCTGTGTGACAAAAACAGGGTAAGCCTGATCGAGGCACCTCTGGGATAAAGTGAGCCAACCAATGGTCCAGCAATGCAATACAGCTGCTGGAAGCAGAACTGAAGGCATCTGACTGCAACTGCAGAAGAGAACAGTGATCCTACAGCCAGGAGTCCTGGCCAGGACCCTGGGGAAAACAGAACTCCATTTGCTAAACATGCTGAGCAATCCTCACACCTCCACGTGACTGGTGACTCCTCTGAGGCTCTTACAATGCCAATACAGCAGCACACTGATGCCATTAAGTGACCATTCTACCAGCTGTCCTCTGATCCCTGCCATGAGAAACAGGTGGGTAAGGGACAAGAAAAGGTTGCTATCACAATAGGGAGAACTTGTGAAAAGTTTATTCTAAAAATATAGTCAAGGAGGTAAGATCTCTAGCGGTAAGGTTTGTGCCTCCAAAGGTGAGAAAGAAGTGAAGAAACCAGTGCTGGAGTTGTAAATGGGGCAGCAGAAGAGACTGAAGACAAATCTGTCATTTATTTTGGGGTGTGTTAGAGCATGGAGTCTACTTTTAGAGTGAAAACATTGTCTGAATTTAGAGCAGTTAAAGAGGACATGACACAGGTACACAGGGTGCTGAACCACGGCCCTCTATAAGCCAATGGGACTTTCCCTTCAAGCCATCCTAAGAAGTGGAAATTTGTGGAGGACTCCACTTCGGTGGGTCTTTATCCCTGATACATCTCAGGCAAGCTCTGCAGACTATAAAGTGGCTTCTGTAAATAAAGAAAATAACCCACCCTTGCATCTCAGTGTTAACCCTTAGCAACTCCAGCTGAGAAAGAGCAAGGAGGATGCAGACCCCAGCAGAGATGGAAAAAAAACCAGCATGGGCTAAAATGCAGGACCTGCAGCTGAGGATAACGGAGCAGTTACAGGTTGCAGCTCCCAAAGACAGGGGGATCAGGCTGTGGAAGAGAGGCTGGGTGGGTTATTTTTATGGAAAGGGACAGGTTTTAGATGCTGTTGAAACACAATGCTGCTGAAAACAGAAGGGTTGCACAGGCAGTGGAGGTTCTTGGTCTGGTTTTTGTTTTGCCACGTAAGGGAGTGGGCAGCTGAGACCTGCACAGAGTGTTTAGCATTCAGGAAGTGCTCTTCCCACCCTGGGTCCTACATATCCCCCTGGTGACAGTTCCTGATGCCTGACTCCAAAAGCCTGCATGAACTTCAACTAGGCCGTGGGTGGAGGTTTCTCCATCTGGGGTGCAAAAACCTTTAGAGGCCAAATTCTGTCCTTGACAGTCAACTTCTGTGCAGCCCCAGTGCCTTGGTGAAAGTCCTGTCACAGTGAACAGATGCTCACAGCCCCAGATCATCAGCTCTCCTTACTTTATATAGCACCCTCAGTGTCCACACACAGAAAGGGTGCTGGGTACCAGCAGAACCAAATCTTCCCAAACCAAGGAAAAGAACATATTGTATAGTTAAGGTGGCAACAAAGCAAACAAACCCAGAAGGCAAATGAAAAAAAGGCAGCTAATACCTAACTGCACAAAAAGAGTTGGGAAGATGACTCTGGAATAGCTCCTTTCAGTCATTTTCAAGCCTAAGCAATGTGGTTTCTGATCAGCCTTACTGGTTTTTAGGATATTTTAGACATAGTTAACTATTCTTATACTTAATCACAAAAAGAAACAACTATATTTTTACTTACCCTTTCAGCCTGTCAGAGAAAAGGATGAAAATACATAACATGTTTTAAACCTTTTTCAGCTCCTAAACAACAGAAATACATTGCAGTATTACTGACAACACTGATCATGTAAACGACTAGAAAACTCTGGATCTGACTCTGCAACTTTTAACTCACAGAAGGAGTTTCTGTTCAAACAATCCTTTTGAAATCAATGGAATTGCTAGATTATTAAGGAATCCATTACAAGTTGTTGGAGTAAGACTGTTCTCTCAGTGTATTTGATACTCAATTTATAAGGGCTTTTGCCAACAACCTACAATCTTTATCGTTGTGTTATTCTAGTAAACAGTACTGAAGAACCTGTTTACTGGAAAAAAAAAGCACTCCTATCATATTTGATTAGCCAATACAGAACCCAAATCTGATTTCTGTTCCCCAGTTGCCACTTTCACACACACATACTGCGTCCAACCCAGCGTGCAAGTTATTTGATGCAACAAATCCCGTTAAACTGGGGTAAACCTGCTGCCCTTGCACAGCCTGAGAGCCAAAACTTGTTTGAAGCTGCCTTTTGCTCCACGTTTCCCATCTACCCGGGGTAGCTCGGCGGACCCCTGCCCGTGCCTGCTGATGCTCCCAGGCTCGCTGCCTCGCCCAGCTGTCCCCGGCTGCGGGGACAAGCGGCTCAAAGGCGGCTGGATGTCCCTTGCCCCCTGCCAAACCCAAGCCCAAAGTGGTTTAGCCCCCCGTCGGGGCGCTGCTCACCATGACGGCGAACACGAAGGCGACGATGTTGATGGGATAAGCGGGGCAGAAGCAGGAGAGGATGCTGAGGAGCAGGTAGTTCTTGGGCCGCGGCTGCGGCGGCTCGTCGGGCAGCTCATCCTCGATGTTGGTCTCGGGGCTGTTCTCCAGAGCCCTCTTGATGTCGGCGCCGGCGGGGAGCGCGGACATGGGGCTGCGGAGCGGTGCGGGAGCGGTGCGGGAGGCGCGCACAGCCCGAGCGCCGCGCACCGGGCGGGCAGGCGGGACCCGGCACCGAGCCCAGACACGGCAGGGACGGGCACAGGAGCCTTCAGTCCACCGCTGAGTTCACGGCAGGGGATGGCAAAACCCCCAGCACCAGCCGCAGCCGTCGAGGGTTTCCCAGCGCCGCGCCCCGGGCGCTGCCCCTGCTCCTGCCCTGCCCAGGGAGCTCCCCCCAGCGCAAACTCTGCGGCTGCTCAGGGCTTAGGAACTTCTGAACCCGCCTGGAGTTAAAAGGACTTAACCCGGTTTGCGTTACCACCCGTGAAGAGTTTAAGAACTCCCCCCACCATCCCGGAGCTTAAAAACTCCCCATCCCCGGAGTTTAAGAACTCTCCCCCGAAACCCGGAGCTTAAGAGCTCCCACCACCACCCCGGAGCTTAAGAACTCCCCGGAGTTTAAATCTCCCCCCACTATCCTGGAGAGCTTAAAAACTCCCCATCCCCGGAGTTTAAGAACTCTCCTCCCAAACCCCGGAGCTTAAAAACGCCCCATCCCCGGAGTTTAAGAACTCTCCCTCCCAAATCCCGGAGTTTAAGGACTCCGACGCGTCCTTAAACTCGCATTTCCAGCGTCTCAGCTCCCTCTGCAAGTGGGGTAAAAGCCTGCAAAGGTATTTCATGGAGTCTGGGCTGAACTTGCCATCTCCTCACCCCAGCGACTTGTTAAACTTAGGAAAAGCATTGAAGATTAGCAGAAAATAACGAAGCTAAAGGATCGTGGCCAATTTTTAGCAAGTGATTCAGTCCTTACTGAACACAACATCTGTAAGGTGAATTGCACTGTGAGGGATGCACAAGAAGGAGCAAAGAAATGAATATTATTTCCAAACCTTAACATCTAGGTAAAAAAATCCCAAATAACCACAAAAAAGTAAGTAAAGATCTGTTTCCATCATGATTTTCAAAGTTGGTGGGGAAAAGTACAGCAGCCTGCACTCAGAAAGCAACAGTTTCTGGCATGTGATATTGGGGGAAAAAACCTTCGTACCTGTGTGGAGCCTCAGCAAAATGGAGACTTCTGATCAAATGAAGGCTGAAGTTGAGATTTTTCTGTCTGACTTCTCCTGGGAGTGTTTAATTAATTAAAATTACAAAAAAATGGTAAGGTGTGCTTACAGCTTTATGAATGAGACACTTTTGTCACTGGAAGTTTTGCCATTGGCTTGAATGGAGCCACGTTCCCCAGTCCTGGATGTCATCCTACAAGATATAACGTAACACAGTGAAGATGTAAGGAATAAAAGTGCAGTGTTTTCACTTTCATAGACATTAATCATCACTCAGCTCCATGCCTGGGATATAACATGGAACGAGAATCTGATAATCTATCAAAATGTCAAAAGAAAAGACTGTATCTTTAGGAAAGAGTAAGAAATACCAAGCCCCATCTGCTTGCCAGCGTAGCCATTAGCGTTCAGGCACAAGCTCTGTGTAGCTGTAAAATCTGTGCTCTGGTTCTTCTCTGGGGACCTCAAACACAGGCAGCAGCCAGGCTCAGAAAATGCACTTCACATCACACCACACAATTGCTGTCAGAGCTGATACCAGCAGGGATGGAGTCCATGGGCATCCTCCTCAGGGCCACTCACGCCTTTAATCCATGAGCACACTTTCAGGGAACATTGTGATGGTTTAGAGGTTGAGTTTGCCCACAGGTAAATCAGAACATCCAGCTCGCTCTGGGCAGTTTGAGCCATTAATGGTGAATGTGAACAAGCACTACAAAACCCTGTGACAAATCAGCTCCAAGGAGAAGGCACAGTTGGGTGCAGAGATTAACCAGGGAAACGAATCCCGGGTATGAGGAAAGGATGTGGGTTCTTACTGTCTAACATCAGACATTTAAAGTGCCTTTATAGGCCGATCCAGAGACTGGCAGAGTTACCAGCCCCATCAACAACCAGCACTAAATCTTTGTCTGAGGACAATGAACTGTAGGTAGAATTTGGCCTCTCTGAAGTTGGACCATGTGAATCCCTTCCCAGGTCTCTCCAAGTCACAGACTTAATAGTAGAACCTGTGTGTTTCTAGAACCAGTGAAGTTTAATTGTTCAAATGAGGCTGCTAGCGGATGCTAATGGGTTGCAAAGAAAGCAGGAGACAGGAAGTGGTGAGGTATTCAGGGGCAATTTGTGCTAATGAGAGCTCATTAAGAGGTTCTTGAGATAAAGGGTCTGTCATGAGGCAGTTAGTGTAGCCGAATTTAGTGGTTTATGTAGAAGATGGGTTAAAATCCAAGAAGTATATCCTGTTAGGACAAGACTGATTAAATTTTAAACGGCACTGACTTGTAGCCTCTCAGTGAGGTGATGAAAAAAGAGGTACTCAGGCAATAGCCTGGTTTCACAGGCTGCAGAGATGGAGAGGAGTTACATTCCCGAGAACCTCAGAAAGGCTCTGACTTCAAAGGGGAGAACCATTGTGCTGAGACGGCTCAGCAGAAAGCTGTGAAAATGATTTAAGAACATGAACTGCGAGTTTTAAGATGTAGTTCCATGAACAATCATAAAAATAGCCCTCCAAGAGAATGAGTCAGAGTACCAATATTTCTGCTTACAGCCTTGCACTTCAAGCTGAGCCTTGGAAAAGAAACTGATCACTCTGCAGAGCAGCGATTTTCCCAGGGGGATGAGTAAGGCTGGATAAATTACTGTCACGATGGGCAAAGCAGATGGGCTGGAGACATGAGAGTTTCAAGATACCTTTTTTTTTTTTTTAAAGGTCTTTTTCCCCTGGTTTTAGAGGGTTCTGTGACTTGACAACAGGATTCCTTGTAAGGCAGGTCACACTTCTCCATCACACTTTGATGTATTGCTGGTAGGACACTCCTCAAAGGCACGTTAATGGCCCACAACAGTTCTGGGGAGAGGTTCCAGTGTCTGCACATAAGTCAAAGTCCACATAAAGATCAAAAATGGTAGTTTAATGCTCAGAGGTTGTACATCTAGACAATGTGATACAAGGCACTTCCTTACTGGTTCTCCACAGCACTTACAGCAGTCTCTGCAAGTGAACTCTTCTCACATGTAGAGTTGCACCAGAAGGAGCTGGTGGGACCTTGTATTGGCCTGAGAGGCTGGGGCTCGGCTTCCCCAGCTCAGCACAAGGTGAGGGAAGGATTTCCAGATCCCAGTTCTTGCTGGGAAAATGCAGCAGTATGTCCCCAAACTGGCCTGGCACAGGACTCTGTCAGATTAGCACAGTCAATCCCTACACAGCAGAGGGAGTGACATTCAACAAACCTAATTTCACATGATGTTCTCTTTATGGCAAAAATGAGCACATTGGTCTTTCCCAATTACTCTTAGGGGAAAAAAAGAAGAGTAACTAAGAATTTCTGAGTGCAGTGTGCCCAGTGGAGGAATATGAAGCTGTCAGGAATGCAAACAGTGTCTTCATAAAACAAACCATCTCTGATTTCTCACTATAGTCACACAGCAGCCTATTATTGCTTCTGTTTCCAACCCTTCTGGGTTATTAAGCAGAAAAAAGGACAGTAGAAACAGTAAAGCAGACCTGTGAGCAACACTTTCATGCTTTTCCAAAGAACAGTTTGTTCTCTGGCTGGATCATGGACTCAAGCCTTTCTGAGTACAGCACACAAGGTGTTCACAGGAACCTTTCTCCACTCAGAATTAAACAGCACTTTCAGAGAAAGAGGTCACAGTAACAGTCAATGGTCATGTCAAGCTCCAATCTGAGTTCTACCTAAGCAAAGAAAAAATCCTCTCAAGTATTTGCCAAGATTTATATGTGCTTTTTCCTTCCTGAGAGAACAGCACATCTCACTCCCTGGTAATGCCAAGGGAGGAGAAAAACATAAATTGGAAATTAAGTAATTCAGTGTCTAAAATTCTCATACTGCATCCATCACCCAGTAATTTAAAGTTCTTCATATACTTCATCACAATATCTCATGAGAGTAAAATACATCCCTGTTTTGCAAATGGAACAAGGAAGCCTGTGGGGATTAACCTATGTATACACAGCAGGGCTGCTACTTCTGTCACACAGCTCATTGTTTGACTCTTCCCTTTCCTCAAAAAGGGATCTGGACCCAAGAAATTGGATGGAGGCCTCCCATATTCCAAAAAGCAGTGTTTCAGCTTGCTTAAACAAGTGTTTGTACAGAGGTATTCTTCTACCGGGGAAATCTAATCCACCCTTCTCTTTTCCAAAGGCAGTTTTGTACCTGGGCATTCTGCTCTTAACAAGTGTGTAGGAACATCCCTTCTCTGCTGGCTGTTCATCCTCACAGTCCCCAGGCCATTCAGCAACACAGGCTCAGAGACTGGGACAGTGAAGGAGCAAAGACAGACCTGCATTGTTTTTTGGGGCTAAGAAGTTATAAAGAAATCTGTGTCACCCAAGCAGCTACTGGAGGGAAATGACAGCAATGCCAAATGAACCAGCATCTCCAGCTTTTCCTTTTTGCAGGTCTAGTGCTAAATCAGGCCTTTATTCTGCACATTTTGGTGCCAACATTTGCTTTGCAAGGAGAGGTCTTTGCTTAGAAGTCTCTATTTATAGTCAGCTGAGGTGAACTGTCTTCTTTACTTCTGCCTGAACTTCAGCTGCAGAAAACATTCTATCCCCTCCCCTTCTATCCCCTCCTTTTTTGTTAGTTTTTTTACTTCCAGTTTGGGGTTTTCAAGTTTTGGACCAAAACTGTACCTGGTGCCTATCATTGAGACAGAAGCCATATTTTTGATTCTCTATTGCAGTTAGATTTGAGTAGAAGTTACAGAGAATCCTGAATGGGGTGAGACTAAAGAGAAGAGCTGCCCTGGTTGTTATTGATCTTCACATAAACCTGTCTAATTTTATTTAGTTCATTCCCAGGTATCTTTTAGCTCCTGTTCAGGTGATGTTGTTTGTATAGTGGAGCTTGTAGACTTAAGCAATTTGTACAGGCACGTTGAAAGCACTAAACTCACTTTAGCCTGAGAAGAAATGAGAAGGGAGAGATTTGGGAGGCTGCCTGAGGCTGCTTACTCTACCTATCATTTAGGAATTCAAAACGAATATTTGGATCAAACTACTTGCCAACCTTATGCAAAGGAAACAGTTGCAATAAGCTATGACAAGGACATTTGTCCCTAGCTCTACTGACAGTATCACAGAATGCTCATGAATTCTATTCAGGCAGTGCTGGATAACAACAAACTAAGCCCCTTTCTCCAGGAGACAGAAACTAAGCTTACTTGATGGCCCTTGAATTCCCAGTGAATCAGTGATAGCCCAGCAAAGGTGTAATTCATGTATGAGGCTGGATCAGATAAGGCAGAGTTTACTGGTTTTCATACATTTTCAATATTCTCACAGTTCTACTTGTCCTAAGACAGGAAGCTGCTGTAGTATTTAACTGAATACTGTAGTCAAGAAGTTACCAGCATAATTTGGATGGTGATTTCTTACGAAAGGCACAGTAGTTGGTGGATTTATAAAGAAGAGACTACTTGTATCAAAATTATTTCTTTTCTACGAGAAACAGATAAGAATCAATATCTGTGCATGACAAGTGTTGACTCAAGAGGTCTATCTGCCCTTTAACTCTTCGCCATAAATAAATGAGAACATTCATGAATCAAAGGCTAAATTCATGTTGCTTTTTTTCTTTCCTTTTTGCCAACTTGCATATATTTGCATTACATTGAACTTCAAGAATTAATTTGGACCCTTCCCCAAGTCTGTTGCTGTCACTGCCATTTCTTCTAGAACAGAACTAGTTGGGGCACAACAGGGGCACAGCTCACTGTTGCTGCTTTTGAAGTGGGCAGAGTTTGCTGTGTGGCCTATCAAACAGTAGAAAGCGTAATGACTGGAAGGATGCACATTCCCTTCCTGAAAGATTCTGGATGAGGACTGGTCTTGCTATTGCATTTCTGGGAGTATTTCTTAGTCAGCAGTGTCTGTGGGGCTGATGCATTAGTCTCCCTCCCACTGAGATCAGAGGACACTGATGCTGTAAAAGGTATTGTGAGACAAGTGCCTTTCTTAGCCTGAACACAACTTTGCAGTTTCACCCCTCCATCTGAATGCTCCCATTTCTCATTGTGGACTACAACTGTGGGCTGTGGCTTTGGAAACAGCAAAGATCCCTGATGAGCTGTTAACTTTGGTAAATATTAATGGAAAATAAATATATGAACAGGGAAACGTTCAGATAAAAGTGAAAGTTTCTTTCACAGTCTGAGATTGTTTCTTCATTCACAGATAGCCTTCTGAGGTGCTGTTGTAATTTGAAGGCAATAAACAAGCTGACTGTGCAAGCCTGCCAGTGCTCAAAGACATTGGAAGATGTCTCTATATGTTTTCCATGCTCTGTCCTTTTCCATCCTGGCTTCTGACCTGTCTGATTTACTCATATATCAACATGAAAGGATCTGTTACAGCAGCTCAGAGCCATGGGCATCTGCTCAGTGCCGTGGGTGACCAGTGCTGTGCTGTGAGGAGCCCTGGTTTTATCTCAGTGTTCCATTCCCCTGCAAACGAGTTCATGTTCTTGGAAGTTTTCCTCCTGGTGACTGGTAAGACAAGCTGTAGCAGTCCCTGGTAGCACTGAAACAGCAGGATTTATCTTACCTCACCTAAACTCTGGAAACAGAGCTCAGCTCAGTCAAATTCCCTTTAGAATCCAAGCAGAGAGTTACTACAGGGGGTTTAATAGCAGGTCCCTTCTCGTTTATACCTTCCTTTCAAACTGGACACCTCAGTTTTCAGATTTCCTGCTATGAGAATCCATTTCAGACATGACTGTGCAATGCAGGGCTGTAAATTCAGCCTTTTGGAAATACTAGTGAACACTTATTTTCTCAAAGTTCCTGAAAACATTTAAAATTAACTTTTTAGTTTAAGAATTTGAACAATTTTGCCAACTTTTGTGATATTTGTATTATCAAAGAAATCACCAACTGTTCTATACTAGTAAATAACTGAAAACAGCTTTTTGGAATATTTTTCATAAATTGAAGTGTTTATGAGACTGTTTCACGATTATCTAAGATTATTTCATATTCTATTAATAAAGGTATTTGATGCAGACCATGCATTCAGTCAGTTCTCACCCCACAGTCAGTCTGGAATGTCTCCATGGACTCTGGTTCAGCTCCAGTTTCCCCCAGTACAAACAGGAAAACACAAGCCTGGCTGTGCATGGCCAGTTGTGTTCCTGACAAACAGGATAAGACTTGAACCAAGAGGCTAAATGCACCCATTAGGGAAGGTTTGGATCTGGACTCAGAGCTGAACTTGTGGGATAAGCTGAATACTAATTGCTCTATGAATATTTAATACATTTAGCACTTTTCCATTGTGTAGCATCCCAAGGGAACCATCCTTCCTTCTCTCACACATAGACACATGTACTCTGCTTTCATTAAGGATTCCCAAATACAGACATTGGAATGGCCATCAGATTTGGATCCGGCTGATCCAAACTCCAGCCTTATTTCAATGGGACTGCAGTGGCAAAGAGAGAGAGCATGGCCTGGGACTCAGGTAACTACTACATCAGGAGGTCATTTAGTGAGAACAAAGCAACTGAGACTCTTTCTGGCATAGAAACCCACCAGGAAATAACCTGCTCGTAAACATAACAGGATAGGATTCTTTTTCCAAACTTATACATTGCATTTATCATAATCCTAAAAAAAAATATGTTCAGATATATAAACGCAGTGTTCACTGTTGTCCTGTGATACCAAGACAAGCTGCAGAACAGAGACCAGCACGTCAGACTGATAAATGTGCAAACATTCTATTTCGTTTTGTTTAATAATTTCAGTATCGTTGTACTTCATGCATGAGACAATCTGGTAACACTGTTGTGGAATTTGGAGAGGGCTTTAAAAAAAGGTCGAACAACATTCAGTCCCTGCTCATGTCCTGGATTCTTTTTATAAGCCTGAAGTAATCAAGTTTATTTTTTTCACAAGAGCCAAACCTTGCTTTTCTGTCATTTTTATCTCAGCCCCTCAGATTATATGGGTCACAGTTCCTCCTCTTTTCCTACACCAAATGGGAACAGTTGGACATTGTAATCTTCCCTCCACACTTTTATGTCAAGTTTTCATTACAGAATATATATATTCACTTTATCTGCCACCTGCCCTACCTTATGAGCATGGCTTGAACAGCAGCCTTTGAAACAGTCTGAGAAATGTCCTAATGAACTCTGGGCAAGACAATGCTTTGATAACTGTTACAATGATCTGGCACTGGAAATAAATTACATGTTGTAATTGTGTCAACCATGATGTGTTCTTTTAAAAATCCACTACAATTTATAGCACAATGACTAAATCCATCATATATCATTTACAATGTAGTGTACTAAAATACAGCCACCCTATTAAAAAACACGAATCACATGGAAAAGAAACAACCATTTGTCAGGTTAAAAAAATAGGAAAGACATATCAACAAAGAGAAAAGGCTTTTTTTCAGCCTTCCTCTACTTTTGCCCTGTGAAATGCACTGCAGAATTCTAGCCCAACAATGGAAAACCAGAACCTTGAGAAGTGACATTGTTAACCAGGAGTTAGTTTTGGGGAATACACCCTTAATTTCCCTTCTTGGCTGCAGGATAGTCTAGGATCTGACTTTGAATCTACTTGAGTATAAAATGGCCACTTACCACAAGCCAGAGTGGCAGTCAGCTGTGGTGGTGGCTCAGAACATGGAGCTCCGTGGGCTGCTTTCTCCCTGCCCTCCTGGGGTGGCACAGAAGAGCATTCCTCGCTTCTCACCATGGAGGGCTCCTAAATGAACATCCTTTCTGATTTCTGCTGCCCTGCTGAATAGATAAATACAACATCAAACACGTTACAGTGACATTAATACTTTGAGCTCTTACCCAGCCATCGCAACTTTGCCTTCCATCTCCAATTTTATCATAAAACACAAACATCAAGTACACCAAAATGCATCTACATCCCCTTTTTGATGTTGGGCAATGACGGATGATTAAAAGACTACAAGAAACAGGGTGATTTCAGGGTGTTTCAGGCCCTGGTATGCCCTCCCAGCTTCCTGTGATCAGCTGTTTATGATCAAAAATTCAGGAAATTAAGGTTGTGGCATCTAAGAATTCTTCCCAAGCTTTGTTTGGTCACATCTTTTTCTCTCTTGGATTGCTTTCTTCTGGTCAGTTCTCCTGCTGGGAAGTGTATTCTTGTTTTGCTGTGTGGCAGAAGTGTGAGCTGCTGGGTACAAGATCAGCTATGGCACTTGTGGTAACAACCTATTCTGATTTTAAAGTCATCAACACTCCACAGGGTCAATAACAATCCTTCCACTGGCTTTGATAGGAGCTGGAGCAGATCCCAAATATCCTGGGGTTTGTTAGGCTGAGTTCTTACCTTCTGCAATGCTACAACAGTGATATTTAATAACACTTAGCTGAAAGAACTGCTGTTATTAGTGTGCAAGGTTAAATATAATTTCATCTCTTTATCATGATGGGATGGTCTTAATTTGCAAGACAGAAGAATAGAAGGGTGATGTGTAAAGCTGAAATTCCAGTTGGGAAGATGTACCTCAATTTCTGAATACCCCTACAATGACTGTGACATTTCTTTACAATAAAACAGCCCATCTCCAGGAAAACCAGAGATGTTTAATTTATAATCCCTATTTATAAGATGCTGCTTTTTATGTGCAAAATGAAACACAGTGGGACTATTGCTGTTGATATAATAGGATGATTGGCTTCTTTTCCCCCATGGTGAAAGCTGTGCTACAAAAAGAGAGTACAGATGGCAATTTCAGAGCCACTGAGAAGGGGAAGGGAAGGGTGAATGGTGAAAGAGGCATTACTTACTCTTCTAATTGATCAGTTTTCCTGTAACACTAATATCCAGCTTAATATCCAAGCAATTCTCAGCAACCATTACTTTCTGCCCTGCTACCAGTGACAACCAGGAAAATGTCCTTATTCCAGTTTCACCTGAGGGGTGTGGGGCTTGGATAGCACTGGGAGCACACCCGGCAGCATGAAACAGGATCAAGGCTGATGCTGGAGAAGGCAAAAAGACAATCTATTTTCTTTTCAGAGAAGAAATCCTTTGTTACCTGGTAGCAATAGGAGAGACAAGAGCCGCATAAAACAAAAGCACACGGAAGATATTTCCTAATCCCACAAAAACATTAGAGACTTCTACTATTCACACTGGCATCCTGCTTTGGGGGCTCAAAGAGCTGCTCAGACATTAGCTAATTATATTTGGCACAATCATCTCCTCTTACATACAGGCAGACACATCAGGCCACGTGCTGGGCTGGTATAAAGTCTGGATTTGTTCCTGTTTCTTAAATGTAAGGAAGTTTCACAACCTTCTCTCTGCAGTTTCACACAGTGAGGAAGGACCAAGACAAAGGTGTAACCACAGTTCCACCAGGAGCAAACAAGGAGCTCCCAAACTTAAGACTTCTTTTTGTTTGCCACAGGGTAACACAACAGCACTGACAATGAAACCAGACTCAGTTCATGGTGAAACGATCCCAAAAGAACTGGAGTACTGAGGTCTCTCAAAACTCATGGAGGGCTGCAAGGAAGTTAGAAGAAATGGAAGAATACAGTGGAATTGAGGTCTCAGAGGTCAGAAGGAGACTTCATCCTGCTCCTCTGGCAGAAGCACTGCCACTGACCTCTCTGGGCACGAGGTCAGCCCTACAGAGCTTTTGGGGGGGAATTTTTCACTGGATTTTGAGATGGAGGAAAAGAAAAGCATGGAGAGAGGAAAACAGCTTCACTACCTGTACAAATGCTCACTTATCACTGCCACATGTAGAATGAGAAGAGTGGGAGCACAACAGAACTTTAAGTGTTTATTTTTCTCTGATGGCTGTAAGTCAAAGAAATCTGACTCTTTTCACTGAGAAACAATTATCTCTTGGTAATGAGGGGGACATAAGGCCACTAATCAATAACATCAGTGCTCACTGTACTCACCTGGACTCTAAGCTGGCATTGCTTCCCCTTACTGTGCCTGAAGGATCAACAGCATTTCTCCCAGTGGGTCCTCTAGAAGCTTTGACAGGCAGGGGAGCAGCTCATTAACATCATCAGCTTAGAAGGTCAGTGGGTCACTGATTCCATCACCCAGCAACTGTGACCCACCAGGAAACACATGGCTGAGCCCACACAGGCTCACAAATATCACAGATTTATCACTGTCTGTGAGTTCAGGGCTGTCATTCTCCTGTCTTACCCTGCACAGGAATGGCAGACACCGGCTGAGGTAATCAGGGGAAAGAATCATCCCCTTGGAACTGGGAATGCATCTAAGGATGTTTGGCTCTTCAATACTGATTTTAATAAGGCAAGATTTAATCCATAATCATGGAGTAACTACAGAATAAACTCAATGCAAAAATAAAACAACGAAATTACAATAGAAAGAATTCATGCAAAAAAAGGATTTGTCTTAAAGCTTAAAACTACTCGGGGCTTCAGCTATTTTTTGTAAAGGAGAGCTCAAATGAAGAGCAGATAGAATGTATTTTGATATGGAAATCAGTATATCTGCACTGAATACATGCTTGTTATACTGTAGGTATTGTTAGAGGAATGTCTGAAGGAATGATCTGGCTGTGGTTAAGAGGTGAAGGACTGTGCAGAGGGAGGGGACTCATCTGAAACCCCTCGCTGAAAACCTCTGCATGATACATTCACATACAAACTGGAACAGAAATGATTCTTCCCTGAGCTTTTGATTTATGGGTAGAAGAGAGACAGCATGTGGGAAAATCTGATCATTGTGACAGCAGAACAAATACAATGGCTTTTGCAACCAGTTAATAGAGTGCTTTATATCACCAAAACATGCAACTTTCAGAGCACTGGTTATGCTCTAAAAGCAAAACAACAGTTTTCATTGCAATTCACATCCTGAATCCTTCCAAGTCAAGTCTTTGTGTTTTAAACTTACATCTGTTTTCTACCTACCATCAAGGCACATACATCAAAGCAACTTGGAGTTAAATAAGAACTTAATCTGGAATCTCAGCCAGGTATTCAGTGATGCTGCTCCTTCTCCTAAAACACAACCATTTCCTTCATCTATTCCAGCCAGAAGGAGCACCGGGGTCCTCTGTGGCTATTTCTGAGGGGTGTATAAAAAAACAGACAAGACATTCAGCTCTATCTTCTCTATTACTGTGGCACTAATACGAAGGATCAAACTGCAAAGGAAACAGCAAAGAAATAGATGTAAACCCAGCAAGCAACTGAGATATTTCTATTGACCCTCTGGTTAGTGACTATGCAAATTAGGGCACAAAGCAAAATGGTTATCTTTGTAAAGTGTCAAGACAAAACAGATATTCCGATATTGACATGCTGGGGGCTAAACCTTTGCCTTAGTAAGGCAAGGAACACTCTACATACATATAAAATGCAGAATAACCTGCTGCCTCAGAGGTCTCTTGCTCTGGCAGATCAGGGGAATAACTGTGATGAGAACACAAAACACAAGGTGGCATCGTTGCCATTTTGGTTGGTTACCTGGTTACACTACACAGAGGCACAGAGAATATTCTGAGTTGGAAAGGATTCTCTTCCCTTCCTCATCTGCCACTTTCTTCTAAAACTACAAGAATTGAGCCCAACTTAAGATCTTGAGAAGTAGGTGGTGTTTTTTCAGTGTTGCTGAAGCAAAATTAAGATTTCTGCAGAGTTTCTGGGTCAGGGCCATAACACGTAAACTAAATGGCTCATGGATGTAACTCTTGGGAAGGACAGGCCTTTCAGAGCACAAGTTAATGCTTCACTTCAAGTGTCCTAACGATTTATGACAGATGTCACTTCCACTGAGGCAGCAAATAAGTCAACAATGACATCATAATAAAATGAAACTGATTAATAAACCAATAGTTGCCATAATACCTTTCTCTTCAAGAGTTCAAAGTGCCTTGTAAAAAAACCAAATAGGAGCATCTTCATTTAGTGAGATCCTAAATAATTTCATGTGGTAACTTTCCAGTGCAGGAATTTCACCCACAGGTGCCTGGCTCTCCCCACCAAGGGAATCAAGAAGTGGATTCATCTCACCTCCACACCTGCAGCAGCTCTGGAGATCACAGCCATGCACATCAGCCAGGACCTTAAGAAAGGTGTCTGGGTGAATTTCCCAGTCAGGTTTCATGCCATATTTTTCCAGTTTATTTAAGATTTTCTGTGCAAAACAGTCACTCTCCACAGACCATGTGAGTCTGGCAAACAATACAGGAAACCTTTAGCAGAAATAAGAACAGCAATAAAAGAGGAGCCCTTGGGAACAAATGAATATCTGATTAATAACCCCGGGTTTGTCTGGCATTTCTGCCACTTCACTGTTTCCATAAGTTCCCCAGAAAACGTGGCTCTTTGGGGAATGCACTGCTCAGTGTAATTCTGAGTGAATTAGAGAATGGTTTGGGTTGGAAGGGACCTTTAATGCGAATAATGTGAAAGAGCTTTACTTTATTGGACTTGTGCACCAATTCCCTGTGCTGGGCACTGAAATAAGGGCTGCTTCGTTATTCATCAAATTCAGGATGACAAACTTGGGTACGAAAGGAAATAATAAAACCCAACAAACACTTCCATTTTACTACACATTTGTCCTCTTCCTATTTTCTCTATTTATTTTGTTTAGCCCCTGTGGATTTTCCAGCGCAATCAGTGCCTGATCTGACACACTTGCTGATTCTTTTTAATATCCCTTTTCCCTGTACTACCATCATTCTCCTCTCTCTGTGTGCTGACATAAATCTCATTGATGTAAGTGCACTGTAACATGCAGCCTTTACCATTTCACTTTCAATATAGAGATACAGGAGGAGAATTACACGTTACAATAAAAATAAAACTCTTGTGAAAGGACTGCCATTTTTTAAACATTCTAAATTCTACACTGCTGCTGTGACAGTCCTGAAGACTGATGTTCCAAACCTTTCTAGACTGTGCATGTGCTGTGGCTCTCATTGCAAAGGCTGAGGATTTGGCAGCACATCATTAGGAAGGGCTGCCTCCCTCCAGTTTAGGGTACCTTTTACTGGGACAGCAGGAAAGGTGTGAGAAATTTCCTCCTTAAACCAATGGGAAAGGAAACACATGGTTCTCATCTTCAGCAGGGCCAGTTCTGCACTCAGTGATACCCTGCTGGTGTGGCTGTGCAGCCAAATCTTTATTGTCACTGGTTAGATTATCCAGGTAACTGTGACTGTCACACACAAGCCTTTTGTAACCCACCCATGCACAGAGATATTTTGAGGAGGGAAGCTCTGTTCAGTGGGCTCTTACATCACATATTTGTTTGTTTGGTTTTTCTCACTCCATGAGAGAGCCAAGACAGCTCGACTGACAGCACATACTACCAAAATGTTCCTCTGTGATTACTACAGATTGGCATGCCGAGTTTGCAAGAGCATGGAAAACCCAGCCTTAGTGTAGATGAAACAAGTGCTGTGGGGAAAGCAGAGGCTGTGCCATGACTTTGTGTCTCCACGAGGGGGGTGACCAGCCTTGTTCAAACAGAAATTTCAGCTCTGTACCCCTCACAGGCAGCGCTTGGCACAACGGGGCTGGCACAGAGAGCTGCACACGTTTAATTGTGTTGGCAAAGTCAGAGCAGTGAGGGGTTCTGTGCCTCCTTACCAGCTCTTACTCTTTCCAGGTCTCCCCCAAAATACTTCAGTTATTTCAGAGCCTGATATTTCTGACAGTATTGCTCTTCCTGCCTCCTGCAAAAAAAAAAAAAAAAAAAAAAAACCAAAAACCCAAACCCAACAAACAAAAAAACCCCAACCCAACTTAAAGTTGTGTTTTAAACGTGATCATATTTTTGCACAGTTAACTGGCAAGGCAGAGGACAATGAACATGAACAACACACTGTATATTCAGTCTGTGGACACTCACACCACTCTCTATCAGTGATCTACTGCTTAAAACCAAACAGAGTAATGCACAGTGACTTAGGGTAAAATATTAATTAAAATACAACAGAGGAGAGGTAGAATAGGGTGACCTGAGCTAGAATTTTGACCCAGAGTTTGGGTTAATCAGTGCATTGCTACAAAAAGCGCTGCTTCATTATAACAAAAATAACACCTGTTTTCTTTCCAATAAATTCCTTCTACTAGATCCTGCCAATCTGAGGTTTCGTCTCCCAGTGCTGATCAAACAGGACATGCTTGTGTGGCTGGATGGAGAATACTAAAATAGCTGCAATAGTAACTTTCCATCCAACTCATCCTTCCATGCTGCAGGATGCTGGAATGATTAGTCCCTTGTGCAGGCACAGCAGCTGCTCAGGGAGGGAAACAAGGATCTGGGTGCAGACAAGGGTGGTTCTGGGGACAGAAAAAATCTGAGTACAACATTGAACAGAAGAATGGAAGGGAGGAGGAAGTGGGAGGAAAACTGCCTGTGACATCCTTCAGATCAGCAGAGCAGAGAAGGATCTCAGGGCTGGTGCTTTCTGAGACAAGAGAATTTGCAAAAAGATCACAGATGAGTGTTTCTGGGTGAAAGCAAAAGGATGAGAGGCTTCAGCTGGTCAACAAGGTAGGGATGTCAGTGACCTGGGAAAATGCCTTGAGAGAGGACACTGCCACTGGTACAGGGAGAAGAGTCAAAGCAATGCTGAAGAACAAAACAGTGATCTCTGAACTGAAAATGCAAAACAGCCACACAGACTGTGTGTGGGCTGAATTTATTCAGTTTTTTAGGTGAAAAGGACTACAGTGTCCAAAGTAAATATATGCAATGTATATTTCCAGAAGAATCATTCCAAACTATTCCAAAGTACTGCTGTAGTATATTTTTATACACAGTCATACATCATTCTCTCATCATCCCTATATACTTATTTAAATGTCAAGGCACATAAATGCATCTTTAAAAGGCCTGTTGTGTTTTTTCTGTGTTTTAGTGTACAGAAAAGTCTCTTCCTACCTGTCAAGGCTTACCAGGCTGTCATGTAAAGAACAAGCTGCTTCTTCATGTTGTGCTGTGAACTTTTGCCTCATGTGGGCACGAGTTAGATTTGATTTTAATGCAAGACCTGATATGGCAGCTGCAAATAAAGCAAGACAGAAAACTGGAATTAACATCCTCTGGTTATCATTTTGTGGCAAACACCTGCATTGCTCAGAACATACAGTGATGTGAGCCCATGAAGATCTTGAGATCTCCTTGCTCTCAGCAAAAAGCCAAATTTAATATCATGTACAGCTGGGTTTTTTAAATCAAATTTTTAAATAATTTGAAGGATTAAAAAAATTATATAGAATCAAGGTTTTTATCATCTTTCATTCCATCCCATCCTTCCAGGATAGTGCCTTCAAAGTGCACTGAAATGTACTAAATGTGCTGTGAGGTTTCAGTGGCCTGCTCTGCTCTCATGTAATAAAATGCTCCCTGACATTTGCATGCCAAGTGCTTTGCATAGGGAGAGCTGAGTTTATACAGCATCTAATGTGCTTCAGACTCAGTCTGGTGCCCTCACCCTGCCTTCTGGGCCTCTGCTTCCTTGAGATTATACTCTCTTGGTCTTTAATGAATGGCATGTTTACTCTGTAGTCCTTTCAAGCCACTGGCAACAAACTGTAGGACACAAAAAGGTTTAAATTAGTGTACAGTATATACCTTCTCCAGAATGTGGAATATTCCACAGGTGCTAAGAAAACATTCTCAATACTACAGACTTGGTGGAGCTACACAGGTAAAAGGTTTATTTCTCTTAAGTCAAAAGGAAAATGTTTCAGCAAAGTCTAACTCTAAGAATGGTTTGTCATGTTGATCTCAGAGCTGTGGAAATCTCCACAGAGCTGAGTAAGGAGGGAACACATCCAACATCAGCTGGAAATGGTAGAGAGGCTAAGGAAAAACGCACAGGTAGAAATAGAAACAATCCTACTGGAATAAGACAGAACACCGCTTTTTGTACAAAGCTGCTGCAGCAAAGGATCTCTCCTGTTTGCAAAGGCAAGATTTATGGGGTATTTCCCAGACAGTACATATTGCTTGCACTGCAGGAACACTGTTATTCTGCCACCCATGCAGAAAAAAAGGTAAATGTTATTTGAATTTACTGAATGCTGAATTCAGTTGTTTGGGGTGAAAATAATAAAAAGAAAGAAAAAAAACCCCATAAGCTCTTTTCTGATGAGTTGCTTCCCCTTGTCATTCAGAAACCCATCAGGTAACGTACCTGCAGTCCAATCTTCTTAACCATCTCTTTGGTTATGGACACCCTTTGGCACTTCTTCACATCTGACTTTCTGTAGGGCTGATAAAAAAATAAATCTGTAAAAACATGCCAACTCACTAGTGCATTCCTCTCTCCCTTGCAGAGAGCATGCCATATATGCTGGCCTGGATGAGACATCCTAAAGAAACCTGCTATTTGGTATCTCTGAATTTAATTTCTGAAAATTAAAGTTTCTTCCAAGAAAAGCAGCTTTTAGAAGAGGTTTCAAGATAGGTACCAAAGTACAAATACACCCAGTTAATTAATCACTATTGAAAATATGAACTTTGTTAGTTCAGTTGTGAAAAAGATCCCAACAACTATCAGGTAGAAGATACAAATATTTTTTATATTAGATGCTTACAGAAATAATGGATTAGAAAATCAGGTAGATTGGAACAAACCATGCAGCAAATGTGTTTTCAGTGCCCATGCTGTGCTGTTTGCATTCCAGTGGCAAGTTTTCTGAATTTCTAAGTCTACTCTATCACTTTGCCATTCTCCTTTTAAATGTCATATGGAATTTAATATGTTTAACATCAACAGGTATCTAATTACCTCTCAGTGTCTCCTTATCAGCATCCACTACCACTTCAGACATGTCCTCAAGTAGCCCTTCCAGACTGCCCATCTCCGAGCAGATCTCTCACTAATAACACTCCTTCCTCTCTTCCTGCCACTGTGGAGTGAATGCTTTTATTCTCCTCTCCCCTGAATACCTGGAAAGTCAATTTAACTCACTGTTTTCCTTCAAATTAACATCTCTATTGTCCTTCCCACTGCTGTTTCGTTGCTGCTTTGGTGCCAAACCCCTGGAGAGGCACTGATACCCATCCTCTCTGCACTGTTCCCTCCAATCACTCATGCAGTAAAATACCTGTCACACTCCTTATTAAAAACCCCAGTGTGAGCTGTCAAATTCTTAGTCATCCTCCAAGGTGCTGGTATGTCCTACATGGTAATAAGTGACATTTTACTGAGCACTCAACACCCTCCAAGCTGTAATCCCCAGATGCAAAAGGTCCTTTTTCTACATTTTGGTGAAACACTGCTTATGACAGAACACAAAATGCCTGCTGAATGGTGACTGTATTAAATAGCAGCACAAGCTACTTCTGCTTGTTAAAAATACAGATCTGAATATTAAATTTGTAAATCAATTTATAAGACATGGATGTTTCTGAGCACCAGCTAACAGGTTAATATTTAAAAAACACCCACATTTATAATGAAGATCCTGGAGAGTTTCAAGAGTGCCAAGGTCCTAGTCAGAAACCCCACAGTTCTAGCACTGAGCCCTCTATTTTGTACCATTAAAACCTGTTCCAGTTCTCTGTCTGGAGAAACTGAGAAACCAAATAATCAAGCTTGCCTGTATCACTAAAATTTTTGAAATATTAACCTTCAAAACTGTGAGCTAGTCAGACATTAATTAGAAAAGAGGAAAAAAAGCAAAGAAGAATTTAGTAATTTCACCTGACCTCGATTTCTGTGCCTTAGTTAATCATCTGTGAAACGGAGTACTAATATACTTACCTGTTCTGCAGGGATCTACCAATGACAAATCAATTGAAGAGGCATTGATCAATATCAAAGAAAAGCCGCAAATTCAGGAGTAAGTTTTATACTGAAGATTCTTTGCACAAATATCTACACCTCCTCTTTTGAAAATGTACTGTTGACTGAGCAGTCCAGGCTAAACTGCTGGCTGGAAAGCTCTGGGGGTAAAAGGCAGTTGGTGTTTAATCCCTCACACAGGTCTCACATTTTCCTTCTCATTGTGAAGGGAATGGATGTCATCTGGGCTGATCTGCATACACACAATGTCAATTACACAGTAACCATGAAAAATTAGGCTTACTTTCTGTACTCTAATCTGCTTTGGAAAACCTTTGGCTGATTGGGGGGGACCAAATGATAAATGAGTCTACCTGTTGTTTTACCACATCTGCATCTTCCACATTTACCTTTGCTGATATGATGAAACATTTAAACCTCTGCACTGATACAGATCCTCACTTAGCCAGCAGCACTGAAAGGTCTAATTTGTGCAAGCAAACATTCTGCAGCAAAACTACCATTGGACAAAAGGCTTTTTATTGAGCTATGAATTCTTTTCTAAACAGAAATCACAGTCAGTTGTGTCTACTGATTAGCTGCCTACTGCAGGATCTCTTTCCCACTTTCGAAATATAAATATGGGTTAGGGTTGTGTGTGCTCTCAAAGTGATGTCTGTATGAGTTACACAGAGCTTTGTGAATTTAGGATGCAACACTACGAGGCAGCTGTACTTGTAATCCATTTCTGATTTGTCTGTGAAGCATCCTATAATCAGAATCCTGGGTTAAACATGATTTGAGCAGCTTCAGAATTCATTACAGAATCCAACCTTTGCTACAGAGCTGCCCTGAAGTAACTCCCCATATTTTTCAGAGCTGGGAACATAAACCCTTGAGAAGTCCAGACTTGTAACTCAGGCCAGACCCCTGGAATCAGAGCAATCATGTGATGGATGTTGTGGAGGGTGCACTGAACACCCTTTCTGTATATCACACCTAACACAAGAGATCTCTTTATTCTCTGGCAGCAAACAGAGGCTCCCTCCCAGCTGTCTCAGCTCTCAAGATTATTTTTCAAGTCTCATCTCACACCCAAACCAATTGTTCACCTACACCTGTAAACAAATTGCTTGAAATTATAGCTTTGAGCCCTCACTACTCCCATTCATCTGTGCTCAGTGCCATGGACAGCAGGGGCTGTGCAGGTTGTATATGATATTATCTCAAGCTTCCTGATATACCCCCTCAGCCTCTGGCAGTCTGAACCTAAAGGCCCTTCAGACCCAGAGAATGTGTCCATTCCTTTACATTTGAGAGCAATTAATTGGTTTTTCTTCTTCTATTCTGTTAAATTGCTTTTGCACTTGAGTGTACTTCCAGCAATATATTGTAGCAATGAATTCTTAAGTTTAATCATGCTTTGCTTGAAAACACTTCCCATTGCTTTAAATTTTCTGCCAGATCATTTAATTTGGTGTGCCATAAATCTGCTGTCAAGGGGACCTGTGAATAACCACTCTCTAATCACTTTTTTTCCATGCACTTCATGATGTTGCTGAGATCTGTCATAACTTTTTCTCCTGCCATTTCTTTCCTGCCCTGAAGAGCCCCAGACTATTTAACTGGCCCTCATGTGGGAGCCATTCCATATCCCAACCATCCTTCAGCACTTTCTTTCAGTTGAACTTTACCACTTGTGATCCCAGCCTGGCTGAATAGGAAGGACAGAAATTCAACAAACATATAAAAAAATATTTGTATTTTTGCACAACATGTTTTCTGCTTTGACTTCCACTTCATTCTTAGTGTTTTTTCTTGCCTTTTGGATAGTTACTGAACATTCACAGAACTCCCCCAAACAGCTCCTTCCTGAGTGGGAATTTAGAGTAGCAGAGTACAGTGTCAGCCCAAAAATGATAATATAAATGTCAATTAAAAGGTAATTAGCAGTACTAAATGCCAACGTGCTTTTCTGGTCCAGTTTTACTTGGAAGGAAGTGAAAAGACTGAAGATTGCCCAGCTTTGCACTGAACCCCATTGCAGAGCCAACAGATAAATTACTCTGTCAGGTCTATTAAGTGCAGGTAATCACTGAGGGATGAGTAGGAGGAACAGAGTAAGTTAAACAGAAGTTAAACTAAGTGAAACAGCTGGACTCTGCTGTCAGCCTGTATCTGAGAAACTTGCTGACAAACTCTTTTAGCCCAGTCGATTTGCTTGGTTCTCATATGTAAAGGGGTGAAAAAACCACTCACCACACCCACTGTGCTGGTTCTCTCCTCCAATTTAACAGACTAATTCTGTATAATGCTACTCAGCCACCTCTGTTAAACACAGGCACAGCTTGCCTTGACTGAGAATACAGAGAGAAAACAGAACAGCCTTGGCCTGCAAATCAGAGCACAACCTGTTCACTGCTTTACCAAACACTCAAGAATAATTTAAATACATGCTGTGGCAATATAGCAACTAAAAAGTGTTGGAAACTTAAATTACTATTTACTTTTAGCAGTATAGAAGTTCAGAACAACATTCTTTTACAAATACCCATCACTGTCATACATAATTGATAGAATGCAATCAGCTTCTAAATATCACTTAATAGCTGGCTTTGTTCTCTAATAATATATGTGGAGTTCCTGTTGAGTTCTCTGGGATAACCCTCACAGGGCAGGCTGTGGGAATATACATACACCTATTACTATATAATTATCAACAAAAAGAGAGAAAGGAAAGCAAACAGTTCAATTTGGCTGGGATAGCTCAGTATTTTCTCCTAGTTCTGCAACCTGCAATAACAGAGGATGATGCTGTGCTGCTGATTTGACTGCACAACTCCCTGCTGCATGGGGACAAAGAAAATCCAGAATTTGTTTATGTTGCATGGCACAGAATTAATAACATCTCACTATTGCTTGAAAGAAGAGAAACAACAACATACAAAGGACAAAAGATCCCCAACTCCTCATCCTTCACCTTGGATTCCAACAGGTTACTATGGAAAGCATCCAGCTGTTGGATTTGGGAGTCAAGGATTCCAAAAGCCCATGTATGGGACACAGCTGTTGGAAAAGATGCTCACTGTGAAGAGGAGAAACTAAGGTGTTATAGCAGAGTCAGGGACAGGGGCCAACTGGAACTATGTGGGCTGAAACAGATAAATTCAACCAGTTCTGTACCAGATGAGTTTTTAGTTGTTCCACTGAATTCCAGACACCTCTCAAGCTTTTTCTAATGTTGACACATAACTCTGTATCCTGAAAGCATATTTTTGGCTGCAAAATTTCCAGTGGGCTTATCTTGATGATGTGCCCAGTGCTTTTGTACCTGTGAGAATTCTGGCATTTATCCAGTTGTGGTGTGGATTCCTGGGGGTTTGGATTCTACAGTAGCTTCGAAGTTTTGCCTTTAATTGAAAATAGTGCATGAGCTTAAAATGTTGGGCCCTTGTTTTTCTGAACTAAGATAAACTTTGGCATTTTAGCTTATTCCACATGTAAATAGAAATATATAGAGAAACTTCAAGTGAGCAATTGGAACAATGAACTTAGAACAGGTCAGAGAGTGCGCTCTTAACTAACATAAAACACAGGAAAAAAGCACATGATACAAGTACTGCCTTTGCCCTCTCTCTTTCATAGGCCTACTTTTAACTTGGCAAATTAAATTTTAACTTTGACAGCCTTTTCTTAGACTGAGCCCAATCTTGAAAGCTACACCACCTAAGAAAATTGGAACTAAGCAAGTTGGAGCTTGCTGAGTGAATGTCAGCAACACAAATGACACGTGTTACTGAACTCCTTGTATGTGTGTGTGCACAGAAAGTCATTAGGATTCAATCCCTTAACGCCACAATTCAGCAGTTGCTATTAACAAAGACAGGCTACATCACCCCAAACTCCCAAAATTCTCAGCACACAAGTTCAGCAGCTCTCAGTGCATCTGTTATGGGTCTGTGTCACTGTGAACTTCACTCAGGTCCTGCCATAGAGGGCAGCACAGGAATCTTCCTTCAGAATTACCTTTTTGCTCCAGGGGCACTTGGAGTCCAGACACAGGTATAAATAAGAATAAAGACTGTAAGGTCACCTTTTTTCCTTCTTCCCTGACTTCCTCATGTGGGTCTCTTCTGTCAAAGTGCACCTGTGGGAAAGAACAAAGACTGGAGTTAAAAAGGTAGTACGTGAAATGAAGGCAGAGCCAACAAAGCTGTTTATTGTAGTCACATCATCACACTTCCTCTTCTCCTTACATTAAAAAAATAATAAATACTTAGGTGTATTTGTAAATTGTTAATGACTGCATTTACTAGCACTTAATATTAACATTTGGGTATTTATATGTTTACCAGTATATATAATTTTTATTTATTTATAATATGCCTACAGTACATTATAAATTATAAATACAGTATTTGTATTCACGCATTTATACTACTCCTTATTATTAGCAATTAAGCATTTATGTGAAATCAAATGTGGAGGCAGAGGAAATAATGTGACTGATTTGTTTGAGAAAGGATGCTGAGACATTGCTTGCATTCCCTTTACTTGTTTTCTGTTGGAATCATGCCAGTGGAGGCAGTAACACTATATATACACAAGGCCAAAGTTTCCACATGTGCCTCAAATTCTGCTTGGTTTTTCCTGGGTTAGCTTATTGTGTGCACAGAAAATAATAGATTAAGAATACTGTATTCCTTTCCCACCTTCTCCAGCTGTTCAGTTAGGGACCATATAGAACGCTCGATATTTCATCTCACTCTAGTAAATATGATACTTTTCTGTTCAGAACCACTCAGCTTGTGCTACTTGTTTGCTCTATTCCCCCTCCACACTTCAGTTTACAACTGCTCTCTTACCCAGACTTTAAGCATTGTCTCTTCCCAGTTCATCCGAGGGAACTGCTTCAGTACAAAACAGTGACAGAAACCAGCAATTGTCACTTTCTAAAACCAGTCCCTGACAATTGCCACTTTTTAGAACCACTGCCTTCAGGTCACCAAAAGCCCTCTGAGTTGACTCACGTGTTTATTTGTTCCTCTGACTCCTCCACATCAGAGGAATATTTGGGTGGCTGGAACTCAGTTCTTTCTCTGTGCCCTGAGCCTGCTGGGCTGCTTTCAGAGGGTTCTTCCTCTCCTGTAATTCCTGACAAAGTATGTGAAAGCATTCCTCACCTCGATTCACAGAACCGAGAGGATGTCTGCCAAAAATCGTCACAACTCGGTCAGTGTCCTAATCACACACTATTAAATTGATTGATTTCTCTGTTGCCTGCTAACTTCATTTTTAGAGATTTCAGATTCTTCTATATTCAAGAGACCAAGATTACCATTTCCTTCTGCAATAGGATAACAAAGGATGAGAATTCCCCAATATGAACTGTGAGAACTTCCCTTTGTCTCTTTCAGCATCATACAGATTAATTACTGGATGTTTTGAGCTCAGCATCACTTTGGCCAGTACTTGGTTTAAAAACTCCCTGCCTAATTCTAATTTCTAGCAGCCAACTGACCCCCAGGCCCTCACTGTGTGAACTCCACTGTCACAGCCTGACAGGCACTGCCCTGGAGCTGCTGAATTCCACAATCCCATGAACTGTCAGGAGGCTGCTCTGGCAGGAACAGGGAAGGTGCCAGTGCACCTGTGAGAGAGGAGAAGAGAACAGGCAGGGTCTTACTGCAAGGGAAGAAAATAGAGAAGAAACTATAATGCACTACCTGCAGGATGACCACAGAGGTTAAAAAAAATAATAATAGGAAAAGCAAAGGTGAGTTTTGGGGGCAGCGAAGGGGGGTTTGGCACACAGGTTCTCTGCAGCTGCTGATTAAAGTGTTAGCAACAATAAAGCAGCAGATCCAAGCCCGAGGAGCATCCCATCCTACAGCACAGACACATCCCTTTAGTTAATGTGCTGCTGACTTTTCAATTGAGTGTCGTCAAAGTGTATTGATTCCTTCCAACACCACCCAGGCTTGAAGGCTGGGCCTCATTTGTTTCGCTGACAAGTAATAAGCCTCTTTGCTTACCAGAGATGTTAAAGAGCACCCAAAGGTCATACAGGGTGCAAATTTCAGGCACCAAATTCAGTAGTTCTCAAGGGCAGCAGTTTAGCCCCCCTTTGCTCCTGAAGTACAGGAAAAGAAATACAGAATGCTTAACAGAAATGCATAGATAAAAGAGCTGTAATAACGATCCAATTTAAAGCCAAGAAAAACCCCCTCTCATAATTCCATAGAATTCTTTCTGGCATATTTATGAATGATCCTAAAGTTTCATGGACTCTTTAAAGAAAACCAGCATAATAAATCCAAACTTAAAATACGGAGGAAACCAACGTACCACACTGTAGATTTATAACATGTTGCTGGAATATGACATCAAATATTTCTCCATTTAAATTCTGGCATCAAAATACTCTGTTTATACAATAACTTAATAAATTTAGCTGGGCTGCCTATTTGACAAGTAGGCAAGAATCGTTCATTAAAATGCAAATGTAATCAAGATGAAATTTGGAATACGTTTATTAAAGTAATTGAGCTTCAGTCAACTGTAGTCACAACACAGATTTTCAAGTGCCTTTCAGACAAAAGGATATGTCTAATTTTTCTATGTTGATATCTTTATCAGCATGAAAATTAAAAGAGTTTTCTCAGCAGTAATAATGTACCATGAAATACTTCAAGTTTTCTCTCCAGGAATATATTAGGATAGATAAGGGTCAAAACTACAGAGGAGTGACCCAGCAGCGTGCTGCACATACAGAAAATTGGTTGCAACTGTATTTTCAGTGCTTGGGGTAACTGTGTACTTATTAAATTACTTTTTAAATACTCAAGGTCATCAGTTAATTTAAGTACAAGGCCATTAAAGTGTCAGGGAATTGAATTTTTTACTGCTAAGATTTGGGATCCTTGGTGCCTTTTTTTGAGTAAGAAATAACTCACAGAAATAAAAGCAAATCCTCAATTTGTCCTAGTTATAATTTAGGTGCTAGAGAAACATTAGGAAGCTGTAAGTAATGCCAGGAACTTTTCCATGAGGGTGGGTGGCACTACCAGGGTGCTGCAGCCTCATTAACTCTCCCTGCTCATCTCCCTCTGCCCATTCCCCGAGGTGGAAGTTGCAGTCCATTTATACCAGCTCAGTTCTCTCTCTTTCTAAGGCTGAACATTTGGTTATCATCACCGTGAACCAATATTTTAAGCACTAAATAAAATAATTCTGTATCCATCAAGCATTGTATATGTACATATTTCTCTGACCATGGAAATTCTTAGCCACTGTTTCACAAAATGGCTTTTTCTCTGATCATGGAAATTGTTAGCCACCGTTTCATAAAATGCCTTATTCAATTTTCTTACCTTAATGGATACAGCCTTTGTATCAACAAAGCTAATGACAGAACATCTCCTGCTCCAGACACTGCTCAGAAAGAATTCAGCCTTTTCCAGAGGCTTATAGCCAGCTGTAAATATAAATGGAACCCATGTGGCATTGCTCTGAAAGCCACTGAGAGCACAGGCTTTCTAAAGGCCATTTCCTTTATTTTCATAAAAGCATTTCAATGTGCATCTGCAACAACTCCTGGCTAGACAAGTAAAAGCTCCTTTTTGGGCACAAGGCCAGAACCTGCTGAGGGTGTTGTGAGTATCAGCTGAGCACTGCCTGCCTTGCTGCAGTAGTGACAAACTGAATATGAGCCAAGGCTTTCCTGTTGAAAAACAAGAGCAGTTTTATGCACACTGCAACTTAAAACATTCCCAGTAAGTATTTTCTATAGCAGAAAACATAACACAACAATCCATTTCCTTATAAAACAGAAAGCACGGGAGGCAACAACTTTGAAACCACAGTAAATACAGCCAAGATGTATTCTGAACATTACAGACTAAATCTGTGGATTAAACGCCAGCAAAAGTCTTCTAAATGAGGGCTTTGCATTGTTCGCAGCCATATCATCATGATCCTATAACAAATCTGAAGATTTCAGAGAAATACCCACTGAACAAAGCAGGGAGAGCAGAAACTGCCTCCTTTGGATGAAACTTGAAATCTCTGCCCTTAGCTAGTTTTAGGGAGCACCATGGTACTGGAGGGTCTGTCTGTCTGAACACATAATAAAATGGAAGTTCTGACAACCTGAAGAATTCAGGATATTATGGCAATCTCTGCAGGAGCTCAAGTGCTAACACTGTGTTCTCATCAGATTTCAGCTCATTAAATGTCTCTGTCCTTGCCGCTGTTTCAGATGGAATAGGACACTTTAAACAAATATGTTTCAGTGCCCCAAATATGTTGTGTGTCTCTGCATTAGCACGCATCAGACTCCACTGGAACTGTTGCTGCATTCTAATAGCTGAAGTAATTCTAATGTTAAGTCCCTGAACTTTCAGACAAGGCTGTGTAACACCTAAATAGCTATTAATTGTGAAACAGCAGGAAATGCCAAGATAAAAGAAAATGCATATGCACACAGTGCTTTTCTTACTTACAGAGCACACACAGAACAACGGGAGAGCAAACACTGCATTTCTTGTAACCTGTCCCATAGTGACACCAATGTATGCAGTGGAGAAATAGATTCACTCTCCTGTCATAAATACTGGAGCTGCTGCCCATTTCACTCAGCACTTCAGTGGCTGCAATGCTCAATGTAAATCTCTGCCAGTATGTGCCAAATTTAGTTATACTGAGGTTGCCATATCACCTTTCCTGGTGATGTAAGGCAGCCCTATTGTAAATGAGAGTTTGTGTATCGTTCACATAAAAACCACTCAGCGAGTGATTACTGGGTGCACAATTGTCCACTTTCTGAAAGTACAAAAAGCCCTGGAGTGAAGTTTACATGGTGGTGAGCCTGACCTAGCAAGTCCTTCTATTGAGATGCACATTTGGGTCACTCTCTGAAAGCTCAGCACGTGGACAGAAAAAGCTGGCAACTACTCACAGTTCACCTGTAGATACTAATGTAAATTAATTATTAATTCTGGCTTGGTAGTGTTTACTGCCAAGTTAGAGATGCCCACACAAGGAATCAGGAACACTGTGGTTACTACTCCTATTCAATGGCTGATTAATTACACAGTAAGAACCAAATAGATAAATATTCATCCATCTAGTCTTTTTAAACTCAGTGAAAACCAGATGATAATGACATTAAAATCCATTAAATGTAGTTAACTAACCTACAGAAACTCAGACATGTGATCATTTGCCATTCTGAACCACCAAAGACCCTGGCAAGTAGCTAAAGTAGTGCCATATCAACATCTGTCTCGAGTAGCTGAAGACACACAAACAATCTGGAATAACCATGTTATTTCAGATATTGATTCCCATGTTATTCTCCTGCAGATGAGTACAACGTTCTGTACTCAAATGCCTGTTTAAAAAACAAAACCAGAATCTGCATCATGGGAAAGATGCATATTATAAAATTATTTCATTATCATGAAAATCTGACTGTGAAATAAGTCACAATACAAGTAAGACAGGAGTTAATTTGGGGTACATTTACAGAGGGTTGTGTGGCAAGAAATAAGGATCTTCAATAGTCAAAACAGCGCCCACACTGTTACAGGAGATGTCACAGGTGAGTGCATTCATGGAGTGCTGCATATTCAGTGTCTCCCAGTGGTTTGCAATTAACTCCAGAGACATTAAAACAGATGCTGTCTCCACGGGAAGATGAGGACTGGAGAAGGACATAAAAGTGGGTGGGTGAAGTATCTCCAGAGCAGCACTGAGAAGACAGCTTTGTACTGATGAAGGGCAGAAAAATAAAGCTGTGAGATTTCAAGACTTGCTTTAAATTTTTTCTCAGAAAAGCTGTGGGGAAACTATTACTAAAACTTCAAAAGAAAAAAGATCATGTGGAGATTTCTGGGGTTTCCATTTTCTAGCTGTAAGAATGTACAATAACTCTATGCTCATATCACCAGTAAAAACTCACTGCTTGTGAAGTGGGAGTTCACCAAGGACTAGGAAATACAGCTGGTCCAACATTTTCATGTCAAAGTAGAAACCACTGCTCGTGACCCAGTGTTTATAGAGCATATTTTACTAGGAAATAAAGGAAAACTCTTTTTAAGTGTTAGTGTTGTCCAAACATTGAGTGACAATTTGTCATTTGGTATCAGAAAACATAATAAATAAGGGGATTGGACTGCTGTGTTTAGGTAGGCAGTAAAACTTAATAAGGATTAATTATTTCCCCTTAAGAAACTTCAAACATAAACAACTATTTTTGCACAAAAGGAAAAGGAGATTGTGACTCAAAGGAAGAGCCTCTGGAAAGACAGAAATGTTGATAGGAATAGCAGCCCTCCCAGTGATTGATGATAGGGATAATGGTTCATACATCCATACACTTAAATGGCTGTCTTTACCCATGACTGCTGCCTAATTAATGTGAGCCATCATTCATGTAAAAGAAAAACTTTGCTTCTGGAAAAAAAAAATTGCTGCAAACTGCCAGCAGTGACAGTGCTAGAAACATGCCAATTAGAGTGGATTCTGCCAAGCAGCAAAAGGGCACAAAACACTGGTTTCCAAGCAACTGACATTATGAAGTATTAAATACAGTGGAAACTAAAATTGGCAGATAAACATTTCACCTTCTCAGTACTGCCTCACTCTCTTTGCTTCTTAACTCTGTGTTGCTTCTCCTTCCTGCTCCTTCAGCCTGCACTTCCAGGAAACCATGTTAAGGAATGCCAGCTTATCACACTCTCTGAGCACCAACATCTCCTCTGTCTGCATGTATTAGAGCAGCACTGGTATAACTTCACAGGTGAGGACAGACAAGGTCATAACCAGCACTCCAAAAATAACAGATTAAAATCTTTCTCTAGCAGCAGTTGCCATTTCAATCACACTTAAATGGTTTTGTATTAAAGTCAGCTACACAGCCACTAGCAGGGAAAAAAATAGGAGAAGCTGCTCTTTGGGTTCCATTCAGTCTAAGTGTTGTTGCAGGCACAGAGGGTGTATTAGCAGAAGCTGGGCTTTCTGCATGCAGAGTGACTTTTAGAGATCTGCCTTCAGGAAACTTGAAACTTTTGTAAGAGCCATCCAGTTTCTAATTTAAAACAGAAAAAGCAGCCAGTTGAATGCTGCTAAACTGCCAGCAGTTTGACATTTAGCTTTATCTCACTAGCACAGCCCAGAGAAAGAGACGCCCAGGAGCCATTTCCTTGGAGCCACACTGAGGTGGAACGTGCCCTGTGCCAGGAAAGGCTTGACTGGCTCATGGAACAACATGGACACCTCCCCTTTGGACATGCAGCTCAAAGGTGTGGATTCCTTGACAGAACTGGCTGGGAACGACCACAGCTTGTCATTGTCACATGGGCACCTCTGCTTGGATCACCAGCCCTGCAGAGTTCCCGTATCTATCACCTTTCAGCCCTCCTTTTTACACACAAAAAAAAGCGTTTTCCACTAGTCTCATTTGAAGCAATATGCTTAGTTTGAAGCACTACTTTTAGGTGAGCAAGAGTATTTCCAGGCCACTTGCATGGTCTTGGTGGGCTGAGTTAGTCTACACAAGGGATTTGGGGCAACCTGCCTTTATTACAGATTAACAACTACAAGCTCCCAATGCTTTAGTGCTCTCTCTTGCTGTGAAACTGTTCCTATGTGTTTCTTAAATTTATTACTTATAAATACTTCTACTTTCTTGGTTCTCATCCTCACACAAGTGTGGATTATTTCTGGATCCCATTTACAGATGTCACTGGAACAAAGCAATAAGGATCTCCCTCAGAGCTGAATGTCATTTCAAAGGGGCTGTGCTGCTACAGTTTATTCAGTTCTAGTAAAAATAGCAAGAGGAATGAAAACACAATTCTTTGCTCAAAGCTAAAGATATTTGAGTCCTCAAGGACAAAGGTGGTGTCATTTCTGCCACAGTGTATTCCACCCACCGAATCCAACATTGGGAAGTACATAAGTGAGTCAGAGTTACTTTGTGCCTACATGGCCAATCTCCCCTGGAAGGAAGAAGTACTGATCAGTGAAGGAAGAGGAATGATTTCCCAAATGGTATTTCATTTAGGCTGCACAAAGACAAGCAAAGACATGCTGAGTAGGATATCAGAGTGGACAGGTCTCTCCTGCAGTGACTGGGGGAAACTCACCAGCAGGAAAGCACAGGTGAGACTTCATACCTGGGACCAGTGACTGATGGCTTGGAAAGATGAGTTGTCTGAGCCAGCTCTGCATTCTGTCATCATCCTCTTTTACATCATCATGTGGACTCCAGAAAGGGTAAGAGTATCACTGACAGGAGGTATGAGGTCATAATTATAAGGTTTATCTTCAGTTTAATTATGTTTTTAATGTGTAATGCAGAATATTAAAGCTTTATGAATGCAGCTATGTCTGCTCTGGTGATGACTCTTCAAACATTTCTGAGGTAATTTAGAAATTCCTACTACTCTGCTATGTCACTGTGATCATTAAAAACCTTCCTCACACTTTGTCCCATTATACTCTTTCATACAAACAAGCTGCAGGATCACAGACACTACTTCCTGTGAATATGTATCAATTAACATCCAATTAAGACAACTGCTGGGTGTCCTTTTCAATCAGGAGGAAAAGACTAAAACCCAAATCCACAAAGGTCATTTGTATTCTCTGACTCCCTGTAGTATGTATTAACATGCTGCTCTGCAAGCCTCACTGCTTTAATTGGGATTAAAAGTTGCTGCCCTGGAGAAGAAAACTCTGGGTTTCTGCTTTCTTTCTTTCATTTTCCATTCTGTCTTTTTTGCCCCCTAGAATATCTCCTTTTCTAAAGCCTGAAATTGTTACAAGAAGCATTGCTGACATGCCTTCGATCCAAACCAGCAGAACAGTCATTCTCTCCTGAAATTATCTTCTCCTGCAACTTCCTATTTCAGTATTTGGTTAAAAACTCTGAGTTTGACGTCTTTGCTGGTCTTAATTAATTTATTTTAACACAGACTTAGCCACAGTAACACCGTGCAAACAGTCAAGATGAGTGATTTTCATTGTGGAAAGGTCATATCATGACTCTTAAGGAATTTCCAGGCCTATACAACACAATAAAAATTAAAACAAAAACAATTAATGTGTACCCTTGATGTCCAGATATATGGGACCGAAGAAGATGGCAGAGTCAGGGATGTTCAGGAGGGAGGTGTTGGCTTACTTACCCACCCTTCAAACACTGCCTGTGATACTCAAATGAAGGTGGTTCTTCCCATCCTCTGCACCAGCAAGAAGGATTCTGGAAGCCAAATTAGATACACAAGAACAATTTGACAATATTAGTATCCTCTGTGGGTGTGGTACAGGTACAACTGACCACAATTTAAGAGACAGTTCATAAACAACTATAGTCTTGTTTGCCCCTTTAGCAGTACTGATTTCTGGAGGTGAGGAGGGACAAAAGACTAAAATCAGGGAGTTTAATCACTCAGGGAAAAGTGATTAAACATTGTGACATCAAACACATTAAGATCAAATCTATTCACATCATTAAAAATATACATTGAACATAATCTTGCAGAGTGCATCACCATTAAAAATTCAGTGGAGGGCAAATCTGCGTCTATCATAATGTGGCACAGGAATAAATGTCCCCAATAAAAAGTAGGCTAAACTCTCCATCTGTTAGAGGAACAATGGCACTCACAAGGAATCTCTCCCTGGAGACTCTAATTTAGTAGTCCAATTTTGAAACTAGAAATAAAAATCAGAGAAACAGAGGCATCACTGAAGGTATTTCCTTACCTGAGACACTCAAGTTCCAATGGCACCTGTTCCAGTGGCAATTAATCTTACATACCCAATTTGACTTTCATAATTTATCTATGAGAGTAATCATATTTATCCAGCTAAATATGGCATTTTAAAAGCACATTTCCCAAGTACCAAATCAAGGCTCTCTCACTGTAACCTCCTAACAAGATGACATTTTATTTGTCCAAACTGTAACCTGTATTGAAATAAGTGGTCCAGTTTGCTTCACCTGAATGTCTACAAATCAATGTGTTAATATTTAAACTCAGCAAGTCTATTAGCACCAATAGTGATGCTGATTTCCAGCTCTGCAAGTATTTCTCATCCTGCTCATTTGAAAATACAGAATGTAAAGCAACCAAAAGCAAGCCCCAAGCACCTGCAACTCATAGATCAAGAAGTAAACTGATCTTTGGCAGGTTATCACCAAAAGAACTTTAATTTGACCTCAAGGAGACAATCCTACTGAAACTTAGCAATGAGTAATGACTGCAGGCAAACATAACTAACAGTGCATTTATGGCAAAAACAAGTCATGCTTTACCAAAATGGCTTATCCAACCTTCAAAAGACATAGGATTTATTATTTTGTTTACAGTTTATTACTATTTTCAGGTAAGTTTATCAAGTGAAAATCCACTAAAACTGAATCAACTGAGCAAGCGAATAATGAAGATAATTGGAGGGAGAGAAGGATAAAAAGGGAAGATGTGAAATTTAATGTTACCACAAACACCTAGTATAAAATCTAGAAATCGCTGAGATGTGAAAAATTTGAAACATTTAAAAACACTGCATTCCTGTGAAATCTAAAGTTTGGATTCCTCTACAGCACTACATGCAAGGAAGCTGCTTTAACTTCATTGACTTTTGCAGTTAGTAAAACTATGAAAGAGCCCAATTTGCCTTCAACATATGCCAATACAATATCACACGTTCTCTTGACTGCCACATTTGCTTAGATTTAACCTAATTATTAAGTTTTTATCTAGATGTCTGTCTTATTGCTGCTTACTTTGATTCAACTATTTTTCTCTCCCGAATGCTCTTCAAAGACTTAAAGTCTCAAAAGCTTGTAAACACTCGTGTAATTTGTACCCTGCTGGGGCTGGCAGGGGTAATTTGTCAGTTTTATTTGCAGCAGGCTGTAAGTAAACCCTGCCAGACGTAAATCATCTTTTTGTACTACTGCTTGCTCTTCAGTTGCAAATGAATCTCTTTCCTTAGCTTAACACTCACATCTCAAAGTTGGAAAGTCCCAGAAAAATTTAGGAAACCCTGGAGTCACCTACTGCAAGGCTTACTGAGCAGTTTGTAAAGCTAGTAATGAGAAAACAGAGTGAGTGGTCTCTGCAGACAAGCTGGGAGTGCAGTCAGAATGTGTGAGTGCAACAAAAAAGCAGAGGGAAACCTCAGTGTTGTCACCAGAATGCAGTGACAATGGTGGAACATGGGTGACAACACAGCCTAAGCACATGCAAGAGCATGAGTGCCTAAATATGAGTGCACTCTGCTAAAGCCTGTTCCCAATGGGTCTTTCCATATTCCATATTAACCATAAGAAGTGTCCTGCTAGGGCAGTTTATAGTGTCTAGTGGCAATATGAGACACTTTCTAGGAAAAGAATGTACAACCAGGTACCTTCTCTGCTCAGTCCTATAAAAGAGCAGTTGCTGCCCAAACTCAGCTGGCTAAAAGGTACACAGGATCCCAAAGCTATGGCCTATTGCAACAGCTCACTACTCATCAGATAAGGGGCATAAATGTCCATTCAATGTCAGACTCAAGTTGGCATCTTCCAAATGAGTCTGTGCAGGTGTTTCTGGAAGAGTGGCAGGTACTTTCACAGTGATTTTCTCTCACATAATGGACATTGTCTGTCCTGACACTGCTCAGTTCTGCCCACTTAATTACAAGCCTTGGCACAGCACCGAGTCATGCAAAAGACTGCAAAGAAGTAACAGGCACCTTTAGAAAGAGCACTAAAGCAATAGAGTGTTGATACAGATGGAGCTATCAAACAATCAGTCCTCCCACAGCACTGTCACATTTTCAGTATATATACACCTATAAAGACAGAATTTTAAACTATCTTTTCTAAGCTGTTTGTACAGTAGATTATTATGCCTATAATTCAACTGCTGCCACTACAGAAGCAAAGACTCCTTTAGCCTTGCCTGGCCCATTCTGTGTGCTCTGGATTCCTTTACCTTGACTGAGCTACAGGTGTCCTGAGTTCTCAGGTCCATTCCCACTTCCCCAAAAGGGGAGAGCCTCTTCCCTGGTTCCAGTGAATCCGACTGAAAGTGAGCAAATGGAAAATGAATATTACAGCATTAATTAAGAAGAGCTGCTCACAGAGAAGGAATGTGCAGTCTCAGGGTTCAGTTTGACTCACCAAATATTTCCTGAGATGGTCAGCACCTGGGACAGCATTGTGTCATTTCTCAAGCATGCAAACAAGCCTGACATGATCCTTCTGTGCATTCCTGTGTACAGGTATCCCAACAGCTTTAAATCGTGGCTGAGTTCAGGTCTGACAGAGACCTTGCAGGAAGTTGAGCAACCAGGAGCTTCATTAACTACCAGGCAGGAAGAAGAGCTTGTTCAGTGGCCTCGACTTAAGGAATGACTGCTCTGAGTGTTTATGCATTAACAAACTACAAAACATTTGCAGGGGAGAGAAACCTTTTACAAGTCCTATCCCAGAAAAATTTCAATAAGACCCCAAACAAGGAGACTGACATTTGTAAAAACCAAAATAATAGGAAAAGCTCCACAGACATAGCTGGGTTTGGAGCACAGAACACAATGTGGGTTTTTATTGCTTCTCTCTTATTTTTTATGAGTGTACAAAACCAGGTCAGCAATTTTACTTAAGGGAATTAAAACCACCTACTTTGTACACTGTTCAAAATGCCTGCAACATTTTTTCTTCTGAGCAGCCATGGATCTGAAAAACAAGGGAGATGAAAGCTTATATTTGTTGTTGAACCAGCCCTGGCTTCGAACTACCCTTGGGGTTTCCAGACAACAGCTGCACCAATTTCATAGAACTCTGACTGCAGGCTGTGCATATACAGTGTTTTTACATGCATTAGGTAACAAAAAAAATGCATGGATAAATTACTACCCACTGAGAAACAATGTGCTGGGGTACAGGGACTGTGGTGCAGCCCAAATTAATCTGGGAGGCAATTCCTGAGTGCTCTGAGGTGTCCAGAAAAATTAACCCCCACTAAAGGAAATACAGAAGCCCCTTTACTATGCACCTTGGAAATATGGAATAGCATATTGCTGATCTCAGCCAGATCCATACAGAAAGTACTCATCCACACAGGAGGGGCTGCTTGGAGTTAGTTACAAAAGGAAATTGAATTCTGAGTTGTGATAGGTGAGATGCTCAAGTCAGGCTAACACTTGGGATTTTTTCTTAAAGAAAAGCTTCAAAATAGAATTTAAAAAAAGTTAATGTTAGTTGTCAATTTTTATATATATTGACCAATGCACCATCCTTTCTCTTTTAAGTTTTACTCATCTCTTTTTTTCTAATAAAAATTATGCTCTAAGCAGCTTACTGGCATTCATTTTTGTTCTGAAGAGAAATGAGATGGAACAGAGCTTAAATAAACTAACAGATGACATATGATGAAAAATTAGAAATTTTGCTGGATTGTCAAATGGAATTCAAATAATTGTTAAATGCATACAGAGAAACTAAAGTGTGTTTTAATTCCAACATTTTATTCCTATTTACAAGGCCTGAGTTGCTTTGGGACAGAGCCACAGCCTGCTCTGTAACTGCATTGCCATTGACAGGCCTGAGTTCATATCAAATAGCAAATACACTCAGGTGGTCTTGGAGGAATTGGAACACAACTGGAACTGTTCTGTGCTGACCAAGAAGTGGCATTTTAAGTAAAATTATCTCCAAGCCTTTCAATATTTTAGATTGCAAGTTAAGGTCACACCAAGCAGAGGCTGAAACCCTGAGTATAAATTCAACAACAGTCCTTTGTGCAGCCTCACATGGCACCCAAAGGAACAGCCCTTTCAGCTTCAGGCTTTTGAGGTCTAAGGATGTGAAATATTGACCTGTGAATGAAATATGACTTTTTGAAATAAAAATTAAGTTTGAATGTATTAGCCATTTCTGTGCTGAACTGTAATACAGTTTAAAGGTTAGTCTGCTAGAGCTGACACATGGAATAACTAACACAGCTAAACTGAATTTTCAGAACTATTTTTACCAAATTACAAGTGACCCTACAACTCAGTGATTTTTTTCTAATACCTTCATAAGGAGTTTTAGTAGAAATAAACCCCTGTGAAATGTTCATCAGTCAATAAAGGCTGGTTTCTTTTGTGCTGTAAGCTTTAAACCTTGAATTCAGTAAACAGATATTGCTATGAATAATTAAAACATCATGTCCGCTGCCGCCTTTAACTTGATTTTGAATCAGAGCTTCCCCAGTCTCACCTCTGGATTGAAAGAGCACTTGTTACCAGCAACCTCAGCTTCTTTGAGTGGTTTTTCCTGCACATCTTTTTTTTCCATTGGTTCCTAAAATCAACAAACAAACCCACGTAACCACACTTGAAATACTGCAGCAGGTTGTAATTTTCAAAAGGAAGTGGTGCAAATCAATTTTTCTACAGCGGTGCAAACTAGGGCAAGAGTGCCTAGGGTAGAAAAAACTTAGTCTGCCAGTACATAACTTTGGTGCACAAAGAGATTCTCATGGGAAGTACCTGCTGAAAAGCCAAAATGCATGAATGCTTTATAAAATTGCTATGCTTAAATGCTTAGAAATGTAACTTTTCTCTTGGAAGACTTTTATACAAACTATGGTGTCTAACATAAAAAGAATAACCAATTTCCAAAGCCAGGAATAGAAAATTACTTACTTGTAACTGCTCTTCCCTGAAGATGCACAATGATAGATCACTGTTCTTGGGTCTGTGCTTTCACTTCCAGGGAAGGCACAGAGCCATAAAAAGCCCTGAAGTCAGACACAAACACACTCTCAGAACTCCTCCAGCCATCAGTTTATTCAAGTGGAAAAAAGACACATTCCTGCCTATTAAAAAAAGTTATACGGGTAGATTAATAAAAGAGTTTTGATCACTCAGCAGCGTGTGGGATACAGGCTGAAAGGGTATGAAGACAGTCATTCTTTCCAGCAGTAGTTTTAGATCAAAGAGCTCAGTCAGTGATTCCAAGCAATGCAAAGCTGCAGGAAGTTGTATCTGTGTAGTCAGGGCAGAGCTGATGTACAAAAAGTGCTGCCCAGCAGAGTGGGAGCTGTGAGAGAAACTCATCCTATGCTGGGCAGCTTTGGCACAACAGAGCAAAGCCCAGACGTGGTCAAGTATTTAAAAAAGAAATTAGGAGCAGAGCACTTTGCTTCTTGGAGCCTTGACTTGAGAAGGCATAAAGTTATTGTCAGATTTATGCTCCTGTGTGAGATTTCAGCAGAACAAAGGTTCAAAGTGGAAGGAGCAATACCTTCACTCACCAGAGAGCAGCAAACAACAATGTTGGACTGGGGTGACTAAGACAGCCCACAAACAAGTATATTTTATGTCTTTCTCTGTGAAAAGAGGCTTTCCAAACTAGAGTGGATTTTAGAAATGTGTTACCAGACAAAACACTTTAAAAAATAATTTACAGTATAAAACCTTAAATATTTGTAAATTCATTTCTGTATATCCAAGAGCACAAATAATCTATCCAGACCACAAATTATGCTAAAAGATGAATAATTATTTTCTCTAATCCCCCCTTCTAACTTTCAGAGTACTCTTGAAGGTAGAGAGCTGCCAGATGGATGGAACAGAACAGTCTGTAGGTGAAACACCTTCACAGTAGCTGGTTCAGAAGCAAATTGATTTTGAAAACTGGAGAATTTTTCATCTTTTGGGCAATATTTAGGGGACAGTTTTTGAGAGTTCAGTGAAAAACCAAATACATTCTAAGTATTTGAGCATCCTTTGACCTTCTTTCTCCTTTTCAGTTACTCTTTCCTCATGGCCTGTCTCACAACATCAACCACCTCAACACCATCCCAACAACACCAAAGCCCAGGAATTCATCTCAGGTTTCTCATAATTTCTGCTACAGGAACACCATGGAACAGACTGACATAGAGAGCACCATTTTTTTTAAAATTGTACACATTAAAGACAGAACTAGAAGAAATCTGATTTGGACACTCCAGAACAGGGAATTTTTAGTCTGCTTTGCTCATGACACTGTTCTTATTTTAGTATTTTTTTTCCCCAGAAGCAGCAAAATGTTGCCAACAGCCAGGTACCATTGATACCACACCTGGTGATACCTGGAATGATACAATTAAAACAAGAAGAGTGAGGCAATGCAGCCCTCAGGTTTCAGTGGCTTGAAAGCACCAGTTCCCTGACCACTGCTGGGGTCTGGAGCCATTTAACATCATTCATTTCAAGTGTTTAATGCCCCAGAGCACTGGGAAAAGTTCTCTCAGGTGCAACAAGCCCCTGCATCCTCCCAGCAAGCTCTGCCAGTGCCTGGGAAGGGATGCAGAGCTGTGCACCCCCTGATGCTGGAAGGAGGGAGGGTCACACCACCCCCTCCACTCAGGCACAGAGGATGTGAATCAACCACCCTCATGACACAAGACAGAAGGGAACAGCTTCCTTTTCAACAGCAGCATCTTTCATTACAATGTCATGGATTGAAAAGGTGCAATCGGAGCTCAAAAGAGTAACAGCACGTAATTATAGAACAGGAGAACTCTCTCTTTTTAATTTGCAGTGCAGATATAAAACCAAAAAAACATCACTGCTATGTCTAATTTGCTAAATTCAACAATATATCATCATGACAATCTGAACAATTGTTGGAGCTTGGGTGTTGGGTTTTTTAGTGTTTCTAACTTAAGACTTCCATCATAGTTCATCTAATTTGCTGTCAGCCATCAAAAGGTCTGTTTCAGTGATCATTTCCTGCTTTCATTATAGTGATGTAAAACAAAATAAAAATCTTGCACAACTCCATATGTAAGAAACAATAGTTCAAAAAATATCATGAAGTAATACATGGAACATTATCATAAAGTGAGATTACACAAGGAAACGACCCAAAAGCTTTCCCTGAGAATGATGATGGCCATTTTCCTGGAGCTGCTGCCGAGTGCCAGCTCCAGGTGGAGGGAGGGCAGCAAAGCTGCGGTGTTACCGCAGCAGGTGGAGCTCGATGCCACGGGATGGGCCAGGGCTCTGCTCCCGACACCTGGAGGAGACCCCTTCCAGGAGGAGCCCTGGCATTCCTGCTCCCTGCCTTAGCTGGTGCTAAGTGCCCTCTTCATCCCTAGAAAGAGAACTGCAGGATCTTAAAGTATTTTTGGATGAACAAATCCTTTTGAATAACTTGTTTCAGTCAAACCCACCACCTGCAAGCTCTGGATTTACCCTAACAATTCCCAAATACTTCCAGTTTCTCTTCTAGATAATCCTGGAGATTAAAAGTTGCTCAATACTGACAAATCCATCTTTTTATTAAACATTCTCTCCATGTTACACATCTGTCATCTTTGCAGATGTCATTCTGTAAGTTTTGAGATTTTCCAGCTTTCTTCTCCAAGTCCTATTTTGGATATGCCACCAATAGATGGAGAATCAAGGTACAATAACGATGCCTTTAGGGTGTACTTTTTTTTTTGTTTAAAGCTGATTTCAAAACCTGTTTCCTTTGCAAGTCACAAAGTTTTTTTCATTCTGGCTAACTCATGAAGTTTATATGTTATGTCAAAAATAGATTGACAAACCTATTGCACTCTTCTTCCAACAGGAGCATTATGATTACATTTGTAAACTGTGAGTGTGTTTTGATAGCAATAAACCAGCAAAGGCTCATCACAAGCCAACATTTAGTCATCCAAATGCAAGATCAACCTCAAGAAATATATTTTTTGATTTTATAAAAATGTTTAGACAGCTTTTGTAAAGCACCACATACAGAAGTAGTTACTGCTGTTCTACAGGCAGGGTTCTAAATACTGAATTTAGAAGTATTCTAGGCAGTATTCTAGCCAAGCACTCAGGATTTTTTTCCTCCCATATCTTCTTTTAATGCTGCTGCTCAATACTGACCCTTTCTGCCCTTTCACTGGGAAGTGGGAACACGGAACAGACATCAGGACCAAAAGAGAATTTTCAATTAAACACAAAAGGCTCCAAGACAAAGGACTTCATGAAGAACATATTGCAGAAAATCAAGATTTCTTTAAGAGTAATGAGATTAACGCTATTTTAAGCTGAAGCACTAAAATAAAAAAGGGCCACACCTAAACACACAGATATAAATATCCATCAGCAAAGACCCCTGATTGTTCAGGCTGTGCTGTGCCATATCAATAATGCAAAGCACTCTGCAGCTGAGAATCTCTGTTGCCAAGGGGAGCACTTGGCAAGAGCTGCTGCAGCAGCTTCCTCTGCTCTGCTGGGGCAGGAGTGGTCCCGGGGTGGGTGGGGAGGGGGCTCTCCCCACTGCAATGCCACAAATCTTAACGAGCCAAGCAGTCCCAGCCCTGCCAGGGCTCCTTCTGCACTCCAATGAACATGTTACTGTCAATACAGACATATCAGGAAAATGCAAGGAGACAGCTGAAAAGTCAGAGAAAGGTTGTCTGCTAGTGAGGGCATGAGGAGGAAATTTGGAATAACTAGATTCAATTTCATCCCTGTCAGCAATTTCCTCTGACATCCTAAATAAAACATTCAACACCTTATCCCAGCCAGCAGAAGCCTTTTCTTGACTACAATGAATTTTAATGCAAACTCCACAGCTCATTGTGCCTCTACTTCCCATGTCTGGAATAGGAAAAATAACACTTCTTTTCCATAAACACCCATGAGTTTTCCCCATATTATAGTAATGGAAAGCATCTGTACAGAAAAAAAGCTGTTGTTTTCAGAACAAAACCAGCTTGAATAGATTGACATTATTTATTCCATCCATTTCTGATACTCCTGGGAGAAAGCCTCTTTTAATTTTCTTGTGTCCAAAGACTATTTACCAGTTCTGATAAGGCTGGTAAGTTTTGTAAAATAATTGCATCAAATTAATCACACTTGTCATATTGTTGTTGTCAGCGCATTTACCCTACAGTTACTTTTAGCCCTTTAAACAACTACACCATTTGAGCTGCCATCTTTATAATCTTCATAAACTCTCCTCATTCAGATGATTTAAAAACTTTAAAATGTGTCCTTGGAAGTCAATGCAAACAAGGAAGGAAAAAATATTATGTCTATGACATCTCTCTGTACCACCTTTGTCATTTACATGGTCTCTGGGCAATGTGCCAGTAATTTAGAGGTTTGCAACACTCCCAAAGCCTTTTATTCACATTTTTGGTTGCATACTGGCAATGATAATGTTACTCAGCCTTACCTAATGTTTTCTAGACATTTTGCCCCTTCTTAAGTCAGAATTACAAATGTTCTTGCCAAATCTTCTTCCAGAATACCAAAAACCCTAAAGCCATTTTTGATTGCCAAAAAATCCATTCTGCTAGAAATTAATGTAATTTGTGTTAAACTGAAAAAAGAAAACTCCATCTGCACCACAACAGTGCTCACTTCCCTCTTGCTATTAGTAGAGTTCAAAATAGATTACAAAAGTGCTGAAAAGGACCCTTCAGGCACAAAGGACAATCAGAAAGCAGACACATCCATAAACATCTTTGAAAAAACTGGCTTCTTACTTTTGCTGGTCTAACACAGGATTTCTTATTGCAATGTTATGCTAAAAACATGAGAGTTCATGAACCAAGGCAGGAGTACTTAATAAAATTATCAGATCGATACCTGCTACAGCACAGAGTCTCTATTCAATCCAAAAGCAGCAAACAAAAAAAGAACACACTATTCTGCTTTATTTCACAGGGAGAGCAAAGTTAATTTGAGAAGGAATTGGGGGAAGACGCAGCTGGAGAGCAGAGTTACCAGCCTCAGGAAATTCAAGGAAATGTAATTGAGAACAAATTATCTCCTTAATTACTTTTGACCAAATCAATAAGAACCATGGAAAAAAAAAGGCATGATGACTGCCACCTGGTAGAGGACAAAGAACACCGAAGTTGTAAATTAACACAAAACTAAAACACAGCCGTGGTAAGACCAATCTGAGCAGTTCTCTTAAAGAAGACAAGAGGGTGAGGGATATTAGCTCAACAAACAAACAATGCAGCAGAAGTTAATGGCTGCATTTGGCCACTGCTCACTGTTCTCAGCTGCAAAGACTGTTAACACTTCACTGTGTTGTTCAATTTCCAAGCTGTGCCATCATTACTCAGGAATCAGAAGAAAAGAACCCCCAAGACCTCCTGTTTTCTTCTGAACTTCCATGGTTTCTCCCACTCTGGCCTTTATTTACCAAGCACCAACGTAGGAATTCTTCACTATTTCAGTTTCAGGCACAGCACTTATTGCTGTCAGTGTGTTAATAAACCAGAGCGAGCTCTTACCTCTCCTTTGGCTCTGCTCCCAGATATGAGCAGTGACACTCACACCCAGAGGTCATGTGTGTGTAACCAAGCACGGGTGTGATGGATGGCACAGAATCTTCTGGCAGGGCAGAGATGGAGGGGCTGCAGGGACAGATGAAGTGCTGCACTCTCACCCAGGAGCAGCAAAGGCTCCAAGCCTATCTAGCTGTAATAATTACCTGGCCCCCATTACCACAGGAGTTTAGCAGTTCACCACCTTTAAGACACCAATCCTCACAACATTCTTTTCTATCAAGAAGTAGTGTGGTATTATCCTCTTTGTATATACATGAAGGAAGAATGCAGAACAAGACACGAGCCTTGTCCCTGGTCACGTACAGTGTGTGCAGGAAGAGCAGGGTGTAGAAAGCAGGTCAGTGAACCAAAAGCTTTCATCTCAGTGTGGAAGCCCCAGATCCCCTCACACAGTCTGGCTGAATGTTACAGCATTTGTCATTGTCAGCAAGGAACGTGAAAGGAGACCAATTGCTGAACCTCCTCCTCTCTCCTAAACCATGGCTTAGTTTAACATCCAGAACTGTTCTTCAGGTGGCTGCTGAGCACTGAAGTTAAAGTGGATTTCAGACGTGCTGTTGACACCTTGCCCTCTGCCTTTTTCTCTTTCTTATCACAACTCCTCGTGGACCTTAAGATCTTCAGAGTCTCAAGCAGTTCCTTTAAAAGTCTTGGCACTTAAATGTGAGCAGGACAATGTGTTCATTTCATGGGCTGAGTAAAAGAAATTTCACTGTGATGTGACCTCTGCTTGCATTTGTTCCTGGAGGGAAGCAGAGTGGTCATTTCCCATCTCCAGAGTTCTGCCTCTCGATTCACAGCACATATGCTGGGGTGGCTGGCTCAGCTGACCTGTGACTGAACCCCTCACAAGGTGCCTGACAGAGATCAGCTGCTTTATTCCCCCTCACAGTACAGCTGGTTCAGCTAGAGATGAAATTCTATCTTCTAGCAGACACTGAATTTTACAGTAGCTAAGCACTTTTATAGGACCTTCTGCTTCTTCCTCACAGGTCACTGTAGGCATGAGGTGCTTCAGCTGGCCAGGGCAAAGGACTGCACAATGCTCAACTGGCTCAGGAGCCTGAGAATAAGCACACTGTGTAATGATCTTCACAGTGCCCTGTGTCTGAGTGCATCACAGAATTGCAATTAAATTAGCAAAAATAGAGGTCTTAAAAACAATTAGTCAAAAAACCCAAAAGATTAAAAAAAATCAGGCAGTTTAGATGATGTTGAAGTAGTAAAATGTCTTTTTGAGATACACTTTCCCTAGAAGTGACTAATTCCCACCCTGTACCTTAAATTCACACACAGTCCTTCACACAGGTCAGTCCTGCAAATGGAATGCCTTTGTTGTCTGAACCCACAGTCACATTACCCAGAATTCCAAAATAATTCCCCTAGTATCCATCTCCTAGTTTTGGAATAGATCTTACTAAAGTGCAGACATGTCTAAAGAGTTATTTACTTTTCCAGTGAAACAGAGCTGACTTCTACTAAAAGTACTATCATTGGCCTAGAAAAAACAGTCTCAGAACTATGAGCTACTTCCTATTTCACTGTGAGACATACAATGAAAAAAACCCCCTCAAGTGCCAACACAATGCAGACAATGCAGTGAGATTTGTTATACAGCCTGAGGTAAAAGAAATGGGCTTTGGAGTCTCTTTTCCTGTAAGTTGCTGTAGCCCACTTAGAGAGTGAATGGATTTGGGGTCAAGCCCACCATCATCACTGAATCCATTCCCACAGAAACATCCTCTGAGAGGTCCTGGGAGCAATCATGCACCACCCCACTGGTTTTGCCCATAAATAGAAAATCTCATTCTGCATAATCAAGCAAGCATTTTTCATAAGACCTAAAAATCATTTTAAACCTCAACAACAAAGCAAAAGACATTAAAAATACAGTATGACAGGCTTCCTGGAACAACTGTCTCAAACAACAGCTGGCCAAGTATGACAGATTCACATGGAGGAAAGAGCTGGCTGTGCTTTGTAACAGACATGATTTCAAACAAACTAGACCTCAGGACTCTCTTGAAAGAAAAAAAGTCTTTTTAGTTGGCTTAGGGACAGAAAAGCCTTTGGTAGAATTAACAACTAATTATGGTTAAATTCACCTCTGGAAGGAACTGGGGATGCAGAAGCAAGCCCAATTTTGCCCTTTAAACAGAACACACAGTGGAATGAGCCCCAAAAAGTTTTACCTCAAGTTCTAAGACAGTTTCCTAACTTCTTGTAGAAAACCTTTCATGAAAGTTGAACTCAATTATCAGCTTCATGTGGGTGATTTTGCTTTACTGATGTCTCAGAAACCTGACAGCTTATGTGGGTAAGGTTTATTAGCATCCATTGCACCCACCTGATTGGAGTTTTAAAAAGAAGAAAGGAGAAAGAGCTTAAAGAATTTTCCTGTTACTCAGAGTCAAGGTATTGGATATTAAGTTCCTGATTACATGAGCTAGTTTTATGCCTACCCAGCACTTACTTCTAGAATGTCTCATCCCAATGAGATTTACTTATTGTTTCCCACATATATAAGGCCAGCCAAAGCCTGACAGCTCTCTGATGTGAACAATGATTTGTTAGAAACACCACAGTTGACTAAGCTGTGAATAACTGGAATATCCATGGTGATTTTTGCTTGTGTGTTTATACTCACAGGACCCAAAAATAAGCCAGTGATCTTTATCTTTGTCCTAGGCTTTGTTTTGACCCTGGCATATTAAAAGAATGGACATTATTGAACCAATTCTACAGTAAAACTTTAAAAGGTCTCTTACTAATGAACTTCCTTCCTGTGCTGAAGACTGAGGGTTTCCTATTCAGGATTGTGCAGAAGAGATCCACCCTGGGCTTCTCCAGTTACAAATCACTTGGCTATGCAGAACTAATTTAAGAAGCATTCAGTCACATCCACACACTTACCAAAGCCCTGTTGCAATAGGCAACTTATTTAACCCACATATATAACCTGGCAAGAAGCTATCAAATCTATCATAGTTTTAACCAGTGTGAATGACTGTTCTTTATTTTAAGGTCTGAGAGGTCTTAGAGATACATCAAGAATCTAATTTCTGAAAAACCCATATGGATAATCTAAAACTAGCTGTGGAACTATAACACATTCTAGTGAAACAGCAGTGTTTTAGGCTTAGGATAAGCACTTAAGCTAATGTGTTCGGTTTCACAGCTCTGTTTTTCCTGAGTAACACCTAAACCTCATGTAACAGCAGCTGGAAAAAGCTGGAAAGGCTGGACAGCAATACTGTGAATGGAGAAGGAAATGTTGAATATATAGGGAAAGATTAAGTCTGAGCTTGTCAGAGCAATTGTTCCATTGGTACCCTCCCAGCTCACTTAGTGGCACTCTACATGTTGATATCCTGGGATCACAGTGACTCATGTTTCTGTGAAAGAGAATAATGGAAAATCAACATCAACAGAAAGCTCAGCTGGTTAAACATCACTCCCTCCCATCTATGGCTTGCCTCAGAAAACTTGTGTGCAGGAGAGCTGTGCTAACAGGTTCCTTTTCAAGTAAGAACTTCAAGCAAATTATTGCTCAGAGCAAATAATTATCAAAATGTACCACTTTCCCCCACTCCCCTGAAGTGATAGCTGTTATCTGCAGATCCTGAGCTTTTGGCAGCCAAACTTTACATCCAGTTCAGGGAAGGATTTTTTTTTCCCCTCATACAGTTAAGACCTTGTGATTAGGAAAAGCAAATGTCTACAGAGAAATGTTAGATAAGTTTAATAACAGTAATTCCTTTCCCTCATCACAGCACTTTAAAGCATTTTCAAAAGGATGCAGTTTCCTCAGCTCATCAAGATGGATAAAATCCTAATGCACAAATTACTGCTACAGATTCTCTCCTCAAAAAACACAGACAGATGAATCAGAATCCCTCAGCAGACTGGCAAATACAAGATTTTGGTTGGAGTAACTGCATGCAGTGATATACCTAAGGTCGGGATGGAACTTTCCATATGGAGTAGCTAGACAACAGGAATAATGTAGTAGGATCATTATGGAATTTACCCATCATTTGTTCAAATTACGTTTTGTCTATCAAATCTTAAACTTCTACATTTATCTTGCACACTGTCTAATCTTTTGGATATTCCAAATCATATTTTAAAAACTCAGATGATTGAGTTTGTATAATGAGAAATTTAATGACCTGTAAAGTGAGTGCATCTGTCAGCCCTAAAAAAGTAATCTTTTCACCACATGCACGTCACAATATGGGACTGATAGTTCCATTGTTATTTTGCCAGGCAGATGCTCCTGTTGCTTCCATAAAGCAAATATGCATTTTTGGATGCAAGTTAAGGACTAGGATTATTAAAATGATTAAATATTTCTTACAATATTTTCCCACTTTATAGAGAATAAGCAGAGTATACAGTGGTTGCTATATAAATGCATACTCTCACCACATAAATTGAAAACACAGAGTTTACAAACAAAACATAATCAAATTCTGAGCCATAGTTTAATTTCACTCGAGCATATTTTTGTCATGGGTCAAATGCTCTGCTGGAATGAAAATCCAAACTGAATCTGTATTTTGACAGGGATGAATATGGTCCATATTGCAGCAGCAGAATGAATGTCTATCCAAAGACTGGCTGGCACCAACTTCATCCATGATAAACACGAGACAGATGAACATGTCAAGAAAGAGATCTTAGTGGCTGTGTTTTATGTAAGATTACAGAGTATTCTTTAATCCTGATACAAAGTCCAAAACACCCTCCATAGCTATACCACAGTCTAGCAAACTGCTCTCTTGGGTTTTAAATGTAATATAATGGCCTCTATTATCCATTTATAATTTATACCAAAACTTAAGCATGCAGGCACACACATCCCTCTCCTTTGTACCAAGGATCAGCTGGACATCAGATCAGTTGGTCAAGCATTCTGGCATGGATCTGACTGGGTAATCTGCAAATAACACCCTATTTGTGCCTTAAAAATATATTCATATTTAGGAACCACTCTTGTAAGTGACAGTGCAAAGTGCTAACACCTGACACACGAATAAGGAGCAGCTCAAGCCCCAAAACGCGCTATTCTGAAGGGCAGGTCCTTTGAGCAGCAGCCTGTGCTGGCCCTGCCAGCTGCACACACAAACTCCAGCCCATTCTCCACGAGCACTGCCTTTGTTTGCATTTCCTACTTTGTATGGCTGTGTGTCAGTGTTTTCAAGCAGTCGTGTCTCCCAGCTGACCTCAGAGCAAAGGCACAAAGACTTGCATTCATTCCCCTCCTCTGTGACACGCCAGAGGTGCTGAAAGCCTTGTTGCTCCAAAGCCTCCAGCTCACACAGATAACTTGCTCTGACTCACCACACACCAACTCAGATCTCACACAGATTATCAGAGCCAACGTTAATTTAGGAGAACAGCTCAAAGTGAAATACCTGAAGGGGAAACAAAAATTACGCACACAATGTTTCACTGAAAGCAGCTTTCTGAAAATGGAAGGATTCAAACTTTTCTGATGAGCTAGTGGAAACAGCAAAGTGACTGCAAAAGGGTTTTTGTGTTGTTTTTTTTTTTTCCCTCCCATTTGTTTGGGGTTTTTAAATGTTTTTATCTGCTTTCACTAAGAGGTGAAACCAGATCATTATCAGCAAGAGTGATTTCTGACTGTCAGACAGCAAAGCTGAACGAAACCAGTGCTGCTGAGCTTTTAGAAAAAGTAAAAAAAAAAAAATAATAAAACTAGAGCTTTCATCTGATGAACCTGGACAAGGATCACTAGGATCCTGCCAAAGTTTAATTTCTCATTTTTCATGGATTAACATCATTGTTTATAGCTCAGGCTGTTGCATAGTGACACACGCCCTAAACAGGGTGACAAGAAACAAACCCAACCAAACAAATAACAATTCCAAGACTCAGCAATGCCCCTGATGGGGGTTCAGAATGAGCTTATTTGACAGAAATCCACCTATGAGCTCCCCCAGCAATGGCAGCAGTTGTGGAGGCAGAGCTGGTGGGGGAAGCACCCGAGAAGCCTCCAGTGAGGGTACAAGTGTCTGCACAGAGGATTCAGCTCCCTGAACTGTAATGAGCAATTTGTCTCACAGCTTTGATCCACTGTCAGTTTAGCTGGCACTGACTCCAGGGATTAATTTCCAACATTTCAGGGTAACCCAATAAAACCTGGGAGCAGTGTGTGGTAGATCTCTGTAGATAACCTATCACCTGCTGCAGGTGTTGACAGAAAAGTTTAATGTTTCTCTGTTATAGACAAAATCTCTCAGTTTCTTGAAAGCATAAATACATAACCTTGCCTAAAACAAAGTATCAACAGGGTAAAGCTGCATAAAAGACAAAATATTTTAACCATATGCTCTAGTATTTTACTAGTACTATGTGAAAGGCTTAATTAGAGGAAAGGCTTCCTTTGTACAACTGAACAGATCCTTTATTTGAACCATCTGCCCATCAGAAAACAGGTTCAGAACTAGAGGGAGATCAGTTCCATCGCAATGGAATTGGACTAGAATATGTCTGAGGTTTAATTACAAGACAATGGTTATAGATTTTTAATTATTTTGTCAATGTGCTAAATGCACTGCATGAAAACTAAGTATTCCTAGCTCTGGCATAACTGATCAACACCAAACACAGCAGTAAATACTGGCTTTAGAAAACATTTAGAAAGGGAATATGAACCCTCTTTAAATTCAGCAAGTGATTTCATCCCACTGTTATGCTGCCATTATGCTGCAGATGGATACAATCCATCTATTTCTGTATGTTTTGGGCAACAACCTTCATCATTAGCAAACTGACACTGTGTTGTGGCTTGAGATTGTCCTGTCTGACCATCATACACCAACAGCAGTCACACCATTTGGCATCTGCAAGAAAGAGCTAGTTCTAGGAGTTACCAGAGCTCCAGGCCCTTGCTGTTTCCTATTCCCCTGTATTCGAGTCTGGCAGGAGGTTCTGTGACAGGAGGAGAACGTTGCTGCTCAGCCCACAAACACAGAAGGTGTCACTTGAGTCGTGGAGGAATTCCATCACATGTGTAAAAGTCTTTTTCTAACACTGTCAGACATGACAGGTTTGACTTTCTGCCATTAAGTCTCCCGTCAAAAAGATAGTTTGTTCTTTATTTTTAGGCCATGGTTATGAGATAACTTCATTTATTCTTAAAACTAATAGCTCCCCAAACAGCAGGGCAAAGAATGACCTCTGAGGATCATTTGTTATCTAATAAAGCCCTAAGTCTTCCTCTATCTGAACTGAGAGCAGACAGATTCGAGGTGTATGAGCATTAAAGAATGAGGGGAGAGGGAGGAATCAAGTGAGACAGAGCAGAGACCAAAACCACAGGGCTCCTGAAGCACTGGGAAGGAAATGTTAACAACAGTGGGACACAACGATGCCACCTGGACAGAGGAGAATCCTCAGAATGCCAGACAAATGAGGCTCTTGGATCAGTGGTTGTACCTGCAGGAGGGAAATGAAGCACTAAGGCCAAAACCACTGAAGCAAAGACATTTCAGACTGAAGGACTGCAGTCCAAGGGCTGCTCTAACAGATGAGGAATTACATGATTTCACCCTCCCAGCAGTGCCACAGACACAGCAGACAGACAGCGTGCACAGTGAGCAGCACTGGCCAGAGGCCTCAGTGGGTTCTGTAACTTGCTGCAACCTAACTTGAACTGCAGCAGAGGAAATGTTACAAAAAACCTTAACAGCTTTGCAATCCCTTTATTCCAAACACATGGATTGTTATCTGGAGCCTGATGCAATGCAGCTAGAATGTGCCTTTCATGAGTAAGGAAACTTACCAAAAAGTCAGTCATTCTTAAAAAAGGAAGATTTGTAATGGAGGCAGTGTATGAATGAGCCATTATGAATGTAAATGTGTCATATCAGCTTTGCGAAGCATCTTTTGACTCTTCAATGAAATCGAATAGGTGTGAATGAAGTTCAGTGCTCACAGACCAAAAACCTGGCAGTGTTTCAGTTGAAGAGCAGTGCCTTACCCCATGATTACTGCACTGAGGTTGATGGAGAGGCACATGAAATATCTGGGTCCTCGACGCCAATAAGGATTGTGGAATCTGTCTTTTGTACCCATTAGATTAGCAGGGAGGATGCATAATTCCTCAATGACTTGCTGCTAAAAGGTTTAAGTTAAAACCTCCCTCTCAATACACCAGAAAAAAACAGGGTCCAGGCTACAGCACTGCAAACAACATCCCAGCCTAGTTTTCACAATCAACACAAAGTAACACTTTCTTCAAAAGGAATGGAATGCAAAGCAACATTATACTTCCATTTCCCCATACCCTGCTTCTGAGCTCTTAATGTAAAGAATGACAGTTATAGCTGCCTAATTAACTTGACAGTCATCCCCTAAAAATACTCTATCTTAGCTCTCCTTCTGTTCAAACAGCATAATGTTAATTTAATGGAAAGGTCACATTATACTACAAGGAACATAGTGACATTCCATTATGTCCTTCTCTACCTGCTTACAGTCCTCCCCTCACTGCTGTTGTGTATGCAAGGCATTTTCCATAGGCATTTCATGAATAATGAGAACCTATCTATGCAGGGAAAGTGTTGCCTTCCACCACCACTTGCTATATAAGCCACATCATTCTGGTCTCAAGGAAAGTGAAAAAACACCAACTTGATTTTACACAAATGGTTTTTCCTCTGCAAGCCAAACTCAAGATTTAATTACTACACTTTCCCCCACCCCCTCACTTTCTGAATGCCTTTATTCACTTTGCCTGCACAGGGAAATATTCCAATTTAAGAGCAGGTTTCGAAGTTCCTGCATGTGGCTGAAGTTATTTTCTTTATGAGAAGGATGATTCCTCCTCTGCCATGCAGTGCTTGGAGGGAATTAGCAAGCTGTCCTGACTAAACTTCAGCTTGTTTAAATTGCTGTCTGCTCACTGAAGTTCACCTCTCCTCTTTCAGCTGGAGACATCATTCTTCATCAGCTTCTGTCCTGCTCTCTCAGGTAGTATTGCTCTGCTCTGTTGAGCACAGTTAACCAGGGATGGCTGATATGACCATTATATTACCATTCAGCCTGCTAAGTGCTTTTGGCATCATTTGGGGCAAAACTTAACTATGAATGCATTATCCTTCCTAGAAACGAGCCCAGCCCAGCCTTTCTACCTACAAATCTAGTCCTTCATTTCTCTATGGGTTCTGATTAATTTTCTTGGGATATAAGAATCATTGATTGTGTTCCCCTGCACCTAATTAAATACCACTTTCTGCTAGTGATCACGTACACAGAGTGGCTTCTAAGTTCTGTGTATGCAAAAGAGCTCAGCTTTCCCTCCTGAAACATCCTCTTACATTTCTGCTATGCACACTATTCATTCCTGACATAATTCCACCGAACATGACATTAGAGAAATCCACCAGTGTCTGGTAAGATCAGCATTAACATTCCTTTGTGCTGAGTGACACAAAGGATCCAGAAACTCATCCATAAATTACGAGGTGTTAACCTCCTTGTCCACCACAAGTTCCAAACTGACCATACCCATAAACAGGAGCAACCATTTGTTTCTTACATAGCACTTCCAGTCAAATATCAAAGTGTTGTTTTCCCATTCTCACCCAAAAGTAGCCCTTTGACACAGTGCTTACAGTTATCAAAAGTAATTTTTAGCTGCCACACTGCATCTGGGGAGCACCAAGTCCTTCAAACACCAGGAACAGTCTATTTCTTTCATTACATAAATACACATAGATATTTGTATGCTCCATTTAAGAAAAGTGGACATTAAACCTGTTAAAAATCTAATGTTTTGAATATTCCCTGTGCAGCGTAACCTTTGTACTGCACTTCTCTCCTGCCCCAGGCATGATACTGCAGCTCAATCCCCAGAGCCAGGTGAGCAGCACAACAGCAGCCCAGTGTAATCACAGCAGTGAAATGCACCATGACTGTACCAGCAGCCTGACATTTGGCAAGTTTACTAAAACCTTCATAACAATGCGTTATTGCATTTGATACGCTCCCCTTAATTCATTATGGAAGCAGCCTTCAGGAACAGAAATTGAACTTCTGGAATTTATTAGACTGTTATGGAGTTAATAGCACAGGGATTGTGTGGACCTTATCCATTAGCTGCTGTTCCACAGATTGCCAAATTAGTTTGACATATCATAAACCCTTTATTTTTATAGAGCATAACATTTTCACCCAGTTAAGCTCAGGTCAGGAGTACCACCTAGCATTTAATATTCATGTTAGGTAGTAAAGCTAACGTGCTAAACCAAATAAAGCCCATTCTTAAAACCATAGTTCCATATTCAACTGCCCTATTTCAGGTCTCATTTTCAGTACCATTTTTATTTCACGCTCCAAAAGACAAAGCAAAACACCTGCAGGAAAAACCAAGAGCTCAGGCTCAGAAAGCTCTTCACTGTAATACCAGGTTTACACTTTCCATATGCAGTTAGGTAAGATAATTTACTTTTCTAAGTCACTTTCTGTGTAAGAACAAGAAAGGCAATGACTGTCAGTCTCACAGGGCCATGAAGAAAAACATTTCAACAAAAGTCTAAGTACACGAGTGTTTAAATGTAATGGTTAACAGTAATAGAACCAACTACTTCAGCACCCAAGGGGGCTGCTCTTCTGAAACAGTCAAGAATTTCTAACAGACACATGACTACAGTGACAGAGTAGATCACACATAAGAGTTAAAAATAAAATTGTGAAATTCTGTATCAACAGGAACTTCACTATGCCTGCTAAATGGTCTCAGACACTTGGCTGTCAGTGTTGGTATCCTCTGGTTGGAGTTACTGCAATATGATGTCATAATTCTCCATTTTTTCCATGAACATCTACAAATAAGAATTTGAGTTCCTCAAAAATGGTGGGGCTGAAATATTTCAGTCTTTTATTAAGGGGTTTTGAAATTAAACCCAAGTTAAAAGAAATATATTTATAGTTCAGGCTAACAAAGGGGAATGAGCTTAATAAAATCAACATTAACCAGTCTGACAGCCTAATATGACATAACATTTGTTGAAGGAGGTAGAGAGCCATTCAAACTTAGGTGTGCATCCAAATTTGATAAAGTGTCTACAATTGAACTTTCCTTCTTATATCATTTGCTCTCTTCCAGTTCTGTCTATGACAACACCCTTATCTATCACTTCACAGCTCCTGTGTATCTGTCATTCCACTCCTTTTACTGCCACTCTCATATAACCAAACTGCTCCAGTCACCTAAAGCCATACCCTTTTCTGTTATTCCATAGCCAAATTATCCACATCTGCTTATTCACCACTTTCTAATATGCCCTCAGACCTTATGCATTCAGGCTTACCAACATTTAATAGCAGGTACATAAAAGCAGCAATATACTGGCACATTATCATTACATTGCAAATGTCTGGTGGGTCAATGGCTCCTTGGATGGGGAAAAGGAAAGTCATATATGACAGAGACATCCAATTCATTAGGCTGTTTATGTCCCCAAAACCCTTCTATTCACCTTCTGCAACAAGAAACGCATCTGTTACTATTTTCAAAAAGGAAAAGTAGTGCAGTGTTACTCTTCTTAAGATAGTTAAAGGCACCAGCAGACAGTTAAAAATAACACTTGAACAACTCATTCTTTTTACTGGAATTCACATTACCCATCAAACATGTGCAGAGGTTCACTGGCTTGTTGCAAGCAGTGACCTGGAGAGAGCTGGAAGTGTACATCAGATTTTGCCGTGAGAAGTGAAGCAAAGATGTCACCTCAGATGCATATCATGCATGTTTTCTGTCCTGCCTGATGGGCACCAGCTGGCACACAGGAATTAGCCATAGAAGTTGTGGAGCTTGTAGGAAAAGCCATTGATGTAACACCCCCAGCTCATTCCAGCCACACACACTGAGCAGAACAGCTGCTTCCCTCTTACCTTCCCTCCAGAGACAAGAAAGAAACCAAACACCTCACAACTTGCTAACATCAAAGGATCGAAAAACAAACAAATAAACCAAAAACAACAAACCACAGAAAACCCACAACACCCTTTTGCCTACTTAAAGAAAAAAAGAAAATTAGAGAAGGTTAAGCAACGAAAAACTATCTGCAAACCCCACCTCTGGTAATGAGGTACAAGGAATCTCCACAGAAACCTAAGTCAGGCATACCTGTGTGCCCACTGCATGGCAGGCATCCAGGTGGAAGCACCACACACCAGACAAAGGAATTCCCACATCCCAGGTCTCTCAGAGGCAGAAAACCATGCACCCTTTTCCTGCCATACAAGCAGGAAGAATCTTTCCTACAGTGTGACACCATGAATTCATAGTCACACACAGTGCCACCACTGGGCTTGCACCTGCTTTTTTGTTTTACACGTTCCCTGATTATCATCACTAGCATGTTTTGGTGATAGCAAAGGGCAGCTATCCAACCAGTGACTTTCTTGCACTCAGGAAATTTATTTTGTTCACGATCTGCAAGATCATGCAAACCATGACAAAATCTATGCAGCTACTGCAATGGAAGGGTAAAAGCAAGCCTGTTCTGCAGATGCTTTTAGTTTTTCATACTGATTCACATGGGGGGCACACAGGGCAGTCAGAGTTTCAAAGAGAAAAAAGAAAAAATTGGGTATAATCTTGTATTTTGCACCTTCATTCCCAGTTTTTCATCAGAAATGCACAAGGACAAAACAAGATAAATTTGGATCACTGGGGAAGCTGAAAGCAGGACTCTCACTGCCACTGTCTCTTCTGTACCCTCCCTGTTTTTCCTTGTTCCCTTCATTCTGTCCAAAACACCAGCCCACATTAACAATGGAATTCCTGAGCTGACAGGTTGTCATGACATGATGAGCCTGGCAAAACAGTACAGCAGGAAAAAAACCCTCAAACCACCTCGAATCAAATATAAACTAACTCCTACAAGCACAGCACATCTCAGAATTCTCACATTTATGCTGTCAATATGCACTTTTTCATTGTTAAAGAGATACTCAAGTGTTTACCAACAAAGACTGAGACCACATCTAGCAAGCAGTGGGAAGATGTGAAAGAGTTCAATTTCACCAGCCAACAAGCTACCAAAACACCCCAAGAGATACTTGGATCTGGACATCTCACCAAATATGTATCTACCTCATAGAGCTAATGCAGAAAAAAATACTCTAGAAGGTTTTGTGGCTTTCCACTTTAAATGCCAGTTGAGTGGTTCATGGAAAGAAATACTGGGCTATCCTTTCTCACTAGAATTGTGTTGAAATCTCACACTCATATAGGAAGTTTGACGGTATTTCTGAAGTTTCTTCTAAATCTGTTAATAAAGTTTTTTATTATTTTTTTTAATGACTTAGGCATAGCACTTCTTAGATACAGGCAACAGACCTGTGTTGATCAACGACCACATATTGGTTACTCCATTTAGAAAGCATTAGGAATGTCACCACACCAGTGTCGTCTGGCCAGACCAGTTTCTCCATTTTGGACAACCCAGGAAGACAATCCACCACCAATGTCTTCCTGCTCTTCCCAGAGTGATAAGAAATTATTACTAACCCTCACAACAGAGAACTGGCAGACAAAAAGTACTTTGCAATTAAAGTTCTGCCTTGAAATACATGGTTTTAGTCTTCTAGAAAGCAAAGTTTTAAAACTGGAAACCCTGACAGATCTTTAACTGTAGCAATAGCAAATACCATCAGGGTAATTTCTCTTGAAATAAATTGCTCTGCTTTTTTATCCAGTTTCCACCTTAAAACCCTTCATTGCTGATGCTGTTGCCAATCTTATCTAGTGACCCATTTACCCAAAGCACAGAATTACAGAACAGAATTTTATGACAAGTACAGAGAAAGCTTTGACACTAATGATACTCAAGATTTTGTGGACTCAGATTGTTTTTAGGGCTTGGTCAGAAAGGCCACCTTTCCTTCATGTAAAAAGTCAACAATCCACCTCAGAGGTTTTGCAAATGAATTTCTCATGGCAATTAAGGGGAAGAAGCTATATAGACATGATAAAAGGTGAGTAACACCACCATGCACCGGTACATTACAGAATAAGAAAGAGACCTTTAACACATTGCTCTGAACACTTAGGAAATCAAAAACACTGTCTTGAGAGCTACATTCTATGACTTTCAATGAATCAGTGATGTCTGCAATGCACACCCGACCTTTGAGAGAGAGGGGAAAGGAACTCAGACTGAACAAAGTAACTTCCAGTGATCTGTAACAGAGGGTTGAAGGGCTCCATCTCTCAGTATGGGCATGGATTGATATCAACCCAACTCACAACCAGGCAGCCCCTTGGGGAGTCTCCTCCCTCACCCCCACAACAAGGTTTGAAAAGACAAGAACCTAAAATCCACTGAGAAGCTGCTTGGTGTGTCTGTTCTGGTTAAAACACATGGTCTGTTCAACTTACCAGGGTTCTTCTAGGGAAGGCAGTGGCAGGGAGCAGACAGCACGTGCACAAAGCCACCACAGACAAAGCCCTTCTGAAAACACCAGGACGCTGCTGGGGATGAGGGGTGGGGTAATGGGCAACCAAAAAACCATAAGGGCTACAAAATCTACATCATTGTGAAAATTGGACACTCCATTGTGCTTAGATAATGTTATAGAGGATGGGGAAAGAAGCCTCCTTATTGTGGGTTTCGGGGACCTTTTGTGTGGGGTTTGAGGAGGGTTTTATTGTTTGGTTGGGTTTTTGAACACACTTGCTACACATCCTGAGCTTCCCATGTCTCTCACCTGTATTGCCAGTGTTTTCAAGGGGTTTATTTTGTTCCAGTGGGTTGCAGTGGAATGCAATTCTTCCACTGTGCTGGCCCAGCTTTCCTTAGTGTTATTCCTCTTAGACAGTCACCACATTCCCTGTGTGCCTACAAAACAGTTTCCAACGTGACACTGACAATGTTCAAATATCAGCTCTACATTTTCCGATACCAAATTTACTGGATAAAGACACAAAAAAGCATCCACGAACATGCAGCTTGCCTGGACACTTTTGTTGCCATCAAGAATAAAAAAAAGCATCCTAAACACGCAATTATTACACATAGCACCTGATGTCCATGTTATTTTGTGAAAGCATCCGTATTCACTCAAGTGGTTTTAGCTCTTAAAATCCATTTTTTAATAATGTCAGTTTAGAAAGCAGCATTACCAGCAGCCATTAGCATATTCAAGTCCTGCTGAATTCACAGGGCTTTTATCATCTTCTAGTTGTTTACAAATTTTACTCTCATTCATCACTGCAAATCATCAGCCGTACTTGTGGCTGAAGAAAACACCAACTCAGAAGGCAGAGATGAGTGCAAATGCATTAATCAGAGATCATGATTTTTCTACCAGGAATGTTATGCTCTCAGACACCAATAATTAGGCATATCCAGTACCTATAATCTTTTCAGTTATTCAAAATATTGTGGGGACTGCTCAGTGTGGGTAGGAATAAAGTGAATAACCAACATAAAGCAAACATACAGGTAAAGCAAAGTATTTTTAGAATTAGGCTATAAAAAAACATTTCTGTTCTAGAATTTCTTAAAAAACCCCACAAAATAAATGTTCTTGCAGAGCACACTGGCAGATTAAATAGTGAGACCTGGTGTGTGAGCAGCATGAAGTCCATGGGCTTTCCCCAAGCTCTTGGGATGGAGGGAAACAAAAGAGAAGTCAGATTATTTTTTTTCCCAACTCAGGAACCATTACCTTTTAGTAGAAAGAAAAAATTGTCAGTCAGGTTTCCAAGGCTGTGCAGTGCTTTTAGCCATGCTGTGCACAAAAAGGAACAGCAGGTGAGACTGCTCACCTCTGATTGCTTCGTGCATCTAAAGCACAAGCCACAACCACACATTTAGTAATCTGCATAGGCTTTATTTTCTGTATCAGTTGTGTGCTTTTCATTTGGTCAAGTTAAATAGCCAGTTCCAACTGGGTTTCAGAACATCCTTAAGGATCAAGTCCTGACATTTTCCAACACCAAGGCAACAACCACTACCACAAATGAACCAGGACTATCAGAATTTAAAGGAGTATATCTGCAGTTAAAATTATTTAAAACAACTTCTAATGTTCAGAAGAAAACATGTTTTAGAAGTTAAGGGTTAAAAGAAAAACACTGGCAACACTTGCTGGATGTTGGCTAATTTAGAGACAAGCCTCTGACTGAGGACAGCCAGCAAGATGCTGCTTTGGGTAGTGTGTAAAAACAAAGCAAATTCCACCTGTTGCCTGGAGCTTAAAACAACTTGAGCTAAAACTTTAAGCTCAGAACACAACACACACAATCAGAGCAGAAAATTAACTAGTGGGTGGACAGAACCTTTTCTGCATACCCTGAATAATAACTATCCCTTGGCAACTCCACGAGAAAGCACAGAGCAGGGGTAGTGACAGGGACTCGTGGTCCTGGTAGGCTGAGAGACTGCACTCTGCTGCCACTGGGAAATTTGCTCTCTGGGTAGAACAGCAGAGAAACCTCAGAGAGCTTCAGATCTCCCTGCAGGAGCCAAGAGCACCGAGGAAAAGAAAACAAGCGGCACAACACTGCAAGCTCATCTCCAGCATCAGCAAGGTAGGTCTTGTCCCTGTGGTTTATGATTCAGCCTCGACTTAAAAGCAACTTGAGACAATACAAAACCCACAAAGTTAGTGGGTGTTGAAGGACTGAGGAGACCAGGAGAAAAACCACACAAACAACAATCACAGACACTCCTGACTAATCCCCTTGCACATTCCTGAAACCCAAACACAGACATAAAGTAAAATATAAAATAATTAATCCACTACCTTCGAGGCCTTCCCCACTTGCATTATAAAAGCTTTACTTTTACACCATTCTTATGTTCGGCTTACGAGCTTTTTACCCACCTCTCAAGTGCCAGCATTTATCATTCCCGCTTCTTACCCATCTTTTACTGTCAAGCCCTCAGTGCATTCCTCTCCTTCCATTTTCAAGATTTGTTATCTTCCCCCGAGTATTCTCTCTTAACTACATACTTCTTATCTCATGTTTTCCTTTTCATTTACGAGCCTGCTACTGTCTCCATTTTAAGTGCTCTCATTAAGAACTTTAAAGATCAGTTTCAAAAGCCAGTTTCCAAGTCACAATATACACATGTAAACAGCCCTCCTTTATTTACAAACACTCTGTAGCACCTTCAAATGTTGTATCAGATTCCGGTGATTGTTCATAAGAAGGCATGAAGACTGTTTCAAACGTTTATTTAAAGAGCACTAATAACCCTCTTCCCTAAAAACAAGGGTTTGCAACTTACTTAGAAGGAAAGCCTCCCTACTTTCTTTATTTGAGGCTGAACCAGGAAAGCCAGGCATACCTGTGCGAGCTTCCCCAGATTGCAGAGACGAGGTTTTGTTCCATTTGTGTAGAAATCTCTCCAAGTTCTTGGCAAGGCTTCCCGGGCATGTGTGTGTGAAGTGTCCAGGAGTGAAGGGTCACTTTCCAAGCACACTTGTTCCATTCCTTCCTCCTGAGCAGAGACAAACAAAACCTAAATATACACAAAACCTCAAGAATTCAGCACTTTGGGAGCTGCCAGCACCTTTATTCTGCTGCTCTGAGGTGGCTCTGGCACCACAGGTGCCTCGAGTTTGCTGCTCCTGGGTGGATTTGGAACCACAGGTGCCTCGAGTTTGCTGTCCCCACCTACCCTTGCTACCACAGGTGCCTTGAGTCTCCATTTTTAAACACATCTGGATCTGGCACTGTTCCAGAATGGCGTTTTTATTCCCCAAGTTATTAAAACCACTTACTTCCCAAACTCTGAAACAAGTGTTTTTAATTTTCTAAACGGCAGCCCGGCAGAAGGACCTGCAGTTAATTAACACTACACCAGGTCTCATTCCCCTCAGCAGCCGCTCATAAAACCCCCCTCAGAAACAAATCCTGAGGGGCCAGGACCTCTTAAACTTAACCAGCCTCCCGGGGACCACTCGGGGTATCTCCCTCTGGGGAGTTTTCACGTCAAACAAAACATATTTACCACTTTTTCTAAGAACAGCACCATCTCCTCTGGCCGCATCCTTCACGCCAAGGCTGAGGGAGGGCCGGGGCGATGTCCCCTCATCTCGCCCGCTCTGTCTCATGAGGTCTCATTCCCCTCAGCAGCCGCTCATAAAACCCCCCTCAGAAACAAATCCTGAGGGGCCAGGACACCTTGTACTTAACCAGCCTTGTGGGGACTACCCGGAGCATCTTCTTCTGGCGAGTTTTCACGTCAAACAAAACATATTTACCACTTTTTCTCACAGCAGCAGCCCCTGCCGTGCCCGCATCCCTCACGCCAAGGCTGAGGGGAGGTCGGGGCCGCTCCGTCCCCACAAGGTCTCATTCCCCTCAGCAGCCGCTCAAAAAAACCCCCAAAAAAACAAACTCCAGAAACAAATCCAGAGGAGCCGGGACACCTTAAACTTAACAAGCCTCCCGGGGACCACTCGGGGCATCTCCCTCTGGCGACTTTTCATGTCAAACAAAACATATTTACCGCTTTTTCTCACAGCACCACCATCTCCTCTGCCCGCATCCCTCACGCCAAGGCTGAGGGGAGGTCGGGGCCGCTCCGTCCCCACAAGGTCTCATTCCCCTCAGCAGCCGCTCAAAAAAACCCCCAAAAAAACAAACTCCAGAAACAAATCCAGAGGAGCCGGGACACCTTAAACTTAACAAGCCTCCCGGGGACCACTCGGGGCATCTCCCTCTGGCGACTTTTCATGTCAAACAAAACATATTTGCCACTTTTTCTCACAGCAGAAGCACCTGCCGTGCCCGCATCCCTCACGCCAAGGCTGAGGGGAACTGGGCAATGTCCCCTCATCTCTCCCACTCCCTCCCGGGATGTAGGGAACATCGAGTAAATTTGGGGCTCCCACTTCACTGGGAGGAGCTGTGTTGGGGCAGTTTGGGGCACTGCAATATAAGAAAGATATTCAAGGAAGAATTTCAGTTAATTAAATATAATCCTTGGCTCCTGTCCCCCGTGGCAGGTTGGGGTGCATGACAGAGCCCCCCCAAAGCCCGGGGGCCTCAGGCAGGAGCTGCTCAGCCCTTGAGAAAACCCATCAAACCTCACTCCTCCCACGACCATTTTCAGTAAAAGCCTTTCAAACTTCATTCAAACCTTGTCAAACAAGCTGTAACTGGTGCAAATGAAAACTCGAGATGAATTTAATACTGTACCTATTCAGCCCCAAAATACAGGGCCGATCAGCAGCAATAGCACATTATTTGAAGTATATGATTTCCAGCAGATTGGGTTTTTAGCCTGTCAGGATCACTCCAGCCGTCTGAATCCTGTGATTCTCTAAAGGGACAAGGTATCTAGAAACATCTCATCCTTCCCTCCTCCCTGTCTTTCCTCTCAACCCTGAAAAAAAGCTTGCTATCATTTCCCTGCATTTTAATCTGTCCAACATTTCTTTGCTATTATAACTTTTGATTTAGAGTGATGTGAGCAGACAGGAGAGGGCAGAAGTGGTGAGACACAGTGGAACTGTGGGGCTCCAGGGCCACGAGGCTGTAGGAGGACACAAAGGATGTTTGCAGCTGGGCAGGTTCCCCCCACCTCCTTTTCCTCCTTGCTTTTTATTTTCTACAGGCTGAATTTTGCCCCAAAAACCTGGTGCATTGCTCTGCTTCTTTTTCCTGAGGAAAAACTTTCCCAACCATGTGGTGGTCAGGACCAGAGGTGCTCACCCACTGCTCTGCTAAATTGGGGAGCTAGAAATGCAATTTCTGCTCCTTTCCTCATTGGGTGCAGCTTAATCATAGATGTTTGCAGCTGAAAAGAAATATTCTGACACACGGTGTTTGAGACAGCCACGAGAAATACCACGATTTGGTAATGATGACCCTCTGAGCACCTGCTTTTGTTGGACCTGAGTGTGCAAGAGTGATTTCAACCGAAATATTTGCGAAAGAACCAATTTCAATGACTTCCCTAATACAGATGGTGACATCTCATCTAGAACTGAGATTTCAGCCCCAGGGACTTGAACAACCTCTGTTTGCAGCAGGTTGGGACTCCTGGAGTGGGGGAACCTGGCTGAGACACATCACCCCAGCACCCTCTGGACCTGTGAGTCAATCCAGATGCTGCGGATGCTGCAGAGGAGCAGGGTGGGCACATAAGACCCGTCCCACATCCCCTTGCAGACATCAATGCTGTCACCCTTTGGAACTGTGCCCAAAACACACTCTGCTTCCCTGGCAGATCCATTCTCTAATGGCTTTAAAACAACTACAGAGCCATTTAGCTTCACCAGGGTGCTCAGGGCCCGTGTGCTGGGAAAGGGGACGTGCACAGGGTGATGCCCTGCTGGGGTTGGACACTCCCTGTCTCTCCTGGTCTCCTCTCCGTGCAGTTTGTGCCCAGGTCCCCCATCCCCCTGGCACAGGCAGGGTGCAAGCCTTGGGGCAAGGCTCTTGCACAGATCACCATGTCTCTCTCCAGGCTGTTTCCATCTCATTTCCCCCAAAGTTTGTCTGTGGGGAGCCCACCCTGTAAAATCCTTCCCGGCAAGGAGTTCCCTCAGACAGGACCATGCTGCCTGTGCCTGGCTCCCTAGTGCCATGTTTACAGAAACAAGCTCCCTCCAGGATAGAAAAGGAAGAGGTATGATTGAGAAACTAACAAAAGAGATGAATCTATGGGATTTATGGTTTTGGAGACAACCCCCCCCTTTTTAACTCCCACAGTCTGGGGAGCCTCACAGAGCAGAGCCAGGTGGGGTCTCCCAGCATTTCCCTTCCTCAGCTCCATTTCTCCTCCAGCCTGCTCATCTCTAGTCCCATTTTAGAGCAATACTCCAGGAACAACAAGTACACATTTGTTTCTTTTTTCCCTCCTGTGTCATTTCTCCATCCAGCTTACAATTTTGGTGGCAATTTAACAGCTTTTACAAATTACATTCCTATCTTTTTCTTGGTTATTGTTGGAGGAGAAAGTCCCATTTTTCACTCTGATCCTTCAGGTTTCTGCTGTCACTGTATTTAAGACTTTTTTTTTTGTCCTTAGCTTTTATTTTCTTATCCTTCAAGGGCAGCCTTGGAAATTCAAAGCTGTTCCCTGCCTATCAGTGGATCTGCTATTCTCTTTTGGCAAGTCCACGTCAACTGTCTCTCTTCCTTCCATCCTTCCACCTAAATGACACCTTTTCTCAATAAATTACCCTTTGTCTCTCAAAGCGACGGTTCCATTTGTGACAGTCTGGATGTCTAATAGTTGCATCCCAGCGGATACCTTCAGGAGCATCAACTAACAGGCCAATACAAACTCACTGGTGCAGAAAATAAAGAGATTTATGTATTTTGGGCCTTACTTCCCGCCAACAGTCAAGCTGTGCTCTGAATTTTCAAAGTTTGCATTTTAAGATACAGTTGGTGATCACCAAAAAACCCCTCTCCTGGAATGGAGGGATGGCTGAACACATGGCAGAATTCCCTTTTTTTCCAACATAACATCCCTTAGAGTCCCTGGAAAATATCTCAGAACAGTGAAACCCACCCAGCCATGCTCTCTCAGTGTAGGGCTTCATGGATTGTTTACACTACAGAGGAAACATTGATTTTGCAAACACTTCCTAGCAATAATGGTGTTCATCGATTAGTGCTGCTGTTGCTAATGCAGGGTAAATGTGTGGACCAGCAGCTTTGGGGTGTCCCCAGGCTCCCTGAGGGCAGGGGGGTCCCCAGGAGCCCCCTCTCTGCCCTTGGGGACATACACCCAGCAATACTGGAGGGGGGATGCAGCAGATACAGCTAGAGAAGGCTGGATGCTCAAACCCCACTCCCATCAAATGACAACAGAGATATCCAAGCCCAGGGTTGGAAACAAAACCATCCTCCCTGGCTCCTGCAAACTGCCCAAAAGCAACAGATTGAACATATTCATACAAGTTGTCAAGATCCAGACCCTTGCTTTTGCAGCCTGGGACTTTCTTCTTACAGCCCTGCACCTTCTGTCTCCTTTCCAAACACCAGACAAGCCAAACATTATTTTCCAATCCCAGCATCTGGCATGCAGCTCTGGGCAAGCCTCTCAGCCTGTCGCTGGCGAGATAAATGAGCCCGTTTCAGCGGCCGACTTCATAAAAGTATATGAAAAGTAGTTAACAAAAGGGTATTTCACAAAGCCAGGAATGCAAATGCAACCTCTGAGATAACTAATTAACTGAAGGAGCCAGACAAAGGGGAAGCAGCTTCCCATCTGTGGAAATAGATGTCATTTTATAGAGGCTCTAATTAGTTCTGCCCTGTCCCGCAGCCGTTTTGTTGTGGGTGCACATGGGCTGCTCCTGCTCTGCAGCTCCTGGGGCTTTCAAGGTGAAGAGGGGAAGAGCAAAAAAAGGGGAAGAGCTGCTTCACCTTGCAAAAGTCCCCTGTGAGGGACCCAAGCAGCAAACAGAGCCAGGGTTGTTTTTGGAGGTGGCTGGTGCAGCCATGCAGCAGAGAGCACCGGCAGTGCTGGGCCCCGTGCAAGCCCCAGGGAGATCCCAGAATCATTCAGGTGGGGAAAGACCTCCAAGGTCATTGAGCCCAACCATTAACCCAGCACTGCCAAGTCCACCACTAAACCATATCCCACCCCAGCACTTCCATGGAGAGGGATTTTTTTCAGGTTACTTGTCCCACAGCCAGGTTGGATGGGGCTTGGAACAACCTGCTCTAGTGGAAGGTGTCCCTGCCCATGGCAGAGGGGGGTTTGAACCAGATGATCTTTAACATCCTTCCAACCCAAACCTGTCTATGATTCTATGATTTTTGACTCTCCTCAAACCTTTCCAGCCAATTTTGGGCACCTGCATTAGGGTTTGCTACGCCCCATGCTTTGGGCTGTCCCCCTGCTTTGGACCAAGGCACAGCTCACATTGACATGCTCTCCAGGGAATGTGGCACCCGGAGGGAGCACGCTGGGTTCTGTTCCCACTGTGTCACCACCTGTGCCTGCCCCTTTCAAGCTGTTCTCCTGCAATGTTCAGCTTTCCCTTTGCTTCTCCTCCTGCGAGGATCCCTGCAACCCCCAGCCTGCAGTGAGCTCAGCAGGGTTAAGGCTGGAACGGGGCGTACCACGGGAATTAGTCACCACCGGGACCTCAGTCAAGTGTTTTATTTAATACCCTTTTCCAAAGACGTTTATACTTGAAAAACCTGAAGAATTATGAGCTCCCTGCTAACAGTTGTGACTCAGAGGAGCTGTGGGCACACACCATTCAAGTGAGAAGTGTCTTCGCGGGGGTGAGGAGGGGAGAGGGGCTGCTGAGAAAGTGGGTTTTGCAGGGGAAAAACCCAAATGACATAAATTTGCACTGCCAAAAGCTTGGCTACAGTCTGAATAGCTCAGACCACCCATGGTGAGAGCCCACCACTGAAACTGCACCTGGTGGCTTGGCTGAGTTCTGATGTGCCCTGGTACCAGCTCTGGCATTCAGTGCATGGAGCAAATCTGTGCCCCAAACCCAGAGCAGGGCAATGCTCAGCTATCAGAGGCCACGCTCCCCATCACCATGCCATCCTGCCTCTGTGAATGCCAAGAACTCGCTCAGCAAGAAGTTCATGGGACATTGCCAACCCCCTGGAGCTGACTCTGAGCACCACATGCCTTTGCCAGCCATTACCTGTGACCTGCCCTGGTGCACAGAGCACCAGAGGCACAAATATTTGCAGAAGTCATCTGGGGGTTGCCCAAGGCCCTGCACAAACCATAGCAGGTCACAGCATGGGCATCACAGGAGCTGGAAAGATTACAGGTGAAAAACAATGATAATTGAGTCACCTTTTCTCAACACACCATCTCCCACCTGCATCCAGCATTGGCTTCACTGGAAATGAGCAGATGGGGCATTGTCAGCAGCTGGGAGATGCTGCAGGGAGGGAGGACAACCAGCAATGTCATTTTATAGGGACACAAGCCTTGAACTTTCTTCAGATCAACTTCTAGTGTGTTACTGGAATGGTGGGGATTAGTTGCCAAGCAGAGGCATTTGGAAATCCTCCCAGCTCCTTCTCAAAGTAGATGAGGAAGAGGCATTGCCTGAGCTGAGCCGGGTTCCTCCAACCCCTGTGAGGCCCCCAAGGGACTGGCCAGGAGAGAGGACCTGTGTATGCATGGGATTCAGCCCCTGATGGTCAGGCAGGAACAGTGACTTTGCATAACGCTGTGCTTCGGTGACCTGTGACCCCACAGCAGCTGGCAGAGGCTCCCTGGGAGCCGGCTGCATCTGGGTATTATTAGATGTGATGGTTTTATTTCTGCTCCAGCCAAAGTTCAGCCGGTGCAGTTTGAGCTCTGACGCTGCAATGGGTGCTGGATGCATCCCATCCCACCAGAAAAGCTCTGGCTGCTCAGTGCCAAGGGTCACTGTGTCCCCTGTGTGCCACCAGCCAGCCACACAGCTTCCTGCAGCACAGTATTTCATCATCCTCCTTTTGTTATCATTAAAAAAATAAGAGCAGCAATGACAATAAATGATCCTAAGCCAGGGCATGCAGGGCACCAGTTTACTGAGATCATATAACCCTCCCCATCTGCATTCCCTAGGGAGAAATTTCCTGCCCTCTTTGCAGAGCTTGAGCTCTCAGAAATCTCTTTGCTACTGTCTTACTGGGGAGGTGGAGGGGAATGAAATAAGAGCCTACAGAACTTGTGTGTCAAGCTGCAGCACGTCCCTCTGCTCCTCCAGTGTCACGCAGCGTCTCCCCCCACAAAGGGCACAGCCTGTGCTAGCAGAGGAAGAAAGCTGGGGAGAAGCAGGGCTTGGCATGGGAAAGCAGCCAGGCTGTGCGGCCAGAGAGAGCAAAGTGGGTACTACCAGGAGCCCTGAGAGGCAGGGGATCCCTCTGTGCCATCCTGGCATCTGTGGGATTGGGATGGAGGGGCATTTATCCAAGCCCCTGAGCAGCAGTTCCCTGCAGGAGAACAGCCGGCTCCTTGGAGCTTGTCAAAACTCCCCCAAGTGCAACACTGAGCCTGCACTCCGGGCTGTGGCTTGTTGGGATAAATGGGAACACAGAGAGAAAAGTCATTAAGATGGTTTCCATTTACACCATTCCTGCCAGCCCCCGAGAAGCTGGGATTTTGTCAGATCATGTTATCACCATGACTTTGCTGTTACCGAACCTCGAAGAGATTCTTCCCAAAAGCACAACCACCCCCTCACCCTCTCCCCTTTCAATCTCCAGCTATTTTTATTTCACTCCTTGAGATAAAAGTATGTGTGTGGGGGGAGGTATTTACACACACATAAGAAAATATCGATGCACATAAAAATAACTTGGTGATTTGAGAGAGACATTTCACTTCCGCAGAGCATTCCATTCCCCATTCCATTATAAAAAGAGAATGCTGAAGTTATTGAGGCTTGGTGGGGGGTTGCTGTGGCTCTCGGTGCACAGGCAATAAGCATTCTCCTGCCCACAGCAGGGTCTGCTCATACAGCTGGGGACAGCAGGTACTGGGTTTGTGCTCAAGAAAAAAGAAAAAGTGCTATTTTTGTGTCTCTAGGAAGTTTATGGTTCACTGTGGAGCAGATACAGTGGAGATGAATTCCTACAGAAACACTCTCATACCCTTATTTCCTTCATTATACATTTCCAGATGTGTAACTGCCTGCCTTCGCGTTGCTTTTATCTTTGAAATATCTTTTTTAAAGGAAAGAGGGAGGAGAAAGATGAGCACACAGCACCTCCAGCTACAGGCTGATGCTGCCCAGTCTGGGGGTTCAGCTGTGCCTGGGCATTAGAATGATCCAGCATCCACCCCTCACCTGGGGTAAGCAGCCCATGGGATGCCTTTAGCATCCACTGATCCCCAAATTTGGGACCCCCTGGGCAAGAGCAGCCTCTAAGCAGCACGTGGATTCAGGAGGGAGCGAGCTCACACTGCAGGGCAGGCAGGAGGCAGGAGCAGGCTCAGCCTGGCCCGGGGAAGGAGCTCTGCCAAAAACAACTCATGAGAGCCGGGGCAGCACTATCAGTGTCCCTACAAGCCCCAGGATGTCACCCTATCAGGGCTGCACCAGCCAAGCAGCACTGCTGGGTAGGACAGAACATCCTAGCTGGCTCAGTCGAGCTCACAGAGCCCTGGGCTGGCTCTTGCCAGCCTTGCTTTGTCTCTTTTTAAGTTTGCCACACACAGCATTCTGGGTGACAAGTGACAGCCTTGTTGTATTAACAGCGCTCCACCAAATGGTATTACTATTATTATCTGGGTTTGGGGGTATAATAGATAATACACCAACCCCCCTCCAGACTAACCCGGCGTTTGAAGCAATTTGAAGCAGAGATTTGGGTTATTTGCTGAACATCTCACACTGTGATAACTCGAGGCAGCGCCGTGTCCTGCCAGCAGCGTTGCTGTGTGTTCCACACACCTCGGCTGCGGGAGGCTGATCCGTGGGATGGCTGTCCCCAAATCCCTCCCTCATTGCAGGAAGAGATAATAGGGAAAGGCAGCGCTCCGGCAAAGCCTGCCCGGCCAAGGGTGTTTAAAAATACCCAGCCCAGCCCCCGTGACTTTCTGCAGCTCTGCTGGGAGTCGGGAAGGCCATGCTGGTGGCGAGCAGATGCTCCCTGCAGGCTCAGCCCTTTGGAAAAAACTGCTGGGCTCTTGCCCAGGATCTCTTCTTCCCAAACTTAAGCCAGATTCCGGCTGGGAAGTGCTCTGCTACACGGGAAAACACACAGCCACGTGCCCTGCCAGCGAGCTCGATTTGGTGCTAAGGACAAAGCCATCTCACCACCCGTGGGCAGCATCACCCCACCTGCCGATGCACCCATCTGCTGGGATGAATCCCACAGCACTGGAAAGAATTCTAAAGGGAGTATGTAAAAAGAGGTGGCCTGAAGGGATGGGGCTTGAAGCAGCACCCTCTGACCCAGCAGAGGGGCAGAGGACCGTGGGTGCAGGTGCCACCCATCACTGGTGGGCTGCTCATCCCATCGATGCTCAGCATCGAGTGGGGAGGCAGGTAAAGATGGGGATGAGGGAAAGGCTTCCCGGGAGCAGCAGCACTGCTATCCCGTCATCCCCAACACCTTCCCCCCAGGAGGAACCCACCAAGGCTGGCATATTTGCTGCTATTGCTCACGGTGTCCCCCGGGCACCCCAACCCACCCCCGGCAAGAGAGACCCGTCCGAGGAGACAAACCAGCCCACACACGTTCCTTGGGCCCTGACTAACAGCCTAAGTAAACAGCCAAGTAAACATGCTAATTTTACTTTCAAAACAAAAACAGAAAGCCACAAAGCCCAGTTCTTCCTCCTTGAGTAACAACGGTGTGTAATTACTGGCATTTGTCCTCCGGGTGCTTTCACGAGGTGCCAGCACTTTAAAACCTGGCAGCAGCCACGAGACAAAGTGACATATTTAGCTCAGGAGAGAAAATGCTGCTCGCCTGTGAATGCCAAGGAGCAGGAAAACAAAAAGCACCTACGAGGGAAGTGCCTGCTGCTTGGGGAGGCTCCACAGGATCCCCTCGAAGCCAGGGGGATGGACAGCCTGTCCCCTAAGGCAGCGCAGCTCTGGGGATGGCTGGAATTAGGAGGATTTATAGCCAAATGCTCCATTTGTGCATTTGAGGTTTTTCCATCCTGCAGCAAGTGGCTTTCCAAGGAGAAATAAAGCTCCAGCCTTTGCATTTCACTCACACTCCAACTTCTAAGGCTGAGCCCTGACACCTGGGGTTTGGCTACGGCTCTTTCTCTTTGTTAGAAATGGGTTCAGGCAAGTCCCCAAGAAAGCCCAGGCCTCAAAGTCACCTTCCCAGGGTGTGAGCGTGCAGGTTTGTTGTCACAAAGGTTGTCTACATTAACCTGGCCTCTAATTCTGTGGTGAGGCTTCCTCTGGAGCTGGCTCCAAGGAGCAGCACCTCACCCACAGCCACAGGTCCAACAGCCTCTCCCCATCGCTCCAGGGGCACGCTGTGGTCATGCAAAGGTCCCAAGGAACCTGGATCCTACAACCCCTCCACGGGAGAGGAGAGAGAAGCCCTGACCTGACCCCACTGGGTTTGGGATGTCTCAGTGTTTAAATGCCATCAGACAAGGCCATTTCCCAAGCAACATGCTGAAAGGATCTCACTTGCCCTATTTGATGGCTCCTCTTGTGTCATTTCAGTAGCAGGTGGTGGAAGTGGGGGGGAGGGAAAAAAACCCTATAAAATGTTTAACATCCCTTTAGTTTCGATTTATCTGAAGAGAATTCAAACAGCACAATTTCCTCCTGCCATCTGGGTGCCACTTTAAAAGACATTTTCTCATATCATTGCAATTTCAGGAAATCTTGTTGTATAGCTATGGAAATGCAAGATGCTTCCCCTAAATTGTGCATCAACGTGAAGCTTTTTAAACCTCAATGGCATCTTATGATATATTTTGACAGCTCACAGACGGCTCCCAGGAGAATTTCTCAGTTCCAACACTACCCATGCCAAGGGGGGGGGACAGCTTTGGGCACTGCAATCCCACAAGGCAAAGCTCTCTGCTTGTATTTCTACCAATTTCTGCTTGGTTTTGCCCTGTTTTGCTTTAGTAATGGGAAGAAGATTCCCTTGTAGATCTCTGAACCTGCTTGCCTGAACACTTGGAGCTGCAGGAAGTTGCATATGGGTGCACACAGGTGCGTGTATTCGTGATGTGTATTTTCCACTCATGCACCCCAGAATAGCTCAGAAACACACTGAGTTACTCCCAAACCTGAGAGGCATTTCAAAGGTCCCTATAAACATCCTGCAAATGAGCAGCCTGGAAGAGGGGGAAGGCTCTGGCGATGCCCCTGCTGCTCTCAGCCTTTCCCAGACACCCCAAACAGCTGCTGGGAAAGCTGCTCCGTGCAGACAGCCAAGCCCAAAACTCCAGTTCCATAGGAGAGGAGCTTTGGTGCCAGCATGAGCCATCTCATTCAGCATCCCAGCACCAGAAGAGACTCCCAGCCTTTGGCCAGGCAAGGGGGACACTCCAGATCCTGGCTCTCAGCCTTGGCTTTGCTGAGCTCTATGCCAGAGCCTCAACCTCTGCCTGCACAATCAGACCCCCTAATCATACAACAACCTCCTATGACCAGTGATACACAGCTCAGGCTGTTTCTCCATCCCTGTGAAAGCTGTTTGTCCCTCAGCAGAGGGGGAGGCAGAGCCCTGGTGCATCCCGTGGTGCTATTCCCCTCCAGCCACCTCTGAAAGCATCCATGCTCAAACACTGATTCACAGCCAGAGGAAGTGCCCCAAGAATGAATCAAAGGGTGAACACAGGGCAGGGGGTGTTTGGTGTCAGTCACTTCAAAGCTTAATAAGCACAGAAGTACAGCAGGAGTAACTCTGGAGCAGCCAGTTCATCGAGGGGATGAGCTGTGCCTGCTCAGAGATGGGACACGGGGTGACTGTCCCACCTTCCCTGTGTGTGGCAGGGCTGCACCCATTGCCCCTGCAAGGGGACAGGCCATGGGGCACAGAGTTGGGGCTAAAATCAGGAAAGGGGGGTCCAAACAGCCCCCCACCACCAAACCGTCACCATCTACAGAGCTCTGCTCCTCTGTCACATCCCCACTGCTGTCTGTGTTTCAGCATGCCCAGCCTCAGCAATGGGAAAGTCCCAGGATGGGCAGGCAGAGGGAGTCACTCCATCCCAGAGGACACACTGGGAAGGGAAACATGGGAGTAGAGAAATGTTAGAGAGTTTGGTTTAAACTCAGTGGGGTTGCTTATTTTTGAAGATATTAGTAATTTTCTCCACATAGCTCCTGCATGGTAAGGGAGGGCAGGTGCCCCACAGGAAAAGCTGGAGCTGACACAGAGCCAGGATCCTGGCACACACTGGCAGTGTTTGTGTCTTCAAACACCCCCAGACTCTGGAGGGGTCTGGCAGCTGACCAAGGCCATGAGCTAAAATTTGGTAAACCCAGGACTGGGTCTAAACTCGGCAAATCCAGCCTGGATGAGGCCAAACCATGACCCTGTGTGATCTTAGTGCAAGAAGCCCAGTCTTGAGCAATTCCTGCTGTGCATGGTTCAGTGAAATTCAGGACACTTCCAGTGGAGAAATAGGTGTCCCTGAGGGACCAAAAAGCCTTTTAAGGACTGAGGATCTGGCTTGTTACCCCACATACATCTCTTCATGAGGGCCTCAGCTTCTCCAAGGATGCATCTTCCAGGTTTGCACAAATACAGTCAGAAACCAGCTCTGGGAATGCAGGTGGGTGCTGGTTCTGAGATGTCCTTCCCAAAGGTGGCTCCTGCTGGATGGAGCCCCTTGCAGCTCGCTAGGAGGAGTTGAAATGCCGAGCACGCCTTCCCGGCGCTCGCCCTGATTTTCAGAAATTGCACTAAATCAGTGTCGCTGCAAATTGCCCTCTTTTTTTGGCTCTGGCTTGATGTAAAAAGGAAAACAAATGGGGTTTTAAAATGCAGCTAATCAAGGAGTTAAAGAGAGGTTAATCCTAATGGATTAATCAACTCAGAGGAGGATGGGGAGGAGACATGGGTAAGGAGGAGTAGAGAAGCAGCCAAGCCTGGTTCATCTTCCCAAGGGTGATGGAAAAGTTCAGGGAGTTTGGAGACAGTGGCCAACTGGCTGCATGCAACGTGGGTACCACAGAGGTTGGATCTGGCAATAACTGGGCTTAGGTACATCTTCCCTGAGAAAACACTGAATCCTCGATGCATCCATTATCACCCCCTGAGGGAAACAGTGAGGAGTGTTTGACTTCACCACCCTCACCTACAGACACCAATAGGTGATAGGTGATGGCCCTGACTGGTGTTACACCCCCTCAGAAGTTGCGATGGGATTGGGAAAGGGGTTTTGAACAGAGCAGTGCTCCCCCAAGGCTTTGCACCACCTCTTCAGGGGGCAAAGCCTCTTTATTGGCAGCTAATTGGGCTTAGGCATAAGAAGGGCTTGAACATAATTAGTGACAGTGAAAGCAAGGAGGCTTAAAGAAGGTTATTAATGATATACACTCTGTATACAACGGCATAATCGCCCCCCAAAAATATTAGCTCCATTAAGTATCATTATCAAGGCCTGGAGCTAATCATTTAAGCTTAATGAAACTAATACATTTCTCCAGCTCTGGCAGTAGGGCTCATTGCTCGGAGGGAAGTGGTAGCTGGGAAGGTTCGAGCCGTGGTGTCTCCAGAGCATCCCTCTGCCTCTGAGCCTGGCACTGGTGCCCCTGCTGGCTCTGGGCTCCAGGTTCCTGAGGGCTGAGCCCATTTCCAGGTGCTGTCAGCAGCCATTCACTTATTACACTAGAACCTTTTGCTGTGGCAGCTCACAGACCTTCCAGTCAATGATCACAGAAGGGACCTCAAAGCCCATCTTGTTCCAGCATCTCCCACTAGCCCAGGTTGCCCAGAGTCCCATCCAGCCTGGAGCTGGCAGGGCACTCATCCCCCTGCCTCCACCCACCCCTCCCTCCTCTCCTTGTTTTGAGCAGCTCTTTGGAGACCGGAGGAGAAATGACTGGGAGCCAAGGCGGCTGCGATGATCTCACTGCTAATTATGCAGAGAAGTCATTTAGCTGTGGCTGCCCGTGATGAAGCGATAGGACAGAGAGGAGCAAAGCCCCACAGCCACTTTGTGCGTTGCGAATCCAAGAGAAAGAAATAAATAAAAGCGAGCAAACCCAACGCCTTGACCGCTGTGAGTGCTGTGTACCCCCAAACCCGCTGCAATTAGGGACGGGCAGCTCAGGCTGGGACTCAATTAAAAATCCCAGCAGCTCTGCTTTGCCCAGGCCTTTGTCCGTGTCTCTTTTCCACCCCAGCAGGATCATCCCTGCAGCGGGACTCACCAGCATGTTAAAGATGGGCCCGGGATTAGCACCAGCCTTATTAAAACCGCTCACTCACACCTCATTTTACCTTCACGCTGGAGATGATTTAGCTTGATTTATTCTAATTAGTTGTAATTTATTGTTTTAATGAGCTCTTCTGCAGGCCTTTTGTGCTTCATAACCACCCTCCTTGGCTGCTATAATGCATTTCAAGGAGGTTTTTTAATAAGGAGAGGTTTCCAAGGCTGCCTGGGATAGGGAGGTTTTTGTTGGAATATGAAAGAAGAAAAATTAAGCCAAAATTTGCCTTTCCTCTGGGATGGGTTTGCTGGGGAGCATCTGGCTGGGAGCAGGGGGCTGCACTTCGGTACTTCACCCAAATGACAAGAGAGCCTTTAATGATCAGCAGCGTTTACAACTGGGTTTAAAGACTGACAAAAGAAAACAAATTGGAGAACAGTCTCTCTCCTGTGACTGCAGCTCATTATCAGAGGGGGGAATTGGTGGCTGGCAAGTGTTGCAGTGCTCAGAGGCAGCTGCAGCTCCACGAAGGGGTCAGTGATGCTCAGCACCCCGGACACACACACTGCCCACCCGTGACGGTCTGTGCTGCTTGGGGGGGTCACTCAGTGCCCACCCAGTCCCCTCCCAAGGTGAGTACAGGCAGAAGAATCCAGAACACGATGCCTTAACATGCCACAAGCTTTGCTTTATCTACAGAGATCTCTCCTCCCCTTCCCTGTGCTTGGATGGGTGAAGCTTCAGGAATTTCTTAATCTGCTCCCAGGGGTGGCTGTGCCAGTTCATGGCCAGGAGCTCCTGTTGAGCTTCCCAGCCTTTGATTTGGAAGGGACAGAAAGGCCATCTGGTCAGCCAGGGCGGGTTGTTTCTGGGATATTGGGTTCTTTCATTGGAAAAGAACTTCTAGTTTTTTACTTTTCCATCCCCATGGCCACCACGTGCCAAAGTGTTCCCTTTGGAGACATCCAAAATAAAGCAGATGAGATTCGCTTTGCAAGCAGAGACCAAAACTGCATGACAGCAAAATTTCCAACAGCGGAGAAACTCCCAAAGAGAAACATGAAAACCCCCCAAATGACCTCGGCTGCACCAAAGGAACAACTCAGTGCTCATAGCATATTTTCTCAGGGAAAAGGGACTGGTTTGTACTGACACAGCCCAGTTTTGTGTGAGAAATAGTGAGAAACCCTCGAAGTGTTATCCCAAATCCCCTGTGCAAACACAGATGGATCAGCTGCAGGAACAGGAACAAGAGCCTGGAGAGCTGCACGTCGCCTGGAGGGGCCCAGGGCAGTTCTGCAGCCCCAGGGGCTGAGGAAGAGGATGCTGAGGAAGGTCATGCCAGCGAGTGTGTGCCAAGCCATGGGTGTAAGAGTGATGCTTCCCAGAGCAAGGATGGGCACAGCTGTGGGAGCTGCTGTGCCAGCTGCTGGCCACAGCTCTGCCCAGACACCACTGGGTGCTGGGCAGTTGGAAAATAACACCAATCCCATTTTTTTAGGGGAAGAGACCAGGTCTCTGGAGGTGCCTGGTGTATCTGGACAGCTCTGGAGCTTCTTGTGGATTATTTACCCAGCTCCACGTGCTGCCAACCAAAATAAATCAATTCAGCTCTTGCTTCCATTTTAGGAAAATAAATCCTCTGGGACAGGCTGGGAGCCGGTGCCCTGCTAGGAGCCACGTGCTCCCCATCCCAGCCCTGGTGGGGTGTAAACTGGACCCAGAAACTGCTTGGCCCTGCTGATCTGAGCCCATACCTTGCAGAGGGCAGGTGATGCCCCACAGCTCAGGACAGACAGCAGGTCACAGCCAAGAGGCTTATTCAGCCTCCTGCACACCCAGCCCCCTCCACTGAGCTGCCTGGAGAGATCTCCCATGGCTGGGGTGACCTTCTCCTTATCTCCCTGTGTCCTTCAGCCTGTCACAGCAGCCAGCTGGAGCAGCAGGTCCTTCGAGGCTGCTTTCCCAGGACACAGCCCCATCCCAACTCTGTGCCTGCAGCACTGGGGACCACCCGCTTGTGCTGCAGGAGGGATCACCGAAAATCCTTCCCAAAATAAAAAGGCTTCATGAAGCACCCCCATTTCCCTCCAGCTGCCTAAGAGAGCTTTGCTAGGGCTCAGAGCTCAGCTTGCAAGCTCGTGGTCCTGGGATGCACCAGGAGCTCCTGGATTTCCACCTCAGCCCTGACTCCAGCATCCCTCTCCCGGAGCAGGCACACTCCTCACACTCCTCGCTCTGGCTTCTGTCCCATCAGTGCCCACAAAGAGCCTAATGCAAATTGCCCGGCATTCAACTGCTTAATTCCACCCTGTGGTCGTGTATTTTATCAGAACCGACTTCTTAGAATGAAAAAATTATAATTTCCAGACTCCCTCCCCATCCAGGCACAGCCAGCAGCACCAGTGCTGTTCCGAAAGCAGGATTTGAAGGCCTGATAAGGATTGCTCCCCTGTCTTCTTCAGCAGTAAAAATCATTTGGTTTTGAGTGATGTGGATACTGGCAAATCCAGTGTCTCTCCAGGAGAAATAAGGGAGCACTGGCCTCCTGGAATGATTTGGACAAGGCCAGCAGAGAGGTGCTGCTGTGGGAAGGTGACTTGCTGACAAACACAATCCTGCCCCTTCTCCTGTGTGTCACAGGGGTCCCAAAATGCACAGCCACCCAGGCTAAATCCTTCCTGAGCCCTTTTGGGCAGCCTCGGGGTTGGCCCCACAGGATGCCCCCTCCTCCCTTCCCAGAGGATGCTCACCCGCTGTCTCAGCCTGCACACAGCATCTCCCTCAGAGCCAAGATTAAGCCATGAGCCATAATGTGTTCTGACACCACCCGATGCGCTGTAATTGCTCCAAATCCAGGAAATGGGATGTCATTGCAGAGTGGCCACTACAGCTCTGTGTTAGAGGTCTGATGGCTCCAAGCTGCTGTCTCACAGCAGGCTGAGGGTGAGCAAACAGCTCTGCTCATCCTGGTACCCCAGAAAACCACATATACCACCCCATCTCCTCAGACAGGGGGGGAGAGGCTGATACAGAAGTTCCTCCTGCATTTCCAAACTGATATTTCCATTTGCAGGAACATCAGTAGGGATTACTTGTTCAAAACCTCCTTCACGTGAATAATCAGGTCACACTTCAAAACACCCCCCAGAACTCCAGTTACAATTATTTCATTAGTCTATGATACTCCAGACTATCCAAGAGCTTGGAAAGCTGCTGCCTGCACAGATCCAAGCATGCTGCCCATGGAAGAGGTCCTTAGTGCTAATTGCCCATGCCAACCCCAGCCATTAAGGAATTATTGCTAATGCAGCTTACAACAGCTTTTACAAGATGCTATTAAGGAATCCACCAGAAAATAGAACCAAATAAAACAGAGAGCAATTAAAGAAAACCAAAACTTGCCCCAGACTGCAGGATTAGCAGGAACAAGAGCTGGAGCCATCACCTGAGTGTGGCACCCCCAAAGCCAAACGTGGAGGTCCTGTTGTCCCAGCACTGGTGCTGCTGTAGCCTGGGGCTTTCCCTAAATACCCCGGGGTGGGACAGGGGCTCAGCTCTGGCTCATTTCTCCCCTGTGGAGTCACAGCTTGTCCCCTGCAGGGCTGCTCAGGGACCAGGTCAGGGCTGCAGTGGGGCACATCCAGCCAGGGTGCTGGGCCTGAGCGTGGCCACGGGGACATATGTGCTTCCCCTGGGGTCCTTTCCCCTGAAAAGGGACAAAACTGGGATTGAGCCTGCGGTTGTTTTTTTCCAAAAGGCTGATAAAAATAAATCTTTGAAGAGGTGAGGAAGAGGAGGGACAGTTTGTGCTGGAGAGGTGTCACCCACAGGGCATGACGGCTCCAAGTGGCACAAGGACACCGGGCTGGAGCTGTGACTCATGACTTTTCGGCGTTCCATCCTGGGGTCAGGATCACATTTCCAGGATTATATTTTATTCATAAAAATCGCTGTGCTCACAACCGTGTCTGGCAGAGGCAGTGTGGCTGAGCCTGGGGCTGGCAATGCTGTGCACCCCCAGAGGCTCCCAGCTCTGTAATAACAGTTGGAAATTAAATTTAATACGTAAAACCCGGTGAGAGTCTCCAGGTTCCACCTCATGACCTGGAATGTGGGTGCCTTCGTGGCCCCCAAGTGCTGGGCCGGGGTTTACAGCACGTGATGGGCTGTTGTTGGTAACCACATCCCAAATGAGCCCCAGTGGAGCATGTGAGGTTGTATTTTTAACTCTGAAGTCCTGGTGACATGGAAAACTGGGTGCCTGGTCCAGGTGCTGCACAGATCGATGGAAAATTTCCCAGCACCCATTGACACCTCAGCTTTGCCAGCCCCGGGGCATTGCAGTGTGTTAACAAATGGTGTTTCTCCCCCGGGGAGAAATCTGTGCCAGGAGCCAGAAACCTCCAGTAGGGACTTAGCTGGGAAATGCCTCCCTGTGGAGCTGCAGGTGGGAAGGTGGCAGGGGGAGATGGAAATAAGGATGGTGCAAACCCAACTTTCCCAGCTCAGAGCCTGATTTAGCATCCCCCACGCAGGAAAAACATTTTCAAGCCACTGAGAGGGGAATGACAGGATGAGCCTGCGGTGCTCACCAGGCTTGATGCCCCCTCAGCACAGGATTAGCTGGGACTTGGAATTCACCCATCAGTGCAGACATCCCCACACAACCCTCTTGTCCCTGCCCCCAAAGGAAGGACTTGTGCCAGGGTGGGAGGTGGCACATAGTGACATCCCCCCTCCTCCCTGCACCCACCCCACGGGCTCAGCTGAGACAAGCAGAGGCTAAGAACATCGACTGGGTTTTATTCCTCAGGTCTGACAAGTAAAAGCACAAGATCTCTTTGGAAATAAGGAAAAAAAACTAAACAAAACAACCAAAACCCCAAACCAGTGTTCAAAGCACGTGGACGGTCTCAGGATGGAGGCCGTGCCATCAAGCTCCGCTCCTGGACACGTGTCCTTTGCAGAGATGTAGTTAAAAAAAAAAAAAAAGAAACAAACCAAAAAAAACAACTCATGGAGGAGAAAAAGACACAAGGCTACAGGTTTCCATGTCAATTTTAGAGAAAAGAAAAAGGCCCTTTTTTGCTATTGTTATAAATATCCCATCCGAGCGACTCGGAGCAAACAAGAACCGTAAGGAGGACATCCGTTCCGCTTGGCCCCGCGGGCACAAAATCTCTCCTGGCACCTCAGACTGCTACAAGCCCTCGAGGACGGTGGCCTGGCACCTGGTGGGTGCCCCAGCTCTCGGCTGGTCCCCCTGGGGTGATGGGTGCTGCCATCCCTGCGAGCCAGCGGCACCCGTCACCCTTGCCGGAGGCTGTCAGGATGCTGCGCCGCAGGGGACCAGGGAGGGGGATCCGGGGGGATCCGGGGGGACAGGGGACAAGGNTCGGGGGGGACGGGGGACAAGGGGAGGGGTGCCGGGGCACGGGAGGGCTGCAGGTGAACGCTCAGGTGCAGGCGGCCTCCTGGCTCTCCACTGGGATCTCGCTGCCGCCGCTGCCCTCGCCGTACTGCTGGTAGGGGGGGATCTGGGGCGCCTCGATGATCAGCAGCCCCTCTGGAGACAGCGAGGCGAACACCGTGATGGGATCCACCTCGTAGGGCAGCCTGTGGGAGGGGAGGAGAGACGGCAAGGGGTAGGACTGCGGGGTGTCCTGGTGGACACCGACCCTTGGGAAGCTCACACAGGACCCCCAGCAAGTGGGGAGGCACCGATGGAGAGGCACCAGCCCCGGCGCGGGGCTCAGCAAAGCCTGTTATTACTGAGGTGCCTGGGAATGTGTCAGGGGTATTTAGGGCGGGCTCCTGGGCGGGCTGGCCCCCGTGGGAGCTCTGGTTAATGTCCCCGGCAGATGTGTTTGACAGGATGTCACCGCCGCTTGTGCCGCCCGCCGGCGGCTCTGCAAGGAGTCAATCCTGGCCGGGGCTCAGCCCCACGTCAGCAGCGAGCCTTGCCCCTAAAAGGAGCCCGAGAGCCGAGCAGGAGGCAGCGCAGCGCCCGCCCCAGCCTTCCCGTGGGAGTTTGGGATGCACAGGGCGCCTCCGGGGGGGAAAAGCGGAGCTGCCAGCGGAGGAAACCCTTCCCATGCCCTGGGCTTTGCTGCCTCTCCCTGTTAACCCCGCCAGCCCCGAGGGGCTGCCCCCCACATCGGCTGCCTCTGTTGTTGCCAAAAGCGAGCCAGGGCTGAGTCAACGCGATAGCGATCGGGGTGACATCATGGAGATAAAGGGCTGCGGAGCATCCTGCACGCAGGGATGCGATGCTGCCAGCCCGGCGTGCCCCGCAGCCCTCCTGCTCCAAACACAGCCCTGGGCGTGGAGGACACCGACACAGCAGCCCCAAAAAGGCTGGTCCTCCTTCATCCACCCGCAGGAAATCACTCTGTGGCCCGAACCAGCCAAGCACGTGGTACAGAAGAGCGGATTTTGGGGTGAAAAGAGTCCCTGCTGAGTGTGTGAGCTGGGGCGCAGGGACTGGCAAAGCTCGGCCAGGCCGACCGGTACCTACTGGATTTTCTTGGTGAAGTTCTTGGAGACAATCCCTCCTTCCACCTGCTGCTCCTCGTGTTTGCCTGCAGGGAAGGGCAACACCCCACATCAGCACCTCACCAGGAGATTATTTTTCCCCCAACAAACAACAATAAAACCAAACAGCAGTTGTTTCCCTCCCCTTCCCTTGTGCAAAACCTTCCTCTGGGGAGGGCTCAGGGAGCCTCTCCACGTGGGAAATGCAATGCTGGACACAGCAGAGCCATGTTTCCAGTTAGAAAATGGGGTCTCACAGGCTGGCAAGAACTGGGGCTCAAGAAAATAAAAATAAAGAAATAATGAAACCTTGGGAGGTGGCAGCCTTTGCCTTGGCCGTGGTCTCCTCTCCACCACCCTGTCAGGCTGGAGACCCTTGTGCCTGAAGCCCCAGCCAAGGCCCACCTGGGCCCTCCTGACCTGGGGGTTTTCCCTCTGCAATGCTGTGAGCCCAAAAAAAATACCTGGGGCTGTGCTGGGTGGCAGATCTCAGCCCTCTCTGGTCACCCCAGCCCAGGGGACTCGGGGGCAGTGGAGGATGTCAGTGCCAGGCTGATGGGATGCTGAGGGCACCTGTGGGCACCCCAAATTGGTGGACCCACTGTCCTCACCACTAATTGACTTCTCAGGGACACACTTCTGACCAGCTCAGACTCAGGTTGGGGCTTCCAGGGGCTGTGGAGCAGCTGCTGCCTTCTTCTCAGCCTCTCCCTCGGCCCCTTTAAAGGGAATCTCCCTCCGTGCTGGCCGCACCCCGGCTATAATTAACCCACCCAAGCAGGGGCCCCTCTTGGCCTCTTTGCTGCAGGGGTGTCGCCAGCCTGGGTGGAAAGCTGGGACATTTACCCCAAAGGACACGTATCCCTTTTCATTCTGGCAGCAAACCACCACGGCTTGTGCACCCGATCGCCCCATGGCACCCCGAACTGCCCGTGGAGCTGCCCCAAAGCCCTGGAGCCGTTGCCTTAAAATAAAGGGGATTTTGGCATTTTACAGCAATTCCTTGGGCTGGTGGGACCCGCTGCTTTTCACGCCCCTATCCTGCTTCTCACCTGACACCTCGACGTAGCCGTCCTTGGTTTTGACGGTGAGCTCCTCGGGTTTGAAGCTGTGCACGTTGACACACACCTTCCAGGGCTCTCGGGGGAAGGGCGCGGGGCTGCGGCTCTCGGGGTACCCCCCGAAGTGGGTGCCGTAGCCGGGGGCCATGGCCGAGGGCCGCCCCATCCCGGCTCGCAGGGGGCCCGGCCAGGTGGTGGTGAGCCGGGGCCGAGCCCAGTCGGGCCAGTCCGCCGTCAGGTCCCCGGGGAAGGGCGACAAGCCGAAATCATCGTCCAGCAGGCGCGAGGTCAGGCCGGGCTCCCGAAAAGGGTCGCGGATGCTGCGCCGGCCGGGATAGTGGCAGGAGAAGGGCAACTGGCTGTCGGCCATGGCTACCTTCGGAGGGCTCTGAGCGTGTCCCTGGGGCTCTCCCACGGAGCCTCAGCCTCTGTGTGCCTGCTCCTGGCTGCAAACTTCCCCCGGGAGCCTGTCCCGGAGGAGACGCATCCACCCCGGGTGGGACGTGGGTGCGCGGGGACGGTCCCTCCTTCCCGGCCCCAGGTGAAGGACGATGAGAAAATCAATTCGGGCTGAATCACCGGGAGCTGGAAGAGCGCAGGAAGGACGGAGGGAGCTCTCTGGCCGTGAGAAAACGCTTCCTGTCTGGCTGCGATCCCAGGACCGGGGAGAGGAAAATAAAACTTCTTGTCAGGAGAGGGGGAAAAAAATAGTAAAGCCAAATATCCTGAGATTAAAAAGCTTCTCTCTCCTTTCTCACTCCCCAGCACTTTACGTGAAACTTTCGCTGCTGCTCCCGGGTGGGAGCTGCAATAAATGCCTGAGCTCGGAGCCCAGAAACTTCTCTAACCTTCCAGCCGTCGGGCGAGCACTATTTATATGGATTTGGGAGGAGGGGGGGTGGTGTGTTTTGCAAGTCCTGCCCTGTCAGCCGAGTATTTTGGAGAGGATGAAACAGCCGTGGAGAATCCGGGCTGTGGCAGCTGACCACTCCTGCTAGCCCGAGGATCCCGGCTGCGCTGGGGCCACTGTGCTCCGGCAGCTGCCCCCTCCTGTCGCCCTGCCCGCCCAAAATAGCCCGCCCTGGCTTCTTTCACCCCAGTGTCACCTGTTAAAAATACCTTGGTGGGGCTGACCAAGCTGACCCCCTCACTGTAAAGCCACGTGTCCCCACACAACCGAGTACCACTGTACCTGGAAATGGGTCACTGGTGGCACCCCCAACACGGCACAGGGAGGGCGGTGGGACCCCATGGGTGGGTGTTTAGGGCGTGTGGGGCAAGGGGACAGGATGACCCTCTCCAGCACGGCTTCCTTGGCCACCTCCAGCTGTTGGGCCCAGAGAAACGTCCCCTAACTGTGGGATGGAGAGAGACCCCGGGCAGCAGGCAGGGTCCTGGGGGTGCTGCTCAGCACCTGCCTCCTGCCCGTCCCGCCGGGTGCCCCGGCCCTGCCGCAATCACGGCGCGGGCAGGGCGAGGCGCTAATCACAGCCGCGGCCGCGCTAATTACAGGGCAGCGGTGGGAAGGGGCGCGGCGGCGCTGCCAGCGAGCATCCACCCGGGAGACACAGCCCCAGCCCGGGCGGCACGCAGGGGGTACCGCTGGCAGCGAGGGGCTCCCCGGGCAGGTGATGCGGGCAACGCTCCGGTGGGCAGCGGGATGCGCTGGAGGATGGGATGTGACCGAGGCGGGTCATTTTGGGTACGGAAGCGCTTCCTCATGCCGCATCCTGGCTCTGCCTCATGCTCCTTCTCTCGAGCATCTGCAATTTTTGTAATGGACTTGATGGAACTAATTGCAGTAGGAGGATTTGAATGCAGCGCACGCCGTGCGGAGATTCAGGCGCTGGTCATTCCGTGGCATTAATGACGCTGCACTGACGTGACATCACTGGTGGGAAGGGAGCTGCCTCTCCTTGGCCAGGGCAGGGCTGTCCCCCACGCATGGAGACAGCTGGGTATCACAGGGGTCTCCCTGGGGTCGGAGGGGGATGCTTGGAGGTGCCTGGGGAGGTCCCAGGTGCCAGCTGAGCACCCCGGTGCAGGGAGGCAGCTGCCAGCAGAGAAGCTGAGCATCCCCCTTCATGCCCTCGTCCTGCCCGGCTGCCCCTGCCTGGCTGGGGGCTCCTTCTGCCCAGGGGTGACACTGGGGTATCCTGGGGGACATCGGCACACACTGAGCCTGAGCTGAGCTGAGCTGGGCACCTCTCACCTTGGCTGGGGAACAGGGTCACTCCAGCACTGAGCTCTGCACCTGCTTGGGCAAACACTGGCACACTGGGAGAGGGGGACAAGGTTTTGGGCAGCCCCACGATCCTGCTGTGTTTTCAGGAGCCTCACAACATCCCCAGCCCCACGTTTTCCCACATAGCTCCAGGCCATTCTCCCTCCCCCGCCAGGAATTCTCCCTGTCGCCTTGTTCATCCCGATTAGTCACACGTCCCCTTCTGCTCGCTCTCACCCTCTCTGGGCCATCCCGATTTAGCTCCTGTTGTCACTCCAAACCTCCCGACTGCCTCCCGCTGCTGAGCCACCCCACGACATCAGTTCTGGGAACCATGAAGTGCCCTTGCAGCCTCTGTCATCAGAGTGACCTGGGGATGCTATCCCATGTCTCCACGATCCATCTGTGCCACGGCCAGACCTTTCTAGGCGCCCATCTGAGCTCTGCTGGGGACAACAGTGACCTCCATGGAGAGATGGACGGATTTCTGGCTTGGACTCCCAGTGCCTGAACAGGGCGGGGGGATCCAAAGTGCCTGGCAAAGGGCAGCAGAGGGCTGGCCCAGCAGGCAAAGGAGAGCTGCCAGAAATACTAGCCCCTCACATTTTTGCTTCAGCCCGTGCCCTGAGGAGCCAGTCCTCAGCAGCTGGGAGTGCAGGCACATGCCCTGCCCTGCGGAGCAGCTGGAACAACCCAAAATATCCCACTGCGCACAGTCGGATCCAAAAGGAACATGACAAACAGGGCTGTGATACAAAGGAAATACTGTCTGAACCTTTATTGAAACCTTTTTCTAACCAGGCTAACAACTCAAACACCCAGGAAGACTAAAGGATACAGAACACATGTCGATGGAGAGCAGGGGGAGCTTTACAATGAACTCAAACGAACAGATGCGCCGGTGTCGTTTGGTGTGGAATCGACCAACAGGCGAGAAAACAGAGACATCGTTTCCCTCGTGGCTTTTCTCATGTCTTGGCTTTTGTTCTAAATCTTCTCATTCCCTGGGTTTTGAAGGCAGAGACCTGCCCTGGGCTGGTGAGGTTCAGGGTGTTGTTCTCTAGGCAGTAGCCCAAAAATTGGGACGCTTGACCCTCATGCTGTTGCTACAACAGCGCATGTACCTGTGCTTCGGAGACCTTCCTGGTCATGTGCAAACTTCCAGGTAGCAGCAAAGTCATGAGAATTATTTATTCTCTGATAAAGAGGTAATAAACCCCCACTGGACACTAAAGGACAGTCTTCACTTAGGCACCTGAATCCATCCCTTTCTCAGACCAATATCCCAATAGCCCCAAGGCTGAGCATCCAGCAGCTCTCAGCCAGCTCCTTGGGAACAGACCAGCACTGGGCACGTTCCTGCCAATGCCAGAGCCACGTCCACACTCCACCACCACAGGTATCTCTGCCCACAGAGCACAAACACCTCCCACTTGGGTAAAGAGGACCAGGGCTGTGGCGTTGGTGGAATGACACTGGGGCAGGTTGTGATTTTTAGCACATCCCATGCACATCTCTTTTCAAAACTGGGGGAGGATGCCTGTGGCAACCTGTGCTCATGGCAGAAACAACAGGAGAGAGCTCCCCAGTCCTGCCCCAGCCACCTTTCCTGAGCTCCCACCTAGCCAAAACTAGTGGTTCTGGCACAAAGCTCAGGGAAGGGAGAAAAGCAGGACATGGCACAGAGGTCTCAGGATGGGGCAGGGTGGACATCCTTCCTTCCTGATAGAGACCAGTCACTTCAGCTGTATCCCTTTCCTCATCATCGATGCAAGGGTGACAAATGTCCCCCTCTCCCAGAGGGAAGAGGGGACCTGCAGTGAGAGATCAGAGATCTCCAGGGGTCTTTGGTGATCCAAGCAACCCTACACCACATGGCAGAGGAGGAGGAGCAGGGTTGTTCCTCCACCAGAGCTGGTCTGTCGCCTCTGAATGCCCTGCACCTTTCCAGGGGGATGTGATTTGTCAATAGAAGCTGGTCCAAGGAGATGGAGAGTTTTCTCCTGCCTTGCCCATCTCCATCACAATGAGGTTCTTCCTGAAATGACTGGTGGTGAGGTCCAAATGAGCCAAATTTGCCTGCCTCTCTCCAACATATATGACAACACCTCAAAGGCTCCTACCTTCATGGACCCAACAGCATGGCCCAAATAGCTTTTTTTAAATTAATGCTCAATAAATAGAAGAAATAAATATTAAATAGAGGCCAAGTCCTATCAGCCTGTTCAATATATGTACAATGCATAGCAAAATAACAGTGATTGGCTATTGCAGACAAGTTTGGTACAAATTCAGTCCCCAAACAACAAAAACATTGAGAAAGTCGCAGTCAACATAAAGCAAAGCTCAGCCGAGTGCTGTAAGCCATGAAGAAAAGAAAGAACAGAACAGTGCTTTGAAACATCCCTTATCTTTGCTCCCCAGCATTTTCCTGATGCTGTGGCCAACCCTGGACATCCCTTGTGTGTCTGACCACAGGTGAGCAGCGATTCACCAACACCAAAATGACCGAGTTGCTTTTCCACCAGATGAACCTGCACTTTACAGAGAGCACCTGCAGCAATCTGAGATGCTGGATGCAGAACAAAAATCCATGAAAGCAACAAATGAGAGGAACAACATTAAAAAGAAAATAGAAAAAAAAAAAGCACTGGCAAAAGGCACAGAGACAGAAAAGCTCACGGGCTTCACCCAAACCCACAGAAAGCCCAGTTGTCCACTGACAGGGAGAATGATGTTCCAGGTTGTACTAAAAATCTTAAGTAAGTTAAAAAATAAATACCATGACTGAGGGAAACTCACATGTATATGCACATGTGCACATACATATGTACACACACACAGACTTGGTCAGGTCTGTCACCAGAGAGTGGATTTTGCAAGGACCTTCCGCAGGGATCACAATCTCACAGTCTCATTACTTCAGCTTTCCCATGGGTGGGTCAGTGTGCAGGGATAAACATGGCAGGGGAGCCCTGGCGACGCATCCTCCCAGGGCAGGCAGCAGTGCCTCCCTGGAGCAGACTGGTTTCGGGTTTGTCCTGGCTGGGGAGCCAAGGGAAACAGCCCAGCAGCCAACTGGCACCCGGCCACTGTGAGCACGGACAGGCAGACACTTCCCCTGGCAGCACTGCCAGCACCCCGGGGCCCAGCCGGCCTGCAGACCCTCACCCATCACCTCTGGCAGGGCCTGGACCTGTCTCTGGTCACAGCCATCACATTCCTGCACAACCCGAATGAGGAACGCTAGTTTTTAACATGACAACACACAGCTCTGCCCTCTGTCCTGCCGTCTGTCCCGCGATGCCCGCCCTGCTCCAGGGAGTGCAACGGGACACGTTTGGCAGCAGGAGTGACTGTCACTCCTCCAGCCCTCTTACCAAGAGGGGCCAGAGCTGTAAACCTTTACACGAGACCGGCAGCATGGATACATTCAAACAAACAAACAAACAAATCGGAAAAATAACTTAATGTTCTAAAAAAAACAAACAGAAAAAGGAATAAATAAATACTGGTAATGGTGACCACCTGCATCCATTCTGACATACAATTAAAAATAGAATAATAATAATAAATTAATTAATAAATAAATAAATAATTTAAGAGGTTTACTCCAACACAAGTCTGCTTGGGAAACCCCAGGAGCATTTAGCTGCCATGGACTGTACAGGCAGATGCAGTCCTTGAAACACAGATCAGCTGGACAGGTATGAGAGCCCTGTGCAACCCTCAGGGTCATCTCCTGTCCCGTGGTGGGTGGATGCTGCTGATCCTGGTGTGGTGCTTCCATTCCATCCTCTGACCCCAGCCATGGTGTTTGGTATTTACACCAGCTGCACAGAGCCCCTCTTCTTCTTCTTCTCCTCAGTTTTGGATCTCCTGGTTCGCTGCTTCCTTGCTACAGCTGCACGTGTGCATTACAGGGTGCTACGGAGCAGGGTGCTTCTCCTGAAACACTGGTAGAGCTGGCCAGATCTGGGCTCCCATCACTGCCTTTGGAGCAGAAGGACAGGGCATCTCAGCATCAGACTGGGAGACTCTTTGGGGAAGAAGTGTGAAGTTTTCAGCCCTTTTGAGAGGGAGCTCACTGCAGAAGGTGGCCAAGGGGCCACTGTCAGGGCCAGCACAGGAGGGAAGGCAGTGCAAGACTGCAAGAACACCCTCTCTTCAATCCCTCAGCCACAGCCCTGGAGCATTTGCTCAGCCATACAAGGAATGCTTCTCTCTCTACATCCTAGAAAGGGTCATCCCATGAGGCAAACATGTCCCCAGCAATCCACCACCAATACCAGCACCTAGCTCTCTGCCTCAGCCATCCTCATCCTCACGTTACCTCCAGAGAGCAAGGCCAGGGATGAGGGTCTGTGAAAAAGGGGGACTTTGGGTGTGGAAGGCACAGGACAAGGGGGACCAACAGGAGGAAAGATACTGGGAAAGAGACTCCTGGCATAAAACTTCCCCTTGTACCACCCAGGTGGAATTCCAGCCTGCACTTTCCAACAGGTAACAGGTTTATAGACTTGCTGAGACAATCATCCTGCTCCACCACAACACCTCGTGGCACTTGGCCTTCCTCCACTTGCTTCTTTGGCCCTTTTCCTGCTGCCAGCGGCACTGGGGGGACTGTAGGTAACTCTTTAGATGGGGAGGGCTGCATTCCTTTCTACCCCCTCTCTTCCTCCCGCACATGGTGGCTCCACTCAGCCCTTTTCTGTGACACTTAAACAACACACCTCCTTGACTCATTAAGCCCAAACTCGTTAATAATCAGGCAGGATGGAAGGGGAGGGGATGGAAAAAGGGAGGGAGGGAAGTCTTAAGCCCAAATTAGCGTCTCTAAGCACCCAGGTGTTGTAAGAGAAATAAACTCCACAGCACCAGCTCAGCCTGTGCTGGGAGAAGCCTTTGTTACCCGGCAAAACACAGTAATTGCGCAGGCAGCTGGGCTGGCAGGGAGACAAAACCCCAGGGCCCAGAGAGGCCGGGCAGGCACAGCCCTCCTGCCACTGCCTGTGGCTCCCTGGAAAAACAGGCAATTAGTGGGGGCCCCTTCCTGTCCCCCTGCACTGCTCCGGCCTCCCAGTGACAAACTGGGGCATGAGCAAATCCTGCTGCAGCCTGGCACCAGCGCTGCTGGTCCTGCCTCAGGGCAGCCTGAGGGGCTCAAGGAGAAATGATTTCCTGAAATCCTGCTGTAAATTGCTGCCTCTTTCAAGGAAGGGGAACTGGGGTCCCCTGGATCACCCTTTTAACCCTGTGTGCTCTCACTGCACCACACAACCAGGCTATCTCCAGACCTCCCTGTGGTTCCACTCCAAGGGCAACATTCCCTTTAGAAACACCTGAACCCAAACTGCAAGAGGCTTCCTCTGAGAAGGGAACCACATGGCTCCTGCCTCCCTGTCTCCCTCGGAGTGCAGCATGGCACCAGCTCCCTTCTGCCTTGCACCCCATCAGCCCCATGTCTACTTCAGACCTCAGCAGGTTGTTTGCAAGCAAGTCAGCGCTGGGGGGATAAAACAACCCTGCAAGAGGTGCAGCTACCTGGTAGGAAAGGGTAGGAGAAAGAGCAAACAGCCTTTTTTTTCCCCAGGAATGACATTATGAGGGATTCCTAGCCTTCTATTTATAGCAGGGACTAGCTGAGCGGCAATAAATAAATATTTTCTTATGGCAAAGGCCTGCTGCAGTGTGAGCAGCTACTCTGGAGGAGAGACCCAAGGGACCTGATGTTTGCCTTGGTGGGGAGAAGTCACCCCCCTCATCGCCAAAGTTTTCCAGCAAACTCCTCCCTAACTGGGTCTCTTCCTTCAACAGAAGTGAATTTGTTGGTTCCTGGAGCAGAGTTCTTTCCTTTGGACCAGCTGGTAGTGCTTTGGAGAGTGGCAGCGATGGGGAGACAGGAGCATCGGGGAGGATGGAGCAGGTCTGTCGTGACAGACCCTCTGTAAAGCACCGACCCTTCTTCCAGCCCTGGCTCGGGGAGCGGGGACTGATCCACCCCACTGCACGACAGAACGAAGGGGCTGCATCAGACGCTCCAGGGCTCTTGCTCTGAGCCGGGGAAGGGGGACCCGGCACTGCCAGCACATCAGTATCGGGGATGATCGCTATCGATGGCCAGGTGGGTGGGAAGGAAGCGGAGAATGCCAGGAATCTGGAGGTGCCGCCGACACACGGTGTCAGCCACCTGCGGCACTCCCTAACGACGCAGGCTGTCGGAGCTGGCTCCTGAGTCATAGCTCCTGCTCCTGCTCCGGGAGCCCGAACTCCTGCTGCGGCTCCTGCCCTGGGCGCTGCTGCTGCTCCAGCTGCGGCTCCGGCTCGTCCTGTAGCTGGAGTAGCTCCGGCTTCGGCTCGGGGAGCGGCTAAAGCTGCTGTACCAGGAGGAATAGCTGCTGGCACTGCTGGAGGAGGACGGGCTGGGGCGGTAGTAGGGGATGGGGCGTTTGCGGGCACTGTGGGGACAGAGAGACTCGCGTTACCACAAGGACAGATTTACTGCCAAAAGCCCCCCAAAGCGCTGTTTGCTCTCCACAACACTCCCAAAAATGTGATTGTGTTTGCTTAAAACAAAAAAACAAGGAAGAGATCAGGTAGCTGATGGACCCAGGATTCCAACCACCCACCCGCACAGCCCTAAGCACAAAGTCTGAGGCTGGGCTTTGCTTGATGTCGTCCCAAAGAGCCCTCAGCGTGAAGGTTGGAGTCAATATTTGTCTCTCTACAGTGTGGGACATCTACCACAGGGAAGGGTGAAATCAAAAGCCTGTGAGGGGATGCTCCTGGCACCTGAATCCCTGCTGTGACTTCATCTTTTATCCTTCAGCTGTTGTAAATGAGACCCCCCCCTCCAACCCTCCCTCTGCCTCTAGCTGGAAAACCCCAAGCTCTAGGAGGGGTGGAAGGGCCTGCTGATCAGGCTCAGGGAAACCTGAAAAACCTCCTGTGGCAAGGGCTGGGACCCAAGGACATCCCACGTCCCCTGGGAAGCGCCAGCTGAGCCCATCTCCAAGGGATGGGGTAGCATCCCTGTACCTTGTGATGCGCCGAGCTTCCAGGTGGCTGGGAGAGTCTCTCCGGCGTTTCCTCAGGGGGGAATAGGAGCGGCGCCGGCGCTGCCGGTCACGCTCCCTGTGAGACTCCTTCTCGCTGGAGCTGTACTTGTGCTCTCGCTCACGGTCCCTGCGGAAGGCACAGCGTGGGAACTGTCACTGCTGGGCTTTGGTGCAGGGGTTTGGGGTGTGGAGACAGTGACCCATGAAGGCACAGATGAGCAGGGGACACTCAGCTCCGAAAGGGACCACTGTGAGTGTTCTGTGGCATCAGCCCTGAGCTCTCGTGTAGCTGGACAGAGAGACACATCTGCCTGGACAGATGGACACCACTAATTGTATCCAGGGGTTCCAGCAGTGTCTTACAGTGGCTTTGCACTGCCAGGCTAAGATGGCTTACAGGGACCTGTGTCTGTGGGTGTGCTCTGTATTTAGCTCTGTAAAATTGCTCTTGTTGGCCGTGCTGCTGGAGCTGGCAGGAACAGCCCTGCCAGCAGGCCCCACGTCAGCCCAGGGCCCTGTACCCCTGCAGGGCTCCTCATGCCTCGCCAGAAGGAGTGCCGGGGTTGCTATGGTTTTCTCTTTTGTTAAATTCCCCTACACGTCAGCACAGGCCCTTCTCTGGAGCGTGGCTGACTTCATACACCCTGCTCAGTGCCATCTGCAAAGCAACACGTTACAGGTCAAGGGCCTGCCCGCTCCTTGCGTGCAGGAAATGTTCTCCTCACTAGCACAGGGATTGTCACAGCTTGCAAGAATCGACCCTGGGAATGTACAGTTTTAAGGGTGCAAAATGTTCACAGCAGCAGTGATGCTAGCAGAAAAACCTGCCCAAAAGCATTCTAAGGCCGAGTGGGAGATGTGTGTTTTCTAAGGAGTGTGGAGGGAGTAGATGTGCCTGGACTGTGTTTCCCTTTGCAAGGCTTTGAGTGGCAGCCCGAGGGTACCTGGTATTTGCCCCTGCAACAGGGGCACTTCCCAGGGCCTGACAACTCTTTGGCAGAGCCATGACTCTGAGAATCAGTCTCTTTCCCTGCTGCAATCAGACCCCTCTCTGACATGGGCTGTGGTCCTGCTGCAGGGGCTGCTGGCTGTATGGGCTCCTCAGGTGATGACAGCTGTGGGCACACCCAGATGGAGCCTCACGCTCTCTGCCCACTGTTCACATCAGCAGGATGGAGAGGGGCATCCCTGGGTTTTCCTGTGAGGCATCTCCCACTGGCAGGAGGCCGTGGCACACCCCACTGAGCAGAGCAGCCATCCGTGCACTTGTGTCTCCTGCAAGGGCTTGGAGCTGAGGCACAGCCACTTCACCTGCCACACGCTCCAATTATGAGATACCATGGTGCTTGAAAGCCAAGAATAAACCAGGCCTCCTTCCCAGCAACCCACCCCCAGAAGTGCTCTGTGTGAAATCCCCCTGAATCAATGCCAGGCAGTCCTTGGCTACAGGAAATCCGTTTTTCCCACAGCTCATCTCCGGCTCTTCCCTCTGCAACAGTGTCAGCTCAGTGGCAATAAATGATGAGAAATCTCCACTGGACTGAGGGCCAATATAACATGCTGCCATATGCCCTCCTGCACGATCCCCTGCTCCCTCTCAACACAGTGCTGAGGACTAGAACAACCAGTGAGGAAGCTGAGGGAGCAGTTCAGGGCTGGGAAGAACCAGGAGGTGTGCTGGGGTCCACCCAAGTGAGGGAGGCAGTGGGAAAGTGTGAGGCAGCAGATATCACATGAGCAGACAGCCGTACCTGCTACGGCTGTAGCGGGAGTAACTGGGGCTCCGACGAGGCCTTGAACTCCTACTCCCAGGGCTTTTTTTGCAGGATTTGGAGGAATAGCTGGGGGAACGTGAGTAAGACCTGGAGATAGGAAAGAAACATAACAGAGTTAAAGGTGCTGGAGACTGAGGCTTTACCAAACTACTCCAAATCTGGGTGAGGGTGAAGAGGTGTCCCATAGTTCACAGTCTCAGCTCAGCTCTGTGTGGCCAGTTCATCTCAAGCCTTGTGGGTCCCCAGGAACCCCCCAAACTCTCCCACCTCCCCTTGCAAGGAGCCTGACAGCTGACAAGAGTTAGGCATTGCCCAGGGTCATAGAGACAGCCATTTCAGCCGGCCTTACCTGTTTCCTGAAGAGCAGGACCTGCTCCGGGAGTACCTGGGAGAGGCCCTGTGGTGTGAGGAGCGGGAGCGGCTGGAGCCGGGGGAGGATCTGCCCGTGCTGGTGCAGGACTCGCTGCGGGAGCATGGCCTGAGCGGGGAGCTGGGGCTTGGGGATGGGAGGAGGCTGCGCTTCTTCTCCTCTGAAGAGCTGAGACACAAGGACAGGCACCCTCTGTGAACATACATTTGAACACTCCTTGAAGCTGTGTCTGAACAGGGACTGGTCCCTGCTGAGGGGAGCAGCATGCTCCAGCAAACAAACACTCCCATCCTCCCATTTCCCAGCTGGGGGTGAAGAAGACCTCTTGGCTCCCCAGGCTGCTGTTGCAGGAGACCCCATGTGTGTGGGTGAGAGTCCAAGAGCTCACCCTCTGGGCTGTGCCAGGGAAGGGCTGTGGGAGAAGTCTCAGGCAGCACAAGGAGCAGTTCATCTGCCCTGTGCCCAACACATCAGAGGGGTCTGGCTGGCAGAGCCTGGGTCAGGCCAGTGAGCAATGCAGGTGCTGGACAGGGAGCAAGGTGAGTTCTGGAGTGAGGAAAAGGCAGAGCATGGCATGGCAAGGGGCTGTGCGCCAGCCTGGCTTGGAGCAGCAGGAGTGGGCACTGAGCAGGCATGTCCTGTTGCCTTTGGACAGCACTGCATGGATTCCTCCTCTTCAGAAGTGCCCTGGGAACGAGCTGGGGTCAGAGCCCAGCAGCCAGGAAGCCTCCCAGCAGCCAGGGCCAGCTGCAATCCCAGCTCCACCCATGTGAAGGCAGAGTTATCCCACTGGAGTCACAATGTGATAAGTACATACAGCCCTAAAATATTACCCTCTGAGAGAAAAACAAAGCTTGTTCTCCCTAACACCCATTCCCCTGGCTCCCACCTCCAGACTACATCCTAGCTCTAACTTTCAGCCTTTAGGACCCAGTGGCCTGAGCTGGAAGAGCTCCCTAACACCACTGCCTAAGCATAGCCCTAAGTACCAGCCACTGTGTTTCAGTATCCTCATCCCCAGCATCCCCTGGCAAATCCCCAGGAATGGGAGGTGGTGTTGGAGGCTGGCAGCTGCTCCCCTCTCCTGAGGATGACCTGTGGCACTGGGTGGTGGTTTGACTCCTCCCCAAGACTGGATGCCCTGTGGCCCCAGTGCTGCTGCTGTGTTTATCCTGCAGCCAGCGTGGTACTTGCCCCTTCCTGTGCTCTTCACCAGCAGGAGATGCTATTTTTTTACCCAGGACCAGTCCCGGATGAGCTGGGAAGGGGCAGGTTGGATTTGTTTGTTGGACAGGTGAAAGAACAGCCCATAATGGTTTTAGTGAAAACAAACCCCACTTCCCTTCCCCACAGTAGGCAGAGGGAGAGAAGTAGCTTGGCAACTCCCAGATGCCCCTTTCAGATTGTTCTCAGAAAGGCCAGTGACTCTTCTCTTTGACGTGGCCATGCCCAGCTGAGCAGGGATGTGCTCCAGACACAGCTTGACCCAGGCCTAATCCCTGTGTTAACCACACCAAAGCCAGAAGCACTGGCACAAGCAAAGCCCAGGGATGCTATGGCTGGGTTTTATCTTCCTCCTCAGGCTACAGTACTGGTCCTTGCTGGGTTCTGGACTCCAGACTGGCAAGACCGTGGGTCTGATTGGTATCTGCCTGCCTCCAGACCACAGCCACCTCCCTGTCTGCTCACCACAGCGACTGGCGAGCAGGCAGGAGATACAGAGCAACAACGCAGCAGGGATTTGGCTGCCAGCAGCAGCTAGTGGTAATCACTGACCTTAGGTCTTGTCCCTGGGCATCTGGAGACAGATTTTCCAAAGCTGTTCCCTTGGTCTGGGAAAAACAACTGGTGAAGGAATTTCCTGAATCAGAGCTGTTATCGCTGTTGGCCAGTTTGGGCTTCCTGGACGAGAAGGCATGGCCAAAGCCATCATGGACTAGACTTCTTTTCTCCTGGCTGTCCTTTGACCTGGATGAGCTCGTTTGAGTGGAGGGAGGGGAGGAAGTATCGTTTCCTGAGTCATATTCATGATACTCTCCGTTCTGGCTGGCTAGGTTGCCAGGCGGGCTGTCTGTTTTGGTAAAGAGGTCAGCAGAAGACCCTGACTGAGAGATCTGAAAGCAAAAAAGCCATTTGGCATTGTTTGAATGGTTTTTTTTGGGGGGGTGTTTTTTGTTTTACTTTGCTTTTTGTTTTTTTTTTTTAAATAAACCCAGAAATTTTACCATCATGATGCACTGAAACAAAAGGAAAGGAAAGAAAAGAAACAAAGTAAGAAAGAAAAAGAAGAAAGGAGAAGAAAACAAAAGCACATATCCCTAAAAGAAATCCACAGTAAGAAGAAACTTCTTTTCCCCCTGCTATGATAACGGGAAGATTTAGAGATCATGCAAAGAGTATCAGCATGCGATTCATGTTAAACAAAAGAGTTCAACAAAGTTGGCGGGCAACCAAAAAATCAAAATAAATAACTAACTAAATAAAAAAAAGATTTAACAGAGGACAAAACCCTTATTGAACCTTAAAGAGGGGAGAAAATAAAAGGGGGTGTATACATATAAAAAACGTCCATAATCCTTGCAAAGAAAAAAAAAAGAAACAAAATATTAAATGAGTGATTTTTAAGCTTCCTTAATAAAGAGGCTGAACGAATGTCACTAAAATAAGCAACAAAAAACCAAATCAAATCAAATTAAGGGTTTCTGTGCAAAGTAAAAACTGGCAAATAAACAAGCTTATCACTTTGAAATAAAAAAAAAAAGAAAAAAAAAGAAAAAAGAGGGTGAGGGGAAAAAAAAAGAAAAATCCCTTTGGAAATAAAAGGTATACAGATACTTGTTTGTGTGCTTTTTTACCCCCTGAAGAAGATATAGCTAATGCGCTCAAGTGACCTCTAATAAATTCCCTGGTGTCTTGCGGATAGCATCCACTTACCCATCAAGAACTCCTCCTTTAGTAGGTAAGGTGTAAGAAAAAAGGAAGAGCGGGCAACATAAGTCCATCATTAGAGTCTCAAATGACATGAAAAAAACATAAACCCTCTCTTCAATCCACACTGCCAACTGTTTGCTGCCTCCTCTATGCAAACGCCGCGACTGCTTTTTGTCTCCTCGCTTGTCTCCCTTATTATTTGTTTCCTTCTGCCTTAAATTAGCCTGCCCAGCCCGTTCCTGGGGGCTGAGCTTGTGCTGAAAAGTCGCAGCTTGGACTAAATCCCCTTGGGTTATATGGAAGTGACAAAGGGAAATCAAGTGAGGGAAGAAGTAAAAAAAAAAAAAATAAAGGAAGAAAACCCTGCTCCTGGCTCGTCTTTGTGTGGGGGTCCAGCCATACCCTGGCGGGGTTTTGGTGGGTTGCTGAACAGAACGGGGCCAGCAAGGACCTCAAACTCACATAGGCTGCCCCAGGCAGGGCTGTTGTCCAGGACCCTGAGCACCACCAAGGGGATTTACATCATTTCAGTGTTTTATAGTTCAGTTTTAACTCCACTAGCATTTATCTGAGCTGGTCCAGGGATGTACCAGCACTGGGAGAGGGGGTACATTAGTGCTAACATCTGCCCTTGCAATGGGGTGAGGATTAGGGCCAAATGTGCACCCAGCATGTCTGCACTCCCATGTGGCCTCCTCCTCTTTCACTTGGAGGCTCTGCTCTCCTCATTCCCACCCATGAGGTTTGGCCCAGGGTCCTCAGGGTGTGGACACACAGGTTTGGTTCCCCCCACTCCTGACAGCCCTCTTAACATGTTCCCAGCAAGCTGTGCTCCCTCAAACACCTGCACATGCCCTCATGCCACGCTCTGGGGCACACAACACCCTCCTCCTCTATGCCCTGCTTTCCACTGTGTCCCTGGGAAAAGCTGCCCTCAGCCTAGTTCAAGAGGTGCTAACTGGGACAGGGAACAGCTGACTCGGACACAGGTGCTGAACCAGCAGTGACTGAAACCAGAGCAGAGCTACCAACACACACAGCAGCTCTCAGCACAGTCTGTGGAATGGTGGCTGTTCACAGCATCCTCACACTCAGAAGACACCTGGAGCTGGATGATCTCCAGGGAGAGAAACACTCCTACTTCTAGGATAAAGATAGGAACAAAAATCAGTTCATCCCAGCAAATCCAAACTGGAGCTGGGGACTCCCCCATTCCACACTAACTTCTAAGTGATGCTCAGTCCCAACTCCAAGGCACCAGGAGCCCCAGTAGCAGACGTGGGAAATTAAATGATTCTTCTTCACTAGCCAGCTTGCACCTTCAACACAGAAACCCTGGGCAGAAACATCTCCTAAGTGTTCCCAACCAAGAAAAGACACACATTGCAAGTCCTCATTTCAGCATCTGGTACTGCTCCTTGTTTCTTTCTCAGCTCCAGCACTTCTCTACCAGTCTGTCCTTACTCCAGCAGAAATTGGAATGTCAAAGGAGCATAAGAGAGCCAGGTACCCAGCTCTGTTTTTCACCAACTCTTTCTGAAACCCTGATGCCACATCCAGAGCCCAAAGAGATCTGGACCACTGCACTCTCCCCAGCCACATTCCAGAAGATACAGGATTGTGCTTTCAAACATCAGGTTTTTTAAAACAAGATGGGTTATGGTTTGTATTAGAGCTGAACCCTAACCCAGAGACAAGCAGCTTTTCATCCTCTTTTACTTACAGGCATAAACCCACCATGTGAGGGACTGCCCGGATGCAGCAGTAGGAAAAGCCTGGAAAGGGCACAGGGCTGCTCCAAGGGACACTGACCCCAGCATCACATGCACAAACACCTCCCTTCTGTTCCCCCCAGCTCTACACCAAAAGGCCATTATTTCAGCCAAGAAATACAGCAGTGCCTTGACATTTCTAAAACAGCTTTTCAGACTGACTCTGGGCCTTGGGATTCTTGCTTCTGCTCTGCCTTGGTTGCAGTCTACCTTCAAAGCAGCATCTGTTGTCAGCATGACACAAAATCTGTCAAATGACTGGCTGGATCAACAAGCTCCTCTGTAGCTCAACATTTGTGGCAGCAACACTCCAGGAAGAGGCAGCATGTGGATATCAGTGAAATACAGACCTCACAATCTCTGTGAGAGCTGGGGGGTCTGGATGGGGCAAGGGAGGTGCCAGGGGGGGCCAGAAGCTTCCCAGCCTCACCACCTCAGGGCACCAGGCTTTCTGGGGGTTCTGAGGGAGATGCTGTCCTGCAGCAAGAGCCAGGACAAGTCTCAGGGTGCTCCACTTGTCTGTCTGCTCTGACCCATTCCCCATAGTCCCCATGTGTCAACCCTGCTTTGCTTCTGGTGCCATTTTACTGCTTCTGAAAGTCATGCCAAGTCACCCAGGATTGAAACAAAGTGCTACATCTGAAAACACTGCACAAAGCTCAATTGAATCACACTGATCTGTGTGATTCTGAATTCTAATGGCTTTTTATTTTTCTAGGTTGCCTTAAAAGATTCTGCTCTTTCACAAATCTAATTCTCTCTCTGTGAATATTTGGATTTGCACTCCCCTCTCTAATAAGTAATTAAATAATCTCCTGAACTTTGATTCCTCCAGCTTTCAGCAGGTAACCTACTGCTGCCCTCAAGGGAATCTAAGATATGTATTTATTGGATTTTTTGTTTCAAATCATTATTTAATCAAGATGAAGGGGGAGCAGAAATGAGGCCCTCACTCATATTCCAGACTGTAATTTTGAGTGCAATCCCAGACCAAGAGGCAGCGAGGCCTAATAGGTTACAAAAATACAATCACTTCTCGTCTTCCAATTAAACTGAAGAACTCCATTTACTGTGCCCCAAAGGGCCCCAGGGTGAGATATGACACATTTTCTCAGCCCTACGGGCACTGGGACCCATCAGTGCCCAGCGTGGCACGGCCTCACTTAAGAGCTGGAGGATTTCTTTCTTGAGTCTTTTTTCTCTTGTTTTGCAACTCACTTCAAAGCGGGGTTAATTTCTTTTTCAGAGGGGCATAATGTGTGTCTTTCTCTCTTTTTCTGGGCATTGTCCTAATGAAAGGAATAAAACACTTGTGTCCCTGACCCTGGTGAGCCCTGCTCTCAGCAAGGGCCAGGCAAACATCTGCCAGCACAGGGAGCAGCACCTGCTGAGGGGCTGCTTGGGGGGGATGAGGCTCTGCTGGGCTTGGGGTACCTCCACCTGCCAGGGCAGGGGCACAGGGGAGGCTTTCACCTGGGGAAATGGGCTCACCTCTGCTGATAGCCCACCCCAGCTGAAAAGCCAACTTCTTACTGAGCACCAAAAATAGAAATGCTGTAGGAATTCAATATAACCCCTTCCTGAACAATTATGAATCTCTGACTCGAGGCATGCTGAGTGGGAAAATACCCCCTTTTTTGGCCAGATGGAGAGTTCTGGGTGAGGTTTTCTCTACCACAAAGGCTTAGCTGAGTCCCAGAGCATGGAGGCAATGACACAAGTGTCCCTGCATGCTCTGAGCTTGGGTTATTTGGGGCTGGACGGCAACACTGCTGAGCAGCCTGATTCACCAATCCATTGCTGGGGGTAAACTCCAGAGAACGTCAAGCAAAGGTTTGTTCCTTTTCAAGGACTTTTTCAGCCTGCTGGGGTATAACCAGTGTTGTGTGACACAGGCCAGGGTGTCCCCACCTCACTTTGGGCCAGGCTGGCACTACTTTGGAGCAAGGGTTTGCCTTCCCCCACCTTTTTTGGTACCTGGTGTATGCCCAGCCCCTCAGTGGCTACAGGCATCTGTCCTTCCCCCACCAGCTGCTGGTCCCAGCACTGAGCTGTGGGTTTGCCAGATAATAACCAGGGGTAACCTCAGTCGTGTGGCTCAAAGGGGAGAACAGAAAAAGAAAAAAGAGAACAACTTCCATATTTATGGAAAGTTTTGCCTTTCTGCTTTTCAAGGGCCCTGTTTGTTATCAAAAATATGCTGCCTAACCCTCAAAAGAATAGCTTTTAACCCAAGCTAGAAAGAGACCAGCAGCAGGACAACATGCAGATCTGCCATAAGGTTTCCTGAGCCCTCCAGCACACACTGTCCCAGTCCCTGCACAGCATTTCCCCCTTCTACTTTCCTGCAGACACAAGCACAAAGACAAACAGCATCATTTGGACCAGCCATACCCCACTGAGCCTCTCTGGAAATCTGGCTCAAGCCTGTGTTAATTTGTGGCATAACAAATGAGTTACAGTGGAAGTAAAGGAGCTGGCAAGGAAAGTGTATGCATTGTGCAGTTATCTTCATCAGGAACAACAAAGGCAATTAGATCCATGCCCTGCAGGTATTTATATTGCACTGCTAACTGAAAGCACAGTGGCACATCCTACATCTGTGTTGGTGTGGAATGAAGTGTCTGCAGCAGGTTAGGAGTGTTCTGTACAGAAATAAATGCTGCACATTCCCCTCAGCTCCTCTCCATGCTGAGGCACAGACCCACAATCCTGTTCTCAATAGGTGGCTATTGCAGCTGCACAGGATTGAATGAGAGGGAGAAGCTTGGAAATTCACTGCCAAAAAGAAAAGTAGCAGGGAACTTTGGGGTGTTCCTGCATGTGTACATGCATGTGTGTGTGCACCAACCTATACATAAAGAGGGAAAGAAGCAAGGCAGGTGCATGGTCAGGGCATTACTTTGTGTGCTTTATCCCTCATCAATTCCAAGCAGACCTGGGCAGCAATTGTGGCTGTTTTATTACCAAGACAAATGGACTGGGGGGAATGGAGAACTTAGAACAAGGTGCATCAAATTTTTAGAGGAAAAAGAATAAAAAATGGTTTAAGAAGCAAAACCTTCGATTTGGAAGCGCTGTAACAGTACCTCATGGGAGTTTGTATATTGTCTTTCTGGGTCTTCTCTGTATGTTTTGATCCTCCCTGGACAATCCCTTTCCTTTGGAGATATGAAGTGCATTTCCCCAGGTAAAGATGGTTTGGTTTGGAAGCCCAGGCCAGATGGAAGGGTAGGGAATGTGATGTACTAGCCCTCTCAGAGGACTGAAACATGGCATTTTTGAATCCCACTTGTGGATTTTTTCACAAAATCTTTTCTTTTCCAGTAATTTGTTTTTGGTATGTGACTAGCATTTTCTGCAAAGTGCAGTTTCATTTCAGAACACATCCAGGCTGCTCTCAAAGTAGAGTCTGACAGAACTAAGCTTATTAATAGAGCAACCATTTAACTCACAAGAAAGAGAGGCATCAAAGGGTTGTGTATAGTCATTAATAAATGAGACTAAAGGTTCCCCATTCCATTTTTCCCTTGCCAGTTTTGAGTACATGATATTTAATTACCTTATTCAGAAAAATTTCAGGGGCAGCTCTTAACTTGTTCAATTTAAACAAGTGCTTAAATGTGCTCTTGAATGCTGTCCCAGAAGAGTATTTCTTTGGGGACAGAAGGACAGTGGTGGGCTGCATCAGTGACCATGTCTTTTAGTCACTGAAATATTTGCCTGTGTTATGTTAACCCTTACTAGAAAGAATACAGGAGGGTCCTGATGACTTTTACTTTTCATCTACCCCCTGCATCTGGGAGCTGTCAAGCTCTGATTTTCCCTGCCCTGCAGCTTGTGTGCTCATTTACCTCAAGTGAAGCAAGTGGAAAGGGGAGTGCAGCGTGCTTGAGTTTAGCTCATTTAAAAGCTTTTAAAATTTTAAATTAGAGTTTACTCTTTCTCAGGAAACAGAACAGCTGGCAGTTGGCCTCACAGGACTCGGGGAGCCTGGCTTCAGAGAGAGAGGAAACCTAGTACTAATTAAAAACCAGGCTTAGGCTCAAAAGCGTTTATGCAAAGTGCGCAGCTTGAACCAAACAACACCCTGGTGACATGCTGCACTCTGTGGCTGCTTGGTTGTTGGGAGGAGCTCTGAACTCACTCCTACCTTCTCAAGTTGACAGAGGGCAACACCCCCAGCTCATGGCAATGAGCTCCATACCTTGTTTTTCTGCAGCGTGTGGTGTGCGGGTTCTGCTCTGCACGCTGCCTTATAAGGCTTTACAAGCAGTGACTCACATGGCCCCACACACTCAGGAGCCGTCTCTAACGAGAGCAAATATGCATGTCTATAATGCTGAGAGACAGCTTGTGCCTGTCTGTACCCACGTACAAGCCCTGTGTGTTTTGATGGGCACGCTGTCTGTGTGGGTAGAGTCTCTCCTCCTGCTGGCACTATTTCTCTCATATCTGATGTAGCTCCTGCGTGTAGCTGAGCTATTTCCTACTGATGACTGGGCCTGAAGGAGAAAAACACTCTGGGGCTTGGAGGACTCTGTACTCAAAGCACCTCTAGCATTACACATCCACATGTGAGTACAAGATTCTGCACTACCTCTGGTCCTATGTAGCAATTTCTCTCTCCAGAATGCCTATCTGATCCCAACACCACAGTCAAAGAGCATCACACCTCTGCTTTGCTGCTGCCAGGAACCAATGGGAAACATGCCACAGAAAAGGAAGACTGATACCAACCTGTACCTAATATATCCCTCCACCTCCTGCTTCCTCATGTATTATATCATCTCTTTCCATGTATATGGAAAAACATCCCAAGGCACTGAGCCTCATTTTACCCTCTGCTGCACATGCAGTTCCCATTAGCATCAACGAGGGCTACTCCTGAGTTCTGAATTTAGCCCCTGGGCTTGTCAGTCCAGAGCAACGGTGATCCTAGAAGGATCCTGATAGTCAGAAAACACCCCTTGCCAATAATAAGCAACTCATTAAATGTAAATGTTCCTCTTATATACATTTGATACCCTTTCTTACCCTGAAGGACTCAACTTTTGGATGTGAAGACCAGTGAATTAAGTTCACATCCAACTGAGCAACGACTGCATAACAAACACTTCCCTGTAAAATATCCTTGCTGAAGGCCACCTTTTTGTTCTTTTTCTTCTTTTTTTTTTGTTGTTAAAAGTCCTCAATTTATTATTCATAGGCTAAGGCCCTTGCACGTTTTTCCCCTCTCCAGCCCCACCCTTGGTGTGAAAGTCCTGAAGGAAGGAATGACTTTACATACATTGGAGAACAGCACCATGAATTAATAATAGTTTAACCAAGTTTGTCTAACATCACTATAATGGAGTTATAAAAATTTCATATCAGTGTTCTTGCCCAGATTCCTCTGGCTAGTTCAAGCAGAGAAGGAGAGTGTATAATACTTACTACTTCCTTAGGAGACAGGAAGCTGTAGAGTGGGAGGGTTTGGCTGGCTTTTTGACTGGCCTGAACCTCTGCAGAGGAGCTTCTCTTTGCAGTGATCTTTGAGTGGTGCCGGGAGTGTCTTCGCCGTGTTTTACGCCCTTCCTCCCGAGACCTGGCTCTGTGCCTCCAGAAGACAGGAACAGCCAAAATGTTATTCCTTAGTATGGCAGTAGTGCCTGTTACCAGCTCCACACAACCCTTGGCAGCTCTGTCCTAGGACACTGCATGGGGGAAAATGTCTTTCACATGACTGCGCTATGGAGTCATAATGGAGAGAAAGGGGTGGTTTGCTTTTCTATTTTAAAAGAAAAATAATAATTTTGCATCCAGGCTTTGGACTTTAACCTCAAATTTCAGACCCAGCTCATGACTTTCTGGTGGCTCATGCAAACCATACCTTTGTGCAGCCTAGAACGTGATACACCTCCAAGAGAAGACATGCTCTGCTCTTGAGTGAGCACCCCTCCAATTACTGATTGCATTCCTCCCCCCCACGGATCATCAGCTTTTCATATGAAAATTCACAGCACTTAGGAGAAGTCAAGTGGGAGAATGGGGGTGGGTTCTTCAAGTGCTTTCAGAGAACATGAAAGATGAACTCATGATGTGTATGAACCACTTGCTATTGCAGCAGTGCCAGCTCTAACACCAGCTGGCCCCAGGTCCTGTCATCCACAGGACAGAGATTTTAATCAGGTCAAAGACAGTGGCTATAGATTGCCACAGGCAAATATATTTCCGTTGCTAAGACCATGTTTAAGGCTTTCCTGGGACATCAGCAGGACAGAGCCCTTGGGCTGGGGAAGGGACACTAGGCTGGAATCAGCTGTCATGGGCTCATCATCAGGATTAGAAGTGACTATCAGACCAAAAAGCTGCAGCCACTGCTCCTCGAGGCAAAACCCTCCTATGGCCGAGACCACAAGCAGCTCAGCCCCCAGCATGTGACATTGCTGCTACCAGAAAGGGATGTGGCTCTGCACTCGGGCAGGCTATGGCAATCCTGTCCTTGAGCCCACAGGGATGTGTTGAGGACATGGAGCTCGGGGAGCGGTGACATTACCTGCTCTGGCAGCTGGGGGAGTGGGAGTCGGAGCTCTCTGAGCGAGAGTGGCAGCGGCGGTGCCGGTGAGATTTCCGAGTGCGCCCTCGAGAGCTTTAAGAAGCAGAAAGAAAACCAGCATTAGGCCAACACATGGGGGGATGCAAGAGCCAGCAGCTGGAGGCTGAAGCCAACAACATTCAAATCAGACCGGGGATCTGTGTTTTAAACCAGAGACTGGTGTATGGAACGCTGTACAGAACATCAAGGCATGAAATGCTCCATCCCTTCATTGCTACACTGACATTAAGACAAGCCATCTTCCCGAGACCTCTGCTGGCACCTTACACAAGCTATTACACTGGCTCTGTCTGCTGGGGAAGATTTGTGGACAAGCATGCAGGAGTGCAGCAGCCAGCACCGATCCTTTCTGCTTTCAAGACTTCAAAGAACTGTGTGCTTGCTTTGCATCGTGCAACCTTCCCTAAAACAGCCAGGCAACCTTCCTGTTGCTGAGCCTTGTGAGGAGCACCATCCCTCTGGGCAGCCCATCACAAACCTCCAACCCCCTCTGTAGTGCTGGCTCCTTGTTAAAGAGAGATGTAGAGAGACAAGCTCCAAGTAATACAGCACACTGGGTAACAGGGAGCCTGTGCCCACAGCTGAAGTCCTGCATGCAGAGAGCAGGGTGACATGGGTGGCAGACTACCTGCCACCTTCTATGCCCATTCCCTCTCACCAGGGGCCACCACAGCAGTGATTTTAGACATGGCAGCACATCCATCTGCTCAGACTGGCACGGCTGCGCCACCAGACAAAGCTGATGGTGGGTGAGCTGGTAGGAACAGCCTGGCTTCATGACCACATTATACAGTCACTGACAGCATGAATATGACCTGCTTGGACAGCATTTAGCAATTTGCCAGTATAAAAACTCAGCAAATAATTACTTGGGAACAGCATCTCCTTGAAGACAAAAGGGCAACCTCCAGGGCAATTCCTTCAACTCCACTTGGCTGTTTTCTTTGATGCTTTTCACACTCTATATTTTTAAAAACTTCACATTTTGTGATCCTCCTTCCTTATTTCCATAGAGCTGAAATCAGCAACACTGAACATCTCTCCCTCTCCAGTCCCTCCAGTTTGTTTTCCCTCCCTGCAGGAGGAAGAACTGGTCCTGAACGATTTAGATAACCAGTTGCTCGATGCAAAGATAAACCAAAGCAATGTGATTATGCAAAAATCCTGATCTGAGATGCCTCATGGGATCCATCTGATCCACGCCTGGGAGCAATAAGGTTTGCAGAAATCAGGAGTGGCTCAGCTCTGATTTGTGAGCAGAAAGATGAGGCTGAAATGCCTTGTCTGGTTTATCCCCAAAGACCAATTCCAGCAGCTCTCATTCCCTGAGGTCAGGGCACAGCAGCAGGATTTTTGCTTTAACCACACTGTTAGGGTATGCTTGGTAAGGCTGGGCAGATGCCTGCTTTTACAGATAACCTAGGAAGATTTCCTTTTACCACTGAGATTTCTAGGTGCAGGGCAGCCCAGTGAGGGGAAAAAATGGTGTCTGTGCCACTGGACACACAGAAGTTGTAGAGAAAAGAAGACAGGCTTTCTGTATGCAACAGAGATGGCCTGTGCAGGCAGTATCCCAAGTCCCAGCAAAGCCAATCAGGGGATCAGTGCCCAAGGCACAGCCTCAGAACTGTGTCCTTGCTCTGAAAGCAGGAGAGAAGCCACAAGTTGCAATTGCCAGAAGACAGAGAAGGAAGCAAAAAGCAGAGGCATATTACAGTCCCACCTTCTAACCCTGAGGAACCCTATTTTATACCATACCCCTTGATTATCTGCCCCACAGCAGACTGTGCTCTGCTAACACTCCAGGGCTGATGGGAACTTCAACACCACATATTTGCAATCTCCATCACCTCCAAACAAATCCCTTATGTTCCCTAGGCCCCATTCAGATATCTGGCTGTACTGTATATCATGAGTAGCCCCTATTGTGACCTCCAAGGGTAGCAAAGCAGGAGGAGCCAAGGCCCTTCACAGTAAGACTGTGCCAGCCTGCACTTTCAGCAGATTGGAGTTCATCCTCTCATGCTGCTCCCACCAGAAAAGCCAGTCTCTGCTCCAGACTGGATAACAAGGCTCTCCATATCCTTGTGAGATACACAGAAAGTACTGAATGAGGGGTCAGAAAAGGAAGGGAGAGGAAAGATCTCCAGCCTCTACAAACCCTTTTTCATTCCAGCAAAGACCAGAATTGCTGGTTTTAGCTGCAAAATAATCCTAAGAGTCACTTAGGACTGTGCAGCAGGTGTTAGCTCCAGGGGCCCCACCACATCAAGCACTTCCTAGCCCCACACTGTGCAGGCAGGGCGGGGAACTGCACGAATCACTACTTACTGTTTTTTGTGTTTTCTTTCTTCCTTTCTCTTACTTTTGGGGCTTGAGGAACTAAATAAGAAATGGCTAATTAATTGGGAGATTTCTGTTCCGATAAAAAGCTGCACAATCACACATCAATGTTACAGCGAGATTGCCCAAGAGCATGCAGTAAAAATGAAAGGGATTCGTGATTCTGCCTCAGCACAGGGGGCCTGGGAGCCTGCTGACAGATCTGCCTCGTGGGCTTGGCCAAAACCCTCAAAGGGATCAGCCAACACTAGGACTTTGCCTTTTTACATAGAAAAGATGAATATTTCTTGCTACTGTACACACATGTACTGGAATCAGGAGAGTTCTTCCAGTACACCCCTGGGAAGCCACTGACTCTGAATGCTGCAAAGATGGGCACTGTTTGCAAATGAAACCATAAGAGAAATGAAGGTTCAGGTGCAGGATGGATGAGGTTCCAGGGGCCAGGTTACACCAAGAGGTCTTTTCCAGTTATGCACTTGATTGCACAGGTTTGGGCTGGAGACCCAGTTCCTGTGAGGTCTGAGGAACATATAAAGCTGAATAAGGAGAGGGTAGCCCCAGACCCACAAGGAATGGGGGAGCCAAGGGGATTCCACAAGAAGACACAGAAGAAGTGTCTTCTGCCCCCACTCAGTGAACATCAACCTTGAAGAGACCATTAAACTCATATTTCTAAAGAACCACCCGCACTTGCCCAACTCTTACCTGTGCCTTCTCTTCTTTGAAGATAACCTGCAAGACACAAATATGTACATTGAATACAGGGTCTCCCAAAATTTGAATCAGAGACAATGTGTTTAGGCCCAGACTAAGCCCTGAGAGAAGACCTCATGTACCAGCTGGGCAGAATGGCCCCAGCCCTCCTTTAGCAGCTGAGAAATCCTGGTGTGGTAGAAATTACTAGAACACTGCAAGTAGTTGAGAATATGATCCTCAGGATAACAAGTCTTTAGAGACATCAGATACATCTCCTATCTCTGGTGGGTCTCTTTTCTCCACAGTTTTGCACTGCATGTTGAGGAGGCTGAGGTGAATCCATTGCCTGGTTTTCTGTATAAAGGACCAAAATAGCAGTCAAAGGAAAAATCCTTTCTGTTGACTCCACAGCAGCCTCACAGCGAGACCACTGCCATGCCTCTGTCTTGCCTCCTGGAGCATCCCTGGGATGACATAAATGGGTACTAAAGGTTCAAAGCCAAATAGTCTCTGATAAAGGACTTCCATGGCATCCATAAAAGAGCATAAGAATCCCTCCTCAGGGAGAAACTGTTTTAAAAAAGTTTCTATATCCTTGTCTCTCCTCCTCTTCTTTAAGATTCAGACTCAACTTTTCATCCATTTTCGGTAGTTTCTCTCTTTGGTTCAATATATTATAAATACATGAACTTTCCAAGGAAGATGGCATCCACTGTTCTCTTCAAATATTGGTTTAACAGCTGAGTGAAAACAGTGAAATATTTGCAATTTTAAAATTTAATCATACTCTCTGAATTAAAGATGGGCTTCAGAAGGGGAAGGTGGAGGCAGTCACCAGGGCTAGGAGAGGAGACTGGGATGTCAATGTGAGGAGCTTGTCTGAGCCTTTTTGTGGTCCTGGCACTTTCTGCAGGCTGGGAAAGAAGGGACGGGGACCAGTGTAGAGCCTGAGCACCGATCCCATTGGCATCCCAGAGGATGGGAGCTGTGGGAATACGACAGCAAGGACAGCTAGCAGATGTTCCACAGACCTCATATGGATTTGGCTTGCCCATTTCTCTGCCCCTACACCCCAAAAGGACATGTTTATCTGTTTGCCCTGTGTGGGCACCCCATTCAGTGCCCTCTTTGCCCAGAGGGATGCTGGCTGTGCCCCTCCTTGGCTGCCCAGGGGTCACCTGGACGTGACCACTGCTGACAGCCAGAGCCTCACACCTCTGTGCCCAAGGGTGCCTTCCACCCCTTCCCCAAACCCCCCAACAGCTACTGCCAGCTGAATTACAGTTTTGAGGAGAAAATACCTGTTTCTTTTTCGCTTCTTGGAGCTTTTCTTCTTCTTCTTCTTCACAGGCGAGGGGCTGTAGGAGGGAGACCTGAGGAGGCAGAGGGGCATTAGGGACCCCAGCCCTCACCCAGCAGCACCCCGTGGGCAGAGCGGGGCTGGGGGCTCCCAGTGGGAATGGGACGAGGCCGGGGATGAGCCCCAACCCAGCCCTGCTGCCCTGAGGGGAGGGCGAGAAGATGGCGGCGCCTCCCTGGGCCGTGGAACCCCCAGCCCCTCACGCCTCCATCTTACACAGACCCCCTTCCCTCACACCCAGCCGAGGGTTTCTGGCCCCTCCTGCCCCACACAATGCCATAGCTCATTTTCACTGACTTGCTTCCCTCATGCCCAGCTGAGGGCTGCCATCCCCTCCTGCCCCTCACACTGCCATGGCTGCCCTCACCTCCTTCACTGACCCTCTTCTCTCACACCCACCCAAGGACTGCCCTGCCTGTCCATGGTCACCCTCATGTCCCTCACTGACCCTCTTCCCTGCCTGTCCATGGTCGCCCTCATGCCCTTCACTGACCCTCTTGCCTCATGCCCAACCAAGGGCTGCCATCCCCTCCTGCCCCTCGGCCCACCATGTTGTCTTCACCTCCTTCACTGATCCTTGTCCCTCACACCCACCCAAGGCTGCTATCCCTGTCCATGGTCACCCTCACCTCCTTCTCTGGCCCCCTTCCCTCATGCCCATCCAAGGCTGCCATCCCTGTCCCCTCAAGCCACCATGGCCACCCTCACCTCCTTCACTGCCCCTCTTCCCTGCCTGTCCATGGTCACCCTCCCCTCCTTCTCTGGCCCCCTTCCCTCATGCCCATCCAAGGCTGCCATCCCTGTCCCCTCAAGCCACCATGGCCACCCTCACCTCCTTCTCTTCTTGCGACCAGATTTCTTCTTCTTCTTCTTCCCCCGGGCCGGCAGCGGCCGCTCCCCATCACATGAAGGGCTGGGGGTGAGGGGGAAACCAATAAACATTAAAAATAATAAAAATAAACCCTGAATCAACTCACACTGAGTCGATTGTGACTGCCATCCCCACCTCAGGGACATGGGGCAGCAAGATCAGTGTTCACAATGGGCTTGGGGCATGAGTGATGCCTAATTACCCTCTAACGAATTATTTAGTCACAGTTTAAAGTGTCTAATGGAGATACAACAAGACAGCTACACCACAGCAATGCTGATTATTTAAAACATGTTTGCTAAGGTTAACGACTCTGTAAGAGATTTATAGGTTTTGTTGCTCTTTGTAAATATGCTTTAAATAATTAATTGGCATTTAATTTGCACACAGTAATTATTGCAACCAGACGCATCTGACTATAATAAAGGCTTGACATGTGTTAAGCAGCAATTGATTAGAAATATATATATATTTATTGAGACACTATGGTAATTGGAGGAGATATGCATCTCTTACACAGTTGTTAAACCTTGAAAATAAACCCTCCTGTAAATTAATTTCTTTTTTAAACATATGACACCGAATGGCGTTATGTTTCCATGAAAAGCAAATACCATGGTTAATTAATTCACAGCACTGGGCTGAAAAAATGACAGATACTCTGCAGCTAACTCATTAACTAAAGCAAATGCTTTTAAAGACAGGGAGAGCTGGTGGATCCTCAGGTTGACCCCAAATCAGCCCATGGATGCACAAATAGATTCCCAGGTGGATCCCCAAATGGACCCAGGACCAGAGTTTGGGGGGCACAGCCAGGTCCCCAGGGATTCTGAAAAATCACTGCTGGAATTGGGTTTGTGCCTCAGTTTCCCCACTTGTCCCCCTGCCAGTGGGAAGAGCCAGGAGCAGGTGATGAGTGGAAGCAGCCCCCTGTTTGGAAAACACTGTGGGATCTTCACTAAAGAATCTGAGCCAGTTTCTGCAGAAAGAACAAACATTATTGCTAATAAGAGCCCTAATGCAGAGCAAATGGCACTTTGTGGAGGTACACTCAGCCTCCACCACCCCTCAACACTTGATCAGCCAGGGCTTGAACTACCACCAAAATTACACTATCACAAACCCCCACTTGCTTAGTGCAAAAAAAAGAATTGCTCTGTGAAACAGAAGTGCAAGTTAATGCTTCAGTTGTGAACTGTGGATGAGCTCACAGTGTGGGCTGAGTGCCTATGGTGCAGTAAATCCGAGGTGTGACCACAGCCCCACAGGGCACCCACACACTCCTGCTTGCTCTCTTTCTCCTCCCAAGGATTTCATGGACCAGCAGCAGCCCTGTTAGAGGATATAGCCCACCTTGGGCTTGGTAGGGCTTTGGTCTGCATTGGGGTAGAAGTCATGTATTTTCCATTATCACTAAGCTCAGACACCTACCCAGAGACACCCTGGGGTGTGCTAGACCAGAGACCTGAGCACTGTTCCCAGCCCCTCCATTCTCAGCATGCTCAAGCCCAGCTTCCACATTCTTTCCCCTAGCACAGGTTTGGGGTCCCCAGCACACAGGTCTGGGTGTCCCTCAGCCCCCTTCACACAGGGCTACAGCCAAGAGAGGGGGGAGGAATCTCTGACCATTTGGCCACAAGCATTTTCTGCAGAGGCCTTTTCTCTCTCCCAAGAGAAAAATCTGCCTTTGATGTGGAAGCTCTCTCCCATGAGCTGATCTGACTTTAATTGTTTCTCTGCGATTATGATCAAAGTCTAATTAAAAATATGCTTCAGATTATTGTTCCGGTTAGCCTGAAATCTGAAGATATGAAATGTGCTTTCTTGCTCTTTCTTTGAGGCATCTTTAACCAAACAGAGAGGCTTTAATCCCAGAGACAGTTTAGCAGGCAGGGCTCAGAGACCCCAGCTGCTTCATCTACAACCTTCCATTCATTTTTCTCCTCCCGAATGTCAGGGACTAGCAACAAGCTGATAATGGAGCTGTGTCCTAATGAAACCAATGCTGCTGGTCTGATCTAGGCATGGGGAGAGGGGAATTGCTGAGGGTGATTCCCAGCAGACCTGGTAGTGCCAAGGGGTGCTGATAGGTCACTTGTCTTCCAGACAGGGCTACTTGGAAGGAAGCTCTAGGAGCAAGCCTTGGACTAAAAGTGAACTGCAGGTTTCTCCCTGCCAGCATGCACAGGGATTTCATATGATTTCATACATGCATTTGCTGTACACTCACAGAGTTATTTAAGCCATCCCCAGCTCTCACAGACCCCAGAGGGGCTGGGTAAACAGCCACAGATATCCCCCCTGCCACCCCTCAGCTTTGAGGTGACCCCATTGCCACTCTCGGCTCTTACCTGCGTGACCTGCGGTGCCCATGGTCTCGTCCCTCCCTCCCTTTGGCACAGCCATTGGTGGTGGAGGCCTCCCTGACCACGCAGCTGCTCAGCTTTTCGGGACGTCTGTCCTCTGCAGGGTATGGCAGGCAGCTGAGCGTCCCGCTGCCAGGGCAAGAGGAGACAAAGAGAGCCATCAGGAACTGTCCCTTCAGCTGGGGTCACTGGCTGAGGGTTTCCCATGTGCTGGGCAATCTCCTTTCCACAGGTATGACCTGGGCTGCTGGGAAGGAGAGCTGCAGGTTACTTGCTCTCAGTGCTCAGCCCTGCAGTGGGAAATGCTCCTGCAAGCCTCCAAAACGCCCCATTTCCAGGCAAAGCTGCACCCCAGGCTTGCTGTGCTCGGCATTCAGAGATGCCACGAGCATCATCCTGCAGCCAGGGAGCAGCTGGACAGCTCCACGCTGCAGGGACTGTACGGAGCTGTCCACATCCAATCCAAAGGGAAGGGACAACGGGAGCTAGTCAGGACATCTCCTGCATCACAGGTTTTAGATCACCAGCTCTGCAGAGACAGTACAGGTCTTGCACTCTGATAGAAAAAACCTTTTGCATTTCAAATGCAATTTTCCAAACCTGCTATTGCCGTAATAATACCTTGCCACACATCCTCATCCTCCACTAGAAGAAAACTTTTGGCAGCCAGGGAGAAGCCCTCCTCCCCTCCTATAAATAGGGAGCTGGGGCAGTGAATACACCTGGTCCTGATGAAAGCTCAACCTGGAGAACCTGGGGCAGCCCAGCAGAGCTCTGGGGAATGAGCTGGGCCTGCAAGAGCTCTGGGATGACCATGGGAGCTGGTGAAGAGCAGAGCCACTGAGTGAGTGGCCTTTAAGAAACACCAAGCTGAAATGAAAAAAATAAGCCTAATGGGGAAAACAGACTCAAACAAGCCTGTGTGCAGACACTCAGGGGAAAGTAAATAGGTTTCTAGGTCCTGCAGATGTTTATTTCAAAAAATGGGAAGATTAATGAAAAGCCATAAACCATACCCAGCAGGGGTGCTGAGAACACTGGGTTTTTGGTGTCAGCCAGAGTATTATTTGAATAGGTAAAGCAAGTATTGGCATGTCCAGGCTCATCCTGGCTGTGGGGTGGTAGCCAGGGTGGATTTGGCTCAGCTGGCACTGAAAGTGTCCCCATTTCTTCCCAGTATCATTTTGAAACCAATCCCAGGATTGGGCTGTGGGTCCTGATTTGGAGTTTAGCCATCCCCAGGGCAGCTCTCAAATGTTCCCCTGATGTATTTGCCACCCAACCTTCCTCACTCCTTTGGAAAACAGCATAGTGAAGCCCCCAGGCCACATGGACCCCACCAGAGAAGGGGGAGATGTCCCTCTGCCAGGCCTGCAGCCACAGTGGAGGATCCTTTGGGCTGCCCTGTGGGACTGGGGCCAGGTGTGTGCTGCACATCTGGGGGCTTGAATGGGGACAATGTGATGTTAAAAAAGCCCCAGTTAGGCACAGCTAGAGTCTTGCATGCCCCAGGGAACATCCTGCTGCCTGCCTCAGCCATGAGCAACACATTTTGGGGCTGGAGTTGGCACAGAGGCACCTGCAGAAGGGTCAGCACTCTCTGTCCACCTGTTTTCTCTCTCAACAAGCATCCACTTTCACTAATAGCTGACTCCTCCTTGGAGCCCATTTTGTAATGCCTGAACATTTAAGGATACGCACAGCCATATACAAGGAACAAGGGTCACTGGGGCAAAGCTGGGTGAAATATTTCTGGCCCAGAACATGCAGGAGGTGATAGTCCCTCTGGCTTTAAAACTGTTACTCTGCTTGTAATAGATTCCTCAGTCGCTTCCCAACATCTATGTTATTTTTAATCATCCAGGAACCTACATGGTTAATCGCTTTCTCTGTGCGAGCTAATTGGCTTGCGGCCTTTCCTGAACCCCTTTTAAGAACAGGCTCAATCATTAGGATCCATTAAAAACGTCCCCAAATTAATGACCTGTGCAAAGTCTGAGCTGGATCCACTCCAGCAGCGGAGGCAGGAGGGTTCCTCCCTGGGCTGGCAGCAGGTTGAGACACCACTGCCAGCCAATGTCCTTCTCACCCCAGCCCCTGCTCCCACTAATGGGATTTCCAGGTCCTGGGGTTAAAACATATTGGCCTCGAGGCAATCAAGGACTCCTGTCCTGCAACATGCCAGGAACCGTTTCTTCTGGGCTTGGATGTAATTATTGATGGAAATAATTATTCTCCAATTCCATCAAAGGCTGGCTTCCATTCAACCCAATAGTCTCCTCTGATGGATGCTGAGAGTCACTAATGCTCTAAACTGGCTGGTAATCCCCCTGTGCTGAGCTCCATAGACATTGATTGAATATATATATATAAAACCGTATTTTTTTCTTATTGTCTTTCATGTCTTTCATGACTGATATAGAAGTGATGCAGTTTGGTGTGAACGATTACCATGGCCTCAGAGGAGGGATTATCACACCTTCCCTGCTGCTCGTGCCTGCAGCAGGAAAGAAAAGCCCTCTGTGGGTGTTTTGCTGGAGCTGGCCCTGGCAGAGCTGTGAGGATGCTCAGTCGGATGCTGCTGGGAGCACGGGGTTCTTTCAGCCCAGAGGATGTGCCAGAGCAGGCAGGAAGAAGAGGAGGCAGGGAGGATGCCCAGGGTTTGCCCTGCTGGGGGACAACACTGCTCCAGCATCAGAGCAAGGACTGTGGCCTTTCTACCCTACATAGGTTGCAGGTTTGTCCCTAAGGATGCACTCCTGGCCACGGGCAGCCAGGCCAGGACAAGGCAGCTGCCCACCCATCCAAGTTTCTCCATTTCCATCTGGCTATTTCACTCACTTTTCTTTTCCTTTTATTTCTGCCATGCAGAAATCCAGCCTCTCCATCAGACCTGTCCAAAAGCAGCACCATGTCCTGATGGGAGACCCCCCAGCAGGGCACCAGTGGGCTGCCTGCCACCAGCTCAGTGCAGAACATGCCCTGTGCCACCTCCTGCCAAGGTTGGCTCACCCTGTCCCTTCCCATCCCACAATCTCTAGTACAGGAGGGCTTTTCTGGGCTCATGGCAATTTCTGCCAGTGTTGCAGAGGCTCAAAGGGAAGCATGAAGCACACAAGGCTCTCACCTCTCCAGCAGCCCAAGCCTTTCACCACTTTTCATAGCCCAGCCAGCCCATCTCCACACTTTGGGATCAGATTTGGGCTCTCCCATGTTTTCCTTCCCTAACAGAATGTACAGAGAGCGGAGGGAAATGACCTATTGCTACCCTAATAGACTTGATGCAGGAAAGGTCACTGGTGGGAAAGGACCCCAATATTCCTCATTTGAAGGGGAGTGAAACCACCATAAAACACTATGTCCATCTGGAGGAGAAGGGGTGAGTGGTGCCAGCCTGGCTGTGGGGTGGGGAGGTCCCTGTTTATTTTTGCAGACTGCCTGAACTGCTTTCCACAAGCCTTTCCTAAGGGCATGCTGCATTTCTGAATCCCACTGGGCTCCCTGCTGCCAGCAGTGCCCCGCAGAGCCCCATCTCCTGAGGCCACCAAGGAGGCACCATGGAGGCCAGTTAACCACTGCCCTTCCTGCCCATGGATGGATCCTGGCACCCCCCTGAGCAGATGGGACACAGGCACAAGGCATTCTCTGCCCCAGGGAGCAGAGCTAACTCACAGACCATCCCCATCCCTCCATCCCATGCAGTCAGTGAAGGTTTGGTGTGCACTGGACATCCCTGTGTGCTGCCACCCTGATGCTGCCAGGGCTGGCCACTGCCCCCCTCTGCCCCCAGGCTCCAGTGTCCCAGCCCAGCTCCTCTGTCCCAGCCCCACAGCAGTCTCCTGCCACAAAGCTTTCATCAATCAGCCTTTTCCCCACAGTAACTCCTCTCAAGAGGAGACAAGAGCAGGAAAATTGTCTTCCCAGTGACCTTTCAGCTGCTGGACCCTGACACCAGGCCATGTCCCCACCCACATCCTCATCATCCCTTGCCTCTGCAGGATGGGCTCCAGCAATCCCAGCCCTTTGTGGCCTTCAGCAGCCCCTCTGCCCTTTCCAGCTGCTCTGCAAGCAGCAGTGTAAGCAAACTGGGGCTGGATCGTGCTAACCAAGCTTTTCTTTTTTTGTTTTTATCCTTTCTTTTCCTTTGCACACGCAGCTGGGTCAGGTGCTGGCACTTCAGGGGCCCCGAACACTGACTGCACTTGGCAGCCCTGTACTGACAGCACTTCCAAGCTCAGGGCAGAGGATCTGGGAAAGCCAAACCAGAAACTTTAATACCTTCCCTGCTTCAGCCCTGGCTGGCTTGGTGTTCCCACCTTCTCTACAGCGCCCACTGAAAAGGCAGGAATGGCTCCAGCCAACCAGAGCCACAAAGCAAAAAAGGTTAAAGCATCTCTGATGAGCCCAATAGTTGTGGATATTTCATTGGCATTAAATGATGATGGATGGATGGATGGCCTGGGAACTGGGAACAGCAGCCTGTGGGAGGACAGGCAACCTCAGGGGAAAGGGGAGAAACTCGTGCACCTGCAGCTGCTCACACCAAGGATGCTCTTGCCACTTCTCCTGAGTAACATGCAAAAAGGTGCATGGAGAGGTGGTGCAATACCTTGTCTTTCCTCTCCTTTCCTCACTTGGAGGTTTTGGCTGCCCAGGAGAGGGCAGATGGCAGGTCAGGATCTCTGCTGTGGCCACATCCCATTAGGGTTGTGTTTCTGCCCTGGGCTCCAGTAAGAGTGGTCTGAGCTGCTCAAATAGTTTCTAAAATCCACCCTTGGGCTTGAGGAGCCTTTTGGCCCTGGCAAAATGACCCTTTGATTTTCTCTCTTGGTCTCTGGCTTTGCTCATCTGATTGAAAAAGAAAATGATCCAACCATTCCTTTGTCCCTGGAAAGGGAGGGGACAGAAAAGAGGGTTGTAAAGACATCTCACAGCAAAAACTCCAGCAGATGTGTTTATGTAAAGCTCTTTGAAAGACGCACTAAAAATACCTCTTCAAAATTAGAAGAAGGGGAATATTGTAAGTGCTTCCCACAAGCACACACACACACAAACACCCCATGGCAGGTTCTTTCCCCACCTCATTCAACCCGTTATTATTGGTGCACCAGGAGCCCTGCAGTTTGTTATTGAAAATTATAATAGCAAATCACCGAGATATTTTCCTTGATTACACAGACTCCAAGCCGGTTCAATTTTAATCTTCTCCCCGCTATTTTTTTCCCTGTGCATCAGCAGAGGCACCAGCTGCAGAAAAGCACGTGGTTTTCTTGAGGCAGTTTAGACACAGAAGAGAAATACAATTCTCTAATATACATTTTTCATCAAATGTTTGCCAGTTGTGACTTGCCTTCCCCTCCTGCTCCCAGGAACCCTCTGTCCTGCTGCAAACCTCTATGTGACTGTGGTTCCTTTTCCTTCTTGAACTCCAGAATGGTTTAACGACTGCTCTTAGCACATCCCAGGCCAAAAAAGCAGCTTGGCTCTATATTTTCCAGCAGTTGATTTACTATGCATGGTTAGGTCAGGACAGAGGAGCTTCCCTGCTGGAAGAGGCCCTGGTGGTGGTGCAGGGTCGGTGCCAGGTGCTCTGGGGGATGCTGTGGGGTCACAGCCCACAGGGAGGGCTCTGTCCTGGGCACCAGCTGGCAGCAGCAGAGCCTCACAGGATGGGCAGCCCTGGCAGAGGGAACAACTCCACTGGGCAAAGTGATGCCTGCATGGACCATCCTTCTTAGGCAGGGTCAGGCATGAGGGCAGGCACAACCTCTCCCTGCTCCTCATGGCTGGATCTCCTCTGCTCCAGGAGCACCAAGACCCCTGTCCTGCTTCCTTCCCGAGCACCTGCTCACCTTGCAGGGCTTGGAGTCACCTTACCTCGCTGCCAGCAATCCAGGAAGGCTCTGCTGAGTCCCTGCCAGCAACAGCAGAGACAAACCCAGGGAATATGGCACATGGGCACGGTGTTTCTAAAGGAAACCTGGACTGCTGCCCCAGCTCAAATGGTTTCTGCAGCATCTTGTGCCTCCCACGCTGCCGGCTCGGAGGTCCCTGCGGAGCTTCCTGCCCGTCAGCACCTGCACTCTGCCTGGCCAGGCTTGCTCTCAGGGGGACAATCCTGTGCCTTTCCTGTCCTCAAATCCTCCTCCTTAGACAAATACCCTGCAGGTTCCCATGTCTGTGCCGGAGCCAGTTTTACCCTCACTCAGGAAATAGGAAAGGAGGAGCCTTGGCGTTGCAGGTGCCTGAAAACGCAGACAAAAGTGCTGGCATTGCCATGCTGGCCCATGGCACAGCAAACCTGCACATCCCTGATGCATGTTTGGGGGACTCCAGGCTCCTGAGTGACCCAGGGACTGGTCTGAGGAGGGACTGGGGCTGAGAGCTTATGCTAAAACCTGCCATAGCCTCACAGCCACTCTTGTCCTGGCTGGCAACAAACAGCATTCCCAGATTCCCATCCCTGCCTGGGGCAGCTCTGGGACCAACTGCTCCTGGGTGAAGGGGACAAGAGCTGACAGCCAGGCATGGGGGCAACCTAAGTAGCCCTTGCAGAGTTTGTGATGATGAAAAGTCTGGATCTGAGCTCAAGTTTCTCATTAAACTCTCGCCCACAAGCATCTCAGGGCAAAACCGAACTGGACGAAGGTCAGGAGCATGGACTGGGAGGGAGCCCAGTGGTTGTGGTTGGGCACTTCCCAACACAGCACTGGGAGCCAGAAGCTGAGGAGCACCAGGACATGATGCTTAATGTTTTAGGAGGGATTTAACAAAAAAATGAACTGAAGGGTGCCCTAGAAAAGAAGTGCTTTGGCATTATCTGCAATATGGTCAGGTTAGAGAGCACCTTCACACCCAAGGGGCTGCACAGTGCCAGACTCTGTTCCAGGGACCATGGGATGGGCCCATTCCCTGCTTTGTCCAAAACCCTTGCTATTTGGCATGGCAAACAGCAACAAAATAGTGTATTTGCCAATAACAGCTCATTAAATTTTAATCAAATAGGGAATTGTAAGCACACAGTTACCAGGAGCTCTGGGAGCGCTGAGAGATCACTTTAAAAATGAATTAGTAATAAGGCATGTTGGAAGCAGCAAGGAGAAGATGGCTGGAGAAGATCCACTTGGAGCAAAAATGCTGCCTTTGACTCTCACATAAAGCTTTTTCCTCCTTGCTTCATTTGAATTACCATTGAAAGAAGAGGGGGAAACACAATGAAAGTCTCAACACTTGGATAACTCCAAAAAAAAGAACCTGTTTGCACAGCCACTGGCTGCCTGTGGAGCTGCCCATCCCATCCCTCCATCCATCCAGGCTGTGGACAGGGACACTGCTCCCTCTCTGCTCCCAGGTCTTATCCCCAACCATCCACACCACCCTGAAACTGTGAATATTGTTTTAAACCATCCCCCAAAAGAAAGGGGAGGATATTTGTTGGCTTGCTGCTTTCTAGGGGGAATGTTGGGAAGAGGCCTGTGGGTTCCTGTGGCAGACTCTGCCAGGAAGGGCTGCAGAGGATCATTTCAGTTTTCATCCCCTCCACCTTTAATTGGGTGTAATAATAATTTTATTGCTTGCTGGGATTTGTGAGGCTGAACTAATATTTGTAAAACGCTTTGCTATCCTCAGCTGAAAGGCAATCTGGAGTGGCAAAGCCCCGGTGTTATTCACATTTGGCTAATCCAGAATTATTCATAAACAAAATCAAGATTATGCAAATATATTCATTAGTTCTCAGAATACCTCCAGGAAAACAGAGGAATTAGTTTTGTTAACAATCATGTATTATGTAAGTGTGTGTCTAAGCACGCACAGACCTGGTGCTGGGGCACATTCCCTGGGACTCATCCCAGGATCTCAGAGCGCTGGAGAACAAAGGCTTGGCCTGTGGAAGGCAAATCCCTCAGTTTTGGGATGTCCTGATGCCCCACATCAAATGACAGCACCCAGCAGAGCCCCCCGTGCCCCCCAGGGTCACAGTGGCTGCTCTTCAGCCAAAACACCACAGACACCCCCAGTACTCCCTCTGTATCCATCACAGACAGCCCACACACGAGCACTGTCACTTACTCTGCCCAAAACAGCCTCTCCTACCCAAATGAGGAATTTTACAGTGTATGCAGGGCCAGGCAGCTGCAGGGGTGGGTCTGGATGCAGCCCCCTCCCTCAGGACCTGCCCTTTATACCCTTTATACCTCGCACGATGCCAGCTTGTGCCCAGCCTGGCTTTCTGCAGTGTGGGACCGTCTATTTGGGATGTGCTGGGAAACAGCAGATAAAGGTGCATTGAAAATACCGCATGGTTTAATTAATGCCACATGCCTTTCACTCTATAGGTTGTGGGGATGGTTAATTATTTTTATAAAGAAAATAATTAGTCCCAATCAAGGCAGAAGCTCTCCAGAATTACAGCTCATTAACCGCTCTCACATCTTTCTGTTCTATAAAAAGTCATGTGGTGCTGATGAAGATTATAGACCCTTGGAATCAGCATTAAATACAAATTCAGACAGTGTCACCATCCTATTACCATCAACTGCATCGACTTGGCTTCGGTAATTGCAGCTGGGGATGAAGGGCAGGGATTTCTGCTCCACACAATCTCTGGAAACAAGCACTCTGCCCATCAGTTTTCCGGAAACAATGTGACACCAAGCCCTGACTTGGCTAAGTATATCCCTGAGGAGGTGACAGCCACCAAGGAGAAAGGGGAAAGCTTTGCTGGGAGTGGGAAAATGAGGAGTGCTCAGGGTCAGTTCAGCTCTGGTTGGCAGCGGGGCTGGGATCTTGAGGGTCCAGCTGGGATCATGAGGGTCCAGCGCTTGTCTAAATTAGGAAGGTGAACCAGATAACGATGCTGAAATCTGTCCCATGGGCTGGGGTGGCAAAGCCACCAGTCCAGCAGATGGGAAGAGCCAGGAGATGCAGAGGGAACAAGGAGCAACCTTTAAGCAGTGGGATTATCCCCGTGGGACGTGGGGAAAATATGACATGGTGTAGGATGCTCTTGTCAGGGATGGGGGAGCATCTGCAAGCATCTCCCTCTGGACCCTGCTCGTCCAGGCACTGCGCCAGGTCCAGCTCTATTGAGTCCTCGCTCAAAGCCTAATTGAAAGAAATCACAGCCCATTAAAGGGAGCTCAGGTCAAATCAATACTGACGTGGTGGGGAGGGGTGTGGGGCAGTGGCTGTGTCCCAGCACCAGCTCTGCAGGCAGGGCACAGGCTCTGTCCCTGGGCTCCACTGCCTGCTTTTCCCCCATAGGGAGGCAAGGTGAGACCCTCTGTCCTCTGCTCCGTGCAGGACACACCTGGCAGCAACACAGGGCGAGGGTTGGCTGTGGCAGCCACAGGGCGGTGGGGAGGGGGCAGGGGAGCCACGGGGCCTCAGGATCCTGCTTTTCAGATCCCATTAATCAGGGGTGGATGTGCCATAGGCGGCATTCGAAGCTCTGAGAGCCGGCAGGCAGCTCCACCACAGAATTAACCCGCTCATCCCCATGGCACAGCTCCCACACTGAGAGCCCTGGAGCATCCAAGCCCTCTTGGAGAGATGGGGGTGAAGAATTTGGGGCCGTGGGTGGAAAAAACACTTGTGGGGAACTCCTGAGGGTAACAGGGTAGGAACTACTGCCACGAGGCAGCAAATAGTGGGAGCCAAAGCTGCTGCTGGCATGTGCTGCCAGTGTGCCTTTAGCTCTGTCCCTGCAGGTGCTGAGATTCCCCACACTCACAGTGAGAGCAGGGATGGGGACAGGGACCTGGCCACCAGGCACACCCCAGGGCAGGGACATGCCTGAAGCACAAAACGGTTGTGACTGCCAGCCTGGACTCTCTGAAACATCCAAAATCCTTCCAAAAGATACAAAGGACATCCTTTGCTTTCACTGGCTCCTGAACCACGGGTGGGAAATGTTTGGGAGAGCACAAGGACCGGTCCAAAACTGGGCCAATTGGACAGAATAGGCAACTTCGTCCCTGCATCTGGGGGTGTCCCTGGATCCTGGGGGAGATGCAGCCAACATGTCCTGCGTCCTGCAGAGCTCAGCCCCACACAGGGACCCCAAAGGGTCCAGGGACACAGAGCCAGAGATGCTCACCAAGAGATCAAGCCCATCCTCTGTTAAGAGACACAGGGCACAGCCAGGCTGATGGCCCATGGGCTTCACCACCCCTGGCAGGTCAGGCTGCAAACTGTCCCCTCTCAGGGGTTAACCAGCAGCTCCCTTTGTTCCTCCTCTGCTGGTGGTGCCCACCCAGCCCCTGCACCTCCCTCTCCCAGCACGTGTTACCCGCCTGCCTCTCTGCTCTGGAGGCCCCGAAGCATCACCCTTTAACCCAGCCACGCGTGGCTGATGGGCAGACAAAGGCAGGGGTGGGGTGGGTGGGGACAGATAACCACAGAACCTGTTTAACACACAGGGAAGGGCAGGCGACATAGAGGCACTGGTCTCTTTTGTTGCTTTGGGGTTTTCTTTTGTATAAGTTCCCAGTCTTGGAGTTTTCTGGTGATTCAAAACCCCATCCCTTGGAAGAAGCAGCGCTGAACCCCCTTGTCTTGCTTCTCCCCATTGTAACAAACCTGGCTGGGCTCTGATTAGAGCAGGAGGATTTGAAAAGGGCAAATGTTTGATTGGCAATATGTTCCCTGAGTTAAAACACCAGCCTCAGGGGTAGATATGCCCAAATCCCTAAGTGCCTCCTGCACCCACCATGCTACAGCCATGTCCATGCCCACTCTGGTAGAGAAGGAATGCTCCACTGGCTTTAGCTGATGGAGCTGTGGAGAATAGGCTCTGATATATTTACATGCTATTATAGATTGGTGTTACACTTGCACAGCTTTGGTGGGCAGGGGGTTGGACAGCAGCTCCAGCTGACCCACAGATTAATGCAGCAGGAGCTCTTTAACTGTGAAATCTCTCTTAATGCAAAAATATTTCTCTTGCTGGGCACCAGCTAATTCTTCATCCTGACAGTAATAAAGCTAAAATCCCAGCCTTCTACCCCACTCTGTTCTAGTCACCCTCCAACACACACGGGCTCAGAGAGAAATTCAACACAACCAGCCCATTGCCAAAGTGCCATCGAGTTCCAGCGGGATGATTCACTGCTGGAATTTGGTGTTAGTGGCAGAGAAACCCCATTTTCTTATCACTGCCTGTGGGTCTCAGAGAATTTTCAGCCACCCACGTGTGGGATGGGCACCTGACCCCAGCCCTGGGACCCAGCAGCTCAAAGGCTCTTGTAGCCCATACAGCACATCCCAGCCTGCCCTGCCCCAGGAAGGAGAGAGCAGAGGCAGCAGGACCCTTCCCACAGTGTCCCCTCTGCCCACCCAGGCACCCACTCGGGGCTGAATGAGGCGGTGGCTGGGGCTGGGCAGCAGCTGCTGCTTCTTCCATAAGTCCTCGAGACATAAATTAAACATGAAGTGTTAAACGGGTCATCGGTGGAACTGCCTCCAGACCAGGGACTTATTTCAGCCCGCCCGAAACACCAATACAGTTTCTAATAGAGTTCTTTTCCTCACTTGTATTATTTTTTGTAAGCCCTTCCTGCAGTCCCCGCTGCGCTGGCAGGGAAAGTGTTCCCGCCGCCTGCGAAAAAACCTGCTATTTTTAAACTCCCAGTGTTTGTCAGCGCTTTCGGCTCGAGTGGCTGATGGAGAGACCAGTTTTGCAGCACCCGGTGTCCCGCAGAGGGTTCTGTGGCCTTTGCCAGGTCCTGGTGGCAGCAAGACATGGGCAGGAGGTGGTCCAGCCTGCTCATCCCCCTGGTGCTTCCCAGATCTGCATCACACCAAAGCCCTGTTAGGGATGCTGTGCCATTGGAATCCACCCCTCCTGCCAGATTTCAGGCACCACGACCTCTCTGCCTTTGCCTCCACCAAGAAAATCGTCAAGCAAAGCTGCGAAAGCAAACTGGCTCCCGGGATCTGGCTTTTCTCCCTGCCCTTTGCTGGAAATGCCAAAAGGCTCCCATCCAGGCATCAAATCCAGTCCTGTTTTCCAGATGATGGCACTGCCAGGGATTAGGGCTGGAGGAGAACCCAAGGGGATGGGAGCGGTGTGGGGGTCTCCCGTGGGGCAGGGGAGAACTGTGGGTCAGGGCAGACCCATACTCTCCTAAGAGCAAAGAGCTCATGCTGGACCAGGGGCTGTGGCAAAGCCCTGGCACCCCCTACAGCCAAAGCATGGGTGGGATTTGCTGGGCCTGGGTCAGGCTTTGCAGGGATGAAGAGGTTTCAGTGCCCACAGGGAGAAAAGAAGAAAAAAAGAGAGAGAAAAGGAAAGGGTGGTCATGCATGAAATTATTTCATTTCAGCGACGCAGGGTTTGCATTTGATAAGTTCATCTTATAGAAAAATGAGCATATAGAAAGGTGCAGCTGCCAGACATGGAGACGTGGGGAGGGACAGGAATGGGGCTGAGCAGAGAAGGGCTCAGCTCCAGCCATGACCCACGGGAAGGAAAAATCTCCCAAGCCCTGGGACCAAGGGGAGAGTGGGGACCCCCACAAACACAATGGGGTCTGCAGAGGCCCTTCCTGGGGACAAGCCACAGTGGGACAGGCTGCCCTGGATGGTGGGGACAGGATGGTGACAGTGAGGAGAGCAGAGCAGCCACAGGACCCGGCACAGGGCAGAAGCTTCTTAGCAATCCCTGTCATCAAGGTCATCACTGCTATTTATTATTTAGGGCCTCACAGCCCTAAATATTTATTAGCTGGACCTCATGGGAGGGGTGCAAACACATCTGCAGGGTTCAAGTGTCCTGCTCTGCTGCCTCTCCAGGGGCAGGAGACGAGCAGGATGGGGGCTGGCTGGAGCTGGAGCTGGTGCTGCTATGGGGGCATCTGCCAGTTCTCCATGAGCCAGGCAGGGAGAGAGCCTGGCCCTGCAAGACTCTAAACTGTCGCATTCTGCCCTGGTTCTCCATGAAACAGCCTCACTCAAGTGCTGGGATGGTGCTGAGCCACAGAGGAGACCCCACAGCCAGCACAGCCCCCCAGACCCCATGAGTGTTGCACTCACAAACCTGGCACCCCTGGCATCTGCAGACAAGGGCCTGCCCAACAGCCTGGGCAGTGTCTGCAGTGGTTTTGTTCAAGGGTGAAATCAAATTTTTCTACAAAATGATCCTCCAGCCAGCCAGCCGAGTTTCCCCCCGTTTTGCTTCCTTCCACCTGACTTCATCCCTCCTCTGAAGAGATCAGATTCAGTGCTTCCCCTCTCCCAGCACGGGCACTGCACAGGCTCCCCCTGCCCCAGAGATGGGACAGCAGCCAGTCCCAGATTCAGGGAGAGCGTCACCCTGTGTGTCCCCACCAGGTTCTGTGCACCTTCACTCCCAGCAGCAGGGCCAGGTTGTCCCTGTGTTCCTGCTGCCAAGCATGGGGTGTGGAGCCCCAGAGCAGAGCTCAGCTAAGCTCTCAAATGGACTTCTACAGGTCAGCAATTACCTGTCCCCAAACCCACAGCATTTCCCACTGCCCCTCGTTACCTGCAGTGTCCCCCTGGTCTAGGGACAACTCTCAGCCTCTTTGTGGAGCTTCCAGTTGAAGGTGACAAAGCCCTTCATGGTCACAGCAAGGGTACAGTGGGGAGAGGCAGCACTTCGAGCTATAAACTTGGGGTTCCTACAGCGGCTTCCAATGGCCTTTTCCCTAAATCCTTACCTACTTGTATGCCCTCCCATGCTGGGGCACAGCACACCTGGCTAAGGGAGCCCCTGGTGCTGAGCCTGGCCGTGCTGCCTGGCACTCTCTGCATCCCACCCAGCCCTGGCAGGAACGTCCATCCCCTTGTCCCTGCTACAGTGGTGGGGACAGAGGTGTCCCCCACCCCACCGGGGAGGCCAGCAGGGACACGGTGCCCAGCACCAGTCCAGTGGAGAGGCAGATGGACAGGGCCGAGGGGAAGCAGGAGGAGGAGGAGGAGGATGAAGGCATTGCGAGCAGCAGGGAGGGAGTCCTGCGGGCATCCCCTGCCCTTCCCCTCCCTCATCTCTCCCCCAGCCTCCCAGCAGCTCCCGAGCTGCCTAATTAGCTCTCCGCGCTCCCATCGCCGTCCAGCTGGAGCCGGAGGGCAGGGGCAGACAAAAGCCTCGCTATTGACAGCCCCTCCAAGGAAGGGGCTTTTCTTCTCCGCCTCGGCTTTTCTTTTCAAGCCCCTCTCCCCCCTCTTGGGCCGGGGCCACGGACTCATTAGCACCCGGGCTCGCAGGGAGCAGATGGCAGCCAGGCGGCTGGCGCGGCCGGCATCGCCACCGCCTCCTCCTCCCGAGGAACAGATGCCCGACCGGCGAGGGGGAGCACCGGCGGAGCGGGGGACCATCCGCACACCAGGGATGCCCGGGAGAAGGGGACCATCCGCACACCAGGGATGCCCGGGACAAGGGGACCATCCGCACACCAGGGATGCCCGGGAGAAGGGGGACCATCCGCACAGCAGGGATGCTCGGGAGAAGGGGGACCATCCGCACAGCAGGGATGCTCGGGACAAGGGGACCATCCGCACAGCAGGGATGCCCGGGAGAAGCAGGTGCCTTCTGCCCTCGCCAGGGTACAGCGACCCTTGGCACCACAGTGCCATGACTGCTCCTGCCCCGTCCCGGGGCAGCCAGGGAGGACACGTCACCCTTGTCCCAGCGGGTTGGCAGCAGCAGCACCCGAGATCACCCGCAATGGCAAAGCAGGTGGCGAAACTGGGCTTAATCCCACTTCGGCCACACATCCCTCCCTCCCCCTCCGTGCACGGCACGTCCCGGGGGATTAAGGGTTAAAGTACAAATCCCCTGCACTGCCCTGATGTGACCCACTTAGACCATCTGGCAGGGAGGGATGCAGGAGCCTCCTTTCCCCCAGCACCGCCAGCGCATCACCGGCTGCCCCAGGAACCAACACCAGAACCCACAGCCCCCAGCTCCAGCAGGGCCCTCAAAGTGGATTTCAGCTGAGTTTTGGGGGACAGAGCAGCTCATGCCACATTACCGTGGCTGGTGGAGTGGGAGCAGGGAATACAAACATTCCCAAAAGCGTCCCACAAGCCCTTGGACTGCCACCATGTCTGGGTCCCAAGGATATGCTGGAGCATCTCCCACCTGGCTGTCCCCAGGTCCCCGGCACAGGTGCTGATGAAATATGCAGCAGCACTGGGAGAAGTCAGGCTGCTGAGCTCAGAGCTCCCAGCCAGGGCTCTGTGGCTGAGGTCATGGCCAGGGAAGAGATGCAGACAAAAGCCCAGTCAAGAGGGAGGAAAGGGAATCCCAATGATGGGGCTGGAGCGTGGTGGTGATACCCATCCCCACAGGCTGGGCAGAGACTGATGGCACCTTATCACAGGAGATTTAAAAAGCATTTTCAGTTCACAAGAGCCAAAGCCCCATCCTTATGGACCAGTGAGAGGGAGTGACAGTACCCTGGCTCAGCAGAGGAGCTAAGGCAGGGTAGGTGGTCCCTGTCCCTATCCCTCCCCAGCACGCTGGGCACACAAACCCTTCAAATCCCACACTAGGATTTTGCATATGCTGGAGCAATCCCACTGCAAAGGCAACTTGTGGGATCAGGCCCAGCCCTGCCCAGCCTGCCCACACCACCCCGTCCCTCACCTCTTGCACAGCAAAGCCTTGCCAGACCCTGTGTGGGAAAAGGTTAATTGGAAAAGCCCCTTTCCCCATCACCTCGTTTTTTCCTTTCACTCTGCAAACGGGTCAATAATCCATTTACTTTGGCAGAACCCTGCTCTGGGCACAAAGCTGTGCTGGGGGCTGGACTTCATGGCCCCTCCACTCCACCAGCCCCAGCAGGACCAGGAGGGAAGGTATTAATGTACTCTTTTGTTCCAGGATGAACTGTGGGTTTAGCAGAGCTTTAACCCCCCAAACCTCCTAGAGAGCTTGGTGGGAATTTAGATGGAAGAGGTTTTATTTCCAGAACCAGCAGGAAGATGGTGCTGAGGGATGGGGCAAGGGCAGAGCCAGCTGATAAGGGGGGAATAAATCACCTTCTGTCCTGGGAATACCACCACAGCCCCACAAGGATGCAGGACTGAGCCTTTAGCCATGCCCAGGGCACACAGCAGGGATGGCTTTGGGCTATGCCCACTGAGGGGGTTCCTGGCAGGACCCCCATGCAGCAGCTGAGCCCTTTGGCACTCCATGAGGGCACAGGCTCAGACAGCAAAATTGATGGGGAGACGGGCAACCCTGGCCTAGAAACCATGCCAATGTCTTTGCTGCTGGGGGAAGCGCGGGGCCGGATCCAGGGCAGGGTGTTTGCAGGGGACCAGCTGTCAAGTGTGGGAGAAAACAGCAATCCAGATGGTCATCTGAATTTTTCATTTGGCTAACTGGTCTCCCCACCTCGTCTCTGGTGTGCTCTGCTCGCTGGCACCGCAGTCATTTGCTCTTAAATTAGCCGGGAGTATCGTCAGGGAAGAAAGGCCGACCTGAGCAGTGGCGCAGGGAAACCTTCAGGAAAAACAAACCCGGAGTGGAGCTGGGCACAGAGACCACTACGAAAGGAGCTGCTGCAAGCCATGGACCCAGCTCTCACCATGGATGGGGAGCAAGAGCCTGGCTCTGGATCTTGCTGGAGTACAAGCCTGGTGCCAGCTTAGGGACATACATCACTGGGTACTGCTGCAAAGCCCCTGAGGATGTGAGATCTGGCATCTCCTAGGTGTGAACCTGCCCAGACAGCAGCCTCGGGCTACTGGCAGAGCCCTGTGGGATGTGAGCCGAGCCAGCAGCCCCGACGAGAGGAGCTGGGAACCGCAGTCTCCCTGTCCCCGCAGCCCTTGGTGTCGCCCCTCTGTGCCTGGGGACAGGGGCGAGCACAGCACGTGTCCCGCAGACACGAGGGGACCCCGGTGGGCTGACCCCGCTGGACACCTGTGGCGAGGGCAGCGGCACAGATGTCACACCGCAGGGAACATCCCCAGCCCCGGCCCCGGCCAGCGGCACAGGCTGAGAGGAGACAAAAGGAGCTGAGCTCCACAGACACGGGCGCTTGGCAGCACACCCCGGCTTGGGGACCCTCGTCGTGCAGGGTCTGACGGTGCCGAGGTGCAAAGCACAGCAAAGCCGAGCTGGCAGGTCCGTGTTGCATGCCAAGAGCTCAGAGCCACTGCATGGACAGTTCCCTGCCTGCCAGAGCCGGCACTGCCAGCAGAACTGAGAGGTACACTCATTTGGGAACTTTTTAAGGGAGCTGCAGTGCTCAGCCTCACTAGGATGTCCAAACTGCTGGTTAGAGCCAGGCATGATTCCTGCCACCCAGGCTAGCTGTATTCCCCCAACACCCTAATTTTCTGCCGTGTTACACCTCCAGCTGCAAGACTTTTAAGGAGCACAGTTCACTCAGGCACCTTCAGGCAGGTGTGTGTGTGTGAGCCAGCACAAATCCCATCAACAGCCCCTTTGGATGCCGACTATGCCAGATGGAAGGGATGGAGAAAGACACAGAAGACACAGTGGTTCCTCTCCCTCACAAAGGCTGAAGCCCTGCAAACGCTGCCCACGTAAACAAGATTTGCTCTTCTCCTTTGGAAGCTTAAGCTGTGCCTTTCCCATTTTCCTGCCCAGATTAAAGGAAATCAGAGAGATTGAAAAGCTCCGTGCTCAGCAGCTGGGCTGCAGGGGCAGGAGTGCCCCCATGCCCATTGTGGCTGTGGTTCGCAGCCTCCACTGGCACAGGAGGCATCCGAAACAGCTCATTCCCTGTGAACTCTTTATTCTTTAGTACAGGCTGAGCTCCTGATACCCAACTCACTGCAGACCAAGCCCCTCTCCTCTACAGACCCATCACCTCCGTGGAACTTAGGGTTGTTCCCCACACCAGGTGGGCAGCAGCCACCAGTGGAAAAACAGAGCAAAGAGAGAGGAGAGCCAGCAAAAGCTTCCTTTCCTTACAAAAACAGCACAAAGAGAGGATTTTTAACCAATATTGAGGCAGTCAGCAGAATAAAGCTGGTCTAAATTAGAGCGTGCATGGTTTGTGAGGAAGCCACATGGACCCTTGCCGGTGTGACAGCCTGGTGGAGCAGCTCAGGGGGCACCTGCAGCCCCCTCGCCTGGTTTCCTGGGTTTGCTCAGCCTCTGGCAAACACGGGGGGCACCAGGTTCCCTGGAGCAGGAGGGCAGGGCAGGCACCAGATATGCAAAGCCAAGGCTGTTTGGCTGTGGTAGCTGGGGGACAGCAGCCCCAGAGCTGTTCTGGTCCATGGCAGTGACCGGGCTCCCTGGGGACCACCAGCCTCCCCTGTGCGACAAGGCAGGGGGCAGCTGCCAGGGGGCTCTTTGCCACCCTGGGCTTCCCCTTCCCAAGGGTTCCCCGGTGAGGGAGTGACGCAGAGACAAAGGCGACGAGCAGGACACACACCCAGGGGCTCTGCACGGCAGCGATGGAGCTGGCCACACTTTCTGGCTGATGCCATCCCTCCACAGCCCAGCTAGAACTTTCCAAACCCCCATTCTGCTCCCCTCGGTGGGCAGCAATCAGCTCCGGGGCTCCAGACACCACCAAAGTCTCCCAAACCTGCCCTGCTCCGGAGCACCTGCCTGGGGAGGGGGCTTGCCCAGCCAGCATCCCCCCGCCCCAGGCATGGCGAGGGTCCCTCGGGTATTCCAGCCACCAACCCGGGGGGAAAGGGAGACACTGCGGCCCCTCCTGATGCTGGGAATGGGGCTGCGCGTCCATGGGGCTGGGGGGTCCCGCAGATCCCCCCTCCCCAGCCCCTTACCTGGGCAGCGGCTTGCGGGCGGTGATGCTGGCCACGATGATGCTCTCGGGTCGCGGCGTGGCCACGGCTTTGAAGGTGCCCCGCCAGAACTTCTCGAAGAGCTGCTTCTCGCCCTGCTGCACTCCGGCCATGGCCCCTCCGAGCCCCCCGAGCCGAGCCGGGCCGGGCCGGCCCCGCCGCTGTCCGCGGTGCTGAGCGCTACATCCCCC